>JAOXJK010000023.1:55978938-55995889 GCA_025774025.1 Xenus cinereus | reverse complement strand
TGAGACACTGGAACAGGTTGCCCAGGGAAGCTGTGGCTGCCCCATCCCTGGAGGGGTTCAAGGCCAGGCTGGATGGGACTTTGAGTAACCTGGTCTGGTGGGAGGTGTCCCTGCCCATGGCAGGGGTTTGGAACTCGATGATCTTTAAGATCCCTTCCAACCTAAACCACTCTATGAAAAATTGCTTTTCTTCCCTGAAGTAAATAAAACCTCCATTATTCAATGTATAGGGATTTTAAGTATGATTTTTATATAAAGTTCTTACATAACCCTTGGACTTAGACTTAGGCTATAGAATTCAGATGATAACAAATACACATAATCTGGAATTGTAGATTCCAACACTTTTTTTCATATAACTCCAGGATTTGTAAAAATGTCTAACATTGGCTTATGCTATTTTGAAGATTCTGCTCCCAATCTTAGTAGACAATAAAAATAGTTGTGTGGATTTTTGGCAGCAGGACCCCAAGAGCTAGCCAGTTGAAGAAAAGCTTAGGGTAAATGGTGGTAGCTAATGAAAAGAAATGCAGAAGCCAGGGTTCGGAGCAGTTGGTAGGGGGGAAGTGGTAGTGAAGGAAAGATCCAGGGCGAGAGAGGCTTGGGTAGGTAGGACTGTGGTGTGCCTTAGTAAAATGGAGTGAAAGACAAAACCAGGTCAGTTTAGGTGTCTGGTATAAGGCAGCATCAGAGAGGTTAGATGTGAGACAGATCACTGGCCTGATGTGGCAGGGCCTTTTCTTGGCTCTTGCAGGTGTTTGGCTGTGAGGGAACCAGGTGCTGACTGGGGAAAATGAGAGTTGTCCTGACTTCTGGCATAAAATCCGTGTGCAAATCATTTAAAATAATACGTTTAGAGTTGACTACTTTGTGCTCTTTAGTAGCCATGTGAGGATTGGTTTTTGGAAATGAGGGACGCCAGTGCAAACAGCCCAAAAAGCCTGGAGGGCTGCTGTGAATTCTGGGGTGCTAGGAGTATGTGATATGCCTGCTACAGTTTGGGTCCCTAAAATTAATTGACTGCTTTAACAAATCTGCTACTAACATTTTTGCCTCATTTTCTAGCATGTGGATAATAATAATGTATTAATAACTCATGTATGAGGCTGGTCTCCAGTCAATTATCTTTGTGGAAAGTAGAAGTTTCTGTGTTCAGCTTTTTCCTTCTTCACATCAAAGAAGCAGCCTCAGTCATTTGCATTGCTTCCATATTAGTGACTGAGGTCACCTGTGTCTCCTTGCTGAGTTGTGACTGGTGAGTCTGCAGATAAGGGTAATATGCAGGGTGGCATATACTAAATTCATTAGTTGAAAATGAGTACTTTAGGTTCCAGGACCTCTGAGTTCTTCTGCACTTGTGAAAAATAAAATGTATCTTCAAATTTTAATAAATGTAGTTATGAGTGACAGCTTTGTGTTTGTATAACAAGTCTGAAGTGCATCGTAGACTCAAACTTCCTAATCTGGCAAAGCTACCAGACAGATTCATTAGTGTTTGTTAAGGACTGTATTAACAGAATGATTCTTGAAGAAATTAGTAACTTTGCATTTCCTGAGTTGGAGCTACATATTGAATGAGAAGAATGAAAGGTGTCCTAAAAAAACACTGCTGTACTGAATGACATAAGGGTCTAGAGGAAGTTGGTATGTGATATACATGTATGTTCATACACTCTTTTATATTTTCTAACTTTTGATTATTTTGATTTTGCATGTTTGATTCATGGTCATTGGTTAGGCTTGCCAAATCCAGTAGCTCAACAGAGGGGAGGCTGCTGCATCTCTGTGCCCTCATGTCCAACCAGTAGTGAGGCTAGGCTTGTATTCCCAACAGGTATGCATGCAAACACCTCTATAGAACCCACACGTAAACATATACACGTGGCCAACCACACAGACCAGCACAGGCACATACTCAGCACTGGCAGAAGTTCAAACAGCACCAACGGCCTCATCCTGTTCCCCAACTCTGGCTGTTCAGGATGAAGGTCTGATAGTGGGAATATATATATATACATATATGCCACGTGGCTCTCTTCAGCGATCAGCTGGGATCAGACACTCAGTCTGCCCAGCAGCTGCTCCCTGCGTTCCAGCTGTTGGCACCTGGGCATACGAGCCCTGAGGCTGCAGCACCACTCCAACTGCTGATATCTACCCACTTACAGATGTCAACGCACGCATGGGGGCACATACTAAGGCCCCCTGTCCTTAGACTCTCAGTCTACCCAGTAGCTGTCCTGCATCCCTCCCTTTCCCCACCTGTGCTTCCTCCCTCAAGCATCCTGTGATAGGTTTTGTGCAATCCCAAGATGCTCCTTCCTGCATGCCACATTGTGCCCCATATCCCTAGCCAGTGACACCTCCCCATCTGTGAGGTGCTACAGGAAAGTGCTCCCTTAGACCCATGGTGCAGTGGGGTCTATGGTCTTCACGGGCCAGGCCATAATGCCTGGCCTGTGAAGCTGAGGGTCACCTGTGACAGCCTGGAGACAGTCTAGGGAGGGATTTAATTTCTCTGATGGCATTATTGGAGTTCCCACACCTCGTGCTCTTCCTGTGTGGGGAGACGGGTCTTTGGTGGGCTGATGGCTCCTGTTGGCAGCCCCTGGCATAGCCAAGGTAGAGCATTATTTGGTCTCCTGCACCTGCTGCTGTTTCTCTGTGCTCCTTGCACGTGTGGAGACACGTATCACACAACTTAAGGGTCATCTTTGGCAATCTCACTACTAAACGCTGTTTTCTCTGACATGCCAGAAAGACAGCATTAGACATACGCAAAGGATGCACCTGCTGGAGAAATACTGTCCACAAAGAGACTTAGTCCTCTGCCCAGCTGCAGATGGTAATGTAGAGAAAAATGTTTCTGTGGCTTTTGTTGAAGGGAGGAGATCCAAATAGGCAATTTAAAAAAAATTACATACTTTTAGGAAATCCTTAGATGCGCTACTGAAGTATTTGTTATGGGCCTCACAGGTTCCACAAAGCATTTTGAAATAAACAAAAGACTCTGAGAAGATAACATAAATTATTCTGTAACAAATATCACTTCTAAATCACAGTTTAATGACATTTTGCTAGCACTGAAAATAGAGCATTGTGTGACACTAAGCAATTGACACCCATTATTTCTTTAATGAAATTAAATAATACAATATTGCAGAATAAAGGTGTGAATCCGATTCTTGGAGTGGAAGAACACTAGCGAAATTACTACAGAATGGGCACAGGGATGCCTAGCTTTTTGAATTACTGTGTGATTTTATTTTGAGAAATGAATTCATTTCAAAATTAAAAGGATAAGGAAAATGTTGATTATGTTTTTGAGAATTTTCCAATGTGTGTTTCGGTTAATTTTAGAAATAGTTAAGAGCTGCAGAATTTAAAAACTGACAAGCTCTACTTACATTCAAATGAGGAAATAGTCGCAATTTGCTCCTGTGTGAAGTGTGAGTTTATGATTCTTTCCATAAACCCAGGTCTGTGGTGTTGTTTCCTGGCATGTTTATGAACTTAACATTTCATTGCCTCTACCTGCTTACATTTCTGAAACCATTTCCTGGGCATATGTGCTGGTTTTGGCTGGGGTAGAATTAATTTTCTTCATAGTAACGGGTGTAGGGCTACATTTTGGATTTGTGCTGGAAATAATGTCGATAATACAGGGATGTTTTGGGTGTTGCTGAGCAGTGCTTTCACAGAGTCAAGGTCTTTTGTGCTTCTCCCACTACCCCACCAGTGAGCAGGCTGGGGGTGCAGAAAACGTTGGGAGGAGACACAGCTGGGACAGCTGACCCCAACTGACCAAAGGGACATTCCATACCATGTGACATCATGCTCAGTATATAAAGCTGGGGGAAGAAGAAGGAAAGGGGGATGTTCGGAGTGATGGTGTTTGTCTTCCTGAGTAACCGTTATGTGTGGTGGAGCCCTGCTTTCCTGGGGATGGCTGAACACCTGCCTGCCCATGGGAATTCCTCATTTTGCTTTGCTTGTGTGCGTGGCTTTTGAGTTACCTACTAAACTGTCTTTATTTCAGCCCACAAGTTTTCTCAGTTTTACCCTACTGATTCTCTCCCCCATCCCACAGGGGAGTGGGGAGGGAGCAAGTGGCTGCGTGGTGCTTAGTTGCCATCTGGGGTTAAACTGCAACAGCACCCTCTATGGATCTTTTTTAGGACTGCATTATTCATTCCATCCTTCAAACTCATATACTGTTCCCATTCAAATCCTTTCTTGTTTCTCGTTTCCTCTGCAGCACTTATAAGAAGTGATAAGAAAGTGGTACATTTAATCTACCATGAGGAAATCTTCTGCCCAGTGTAACTCTACAATATAATTGTCATCATTCATGTTCCCATATGAATGCTCTTAATTTGAAAAACGGGAAGTTCTAAATATATTGATAGTTATATTCCTAATTATTCTTACATATAAAAATTTAAAATGTCAAAAGGTAACGCGTACCTTGGTCAACAGCAGCTGTCCAGGCACAGTTTGATCTCCCCATTGTGTGTTTGTAGGATCATTCTCACACATCACAAACCTCGTTGCACTAGTGATTCAGACTTGAATGTATCATCAGTCATAGTGTGCTTATTCACCTGGTTATCCGTGTCATCGTCAATTCAGGCTTGGAATTGCTGAAGGGCAGTTTCATCTGTCAAAACTGAGGTGAAAGCGGCATTGAATATCTTGGTCTTTTGCTTGCCCTTTGTCACCAGGTCTTCTGTCCAATTAAGACATTAGTCTGTCCCCCAGTCCTGACCCATAAACTCTCATCTGGCTCCTCATCCGTTCTTAGGCACAGCTCTGCATTTCTGCTGCTCTCTCCTGTCCTTGCTGCCCCAGCCTGTCTTTCCTAAAGACCCTGTAGCCACCCATTGGAGCTCTCCAGTTGTGTGCTATACCACCTTTTCCGAGTAATCCTAATGACATCATAACCCTGCAAAAGCACACAGACCTCTAACTCTTCCTGTGTCCTCTCCATGGCACATATTTTAGTGTACAGGAACTTCAGAGAGGCATCCAGTCATGTGGGTTTTCCAGAAGAGGTGTTAGAGTTTCCCCCACCTTGTTGTCACTTGCTTGTTTGTGTGCATACCCTTGGGATGGTCCCCCTCCTGCCCTGTTTTGCTAATTATCTCCTGTTCCCATCATCCTGCTCACTTTGCTTGTTGCCCCAGTCCACTACTTCCTCACTCAATTGTTGGTCATCTTTTTCTTCCCCATCATTCCTAGTTCAAAACTCTCCTCGTAGGCTGGCCAGCCTGTCTGTCTTTGCCCCACTGCAGGTGATCCCATCGCTTCCTAGCAGTTCTTGGTCCTCAAAGGGCATTCCATGGCTGTATCATCTCTAGAATCATGCAGTCGCGCATGTCTGGTATGGTCCAGGTCTCCCCTGGCTGCTATGGTGCAGGGAACAAAACTGTAGATAGCTAATAAAAATAAAATATTAGCTGCACCTTCCTGCTTTTCTAAAATTACATGGCTTAGAGAAAGAAAAATAGGATGCTGAGTCTGAATCTTTCCTAATAATAATCTCAGTATTTGGATATGAATCTCAATTTTTTGAAGTTTAGGTAGAGCACATATGGCAGCTTGTTCTCAAGGCAAAAACATGATCTTCAGCCCTCAGGAAAGCCAGCTGTAATCTTCCAAGTTTCGAAAATTGAAAATGTTTGGATTCTGGCTACTGGAACGATGGAGAGTGTGGAGGAGACAGGATTTGATTTAAACAGCTGATTAACTTACCCCTGGGGCAGGTCCCATGTACCACTAAGCACATTTATCTTTGTTGACACTTCTTTTAGTCAAATTTAGTCAGATTTTCAGCCTTGTCTTTTGGCATGCAAGAGTGAAGTTGTTCTTTCTATCAAAAGTGTGTGTGTGCGTGTGTAAAGTCCAAAAAGCACAAGCAGTATGCAGCAGTGGCTTCAGTCACAGTTATTCATACATGTTTTCATACAGAAATTTCAATGTCTCACTTCTTAGAATGGACCTGACTTGGGGAATTAATCCTCCCTGTACTGGCCAAGATTAGAGTATCTGTTTTTCCAATCTTAAATTTATGCAACTTAAGAAAAAACATATGCTGAGTTACTTTAAAAAAAAACCCTAGTGAAAACAGCTTAACCACAAGAGCTGAAAGCATCATGTTAAAATTAAATCTGCAGGTTCCCTCTGGTTATCAAAGGTATCTTTGGGATTTTTTTTTTATGTCAGGAACTGTTGCCTCCTTAAGTTGTAAGAGCAATATTTTGTTAAATTTCAAGAACACAACTGAAAATCTAATGGCTGGAAAGGCTTTGGCAAATTTTCTTTCCCGTTTTGATAGTGACCTCCTGGTGTTACATGTATTGCAAAAGTCATGCTGCATGAAAAAAGCTTGCTGCTGCTTTGTGCTATGATGTTCCTACTTTATTGCCTTTTTGCTACTGTTTGCTCACAAGGGGTGAATACACTGAGACAAGATGAAAGCGCTGAAAAAAGCGTGCAGCTGAAGCTGACAGATGACAGCGCAGTATCAGTAACTTGCCTGCATCAGAGATGTACACTTTTCCTTGAGGAGTTAATTTGCAGCTGCAATATACTTTCAGGGTTAGCTAGATTTAAATATTAGGTGTTCAGCATCCTAGTGGATCCTCCTGGTAATGTTTCCAATAAAGGGATGCACTGGTTTTTATGAGCATTCGATGGGAGTTTAAGTCTCTGTGTTCTTCTGGAAGGACATCTGAATGTCTCCATGAGCTTCTTTAGGTCAGTGAGTTCACTGTTTCTTGTCTGCAGTCCCTTCAGATACTCCTTTAGTTTCTATAAAGTTTACTTAGGAGTTGTAATTTGCCTTAAATGAACTCAAATGTCATCCTGTCATGGACAAAAATTTCAAGCATCAAGAGGATCTTGGTCAGCAGGATATCAGCATAGTTTAGGCTCTGAGGTTCAGAATTATGAAACTGTCACCTAGATTTCCACCTCCAAAGTTGCTCAGAAACTTCTTGCTTATGCTTAGATGAACTTCAGCTTCCACAGAAGGAGAGTGAGAACTTTTTGGTAAGGGTATGTGCTCTTGGGAGATTTGTAGTTCTGCTGCAAAGACTGTTTATGGATTTTGTATTAAGTGCTAAATAGAATATGTTTCTTTTTAGGGGGAGAGAAGGTCTTTCTCTATGATCAAATTATTAGATTGCAGATTTATGCGGTTGCTTTCCTCTTCTTCATCCACTGAATTTTGAATTTTCTCCTGTTGATCAGACAAGCTCAACAGGCATAGCAGACTGCTTCCAGAAGTTTCCACAGGGTAAATGAAGGATTTGAACCCATGTCTGTCATTATCCAAAATTACTAACTGTTCTCTAAAGTCAATATTTTTCAGCTTTATTTTCAAAGACAAAACTTTTCTTTTCTTGGGCACGGTTTGGGAGAAGGATCAAGTGGAGGGAGATACCTTTTGTTATCTCTGAGGCATCAAGGACAGGATGTCAGACTCAACTTTGTCGTTGCATATCGTGTCAGCTAGCTTAGGGGGTCACATCCTTGGCAGGTAGATTTTGGTGGATCTCATTCAGAAGTCCCTAAATCTGCTTGTTTGGTGCACAAGGAAACAAGAGTCCTGGACTCCTGTGTTCTTGATTTGAAAGCTGGATCAGTTGGTCAGCTAAGGAGTTTTGTGTATGTGTGAGCTTTGCCTCTAAAACAGTCTTTTTGAAATCAAATAAGTCCTAGAGACAGTATTTTAAATTTAACTCTTAATGAAGGAGTTATCATCTCTTTTTCTTAGCATCATTTGAAAAGTTAAGAATATGCTTTCCAGAGTTTCATGGGGAGATATTACTTGTGTATTTCAAATAATTATTGATTTTTAAGCTCTACAGTGATACTTTATACTCAGCTTCCAATATAAGAAGCAAGTGGTAATATGAAATGATCTTTATATATTTGTTCACACATACTAGCATTTTATTTTGAAATCAGCAGAAATATGCTTGCTGTTAATGTAAAACATAAAAATAAACTTCCTAGAAGAAGCTTGTGCCGTTCAGAAAATCTAAATGAATAACAGTGTTTCAGAGTGTTCCACTGGGGAGCTGTGTACACTGTATGAAGTTAGTGGAAAATTTCAAAGGCCTACTAAAAAATGATATTAAATAGACCGTAAATTACTATGAAGAGAAGCAGAGAAGAGATGGATATCTTGGCCCTGCTTATGTACCTTAAATCCTAGAAAAATATTTTCCAAGAAATATGATGTTTCTTAACAAAGAGTAAATGTTATACTTTAGGATTTTTTTTTTTGCCTTTTTTTTTTTTTCAGGCTAAGTTGAATAAAATATTTTAAACAGGGATAAAGAGAGAAAACTGTTGATGTGCCCTTCAAATACCCTGCTTGCTCCCTCATGAAAACAAGCCAGAGCTGAGACACCACTGGAATGAGCCAAAATAAAAATTCAACACACCTCCTCACAACCATTATCTCTGTATTCTTCCACATGCAGAGGAAGCACACTTCACCATATCTACAGTAATTTATGGGAGATAATTTTAGATGCTCATATAAATCATGAAAGCAGTGTCCTCACAACAGTTCTTGCAAAAGGCACCAGTAACAAACCCAACTGGGAGCAATTACCTACAGGCATGCCACGGGCTTTTCTTTTCAAACCTTTCCACAGTAACTGATATTGTAAGGTGAATTAATCTCTGCTTTCTCTTCCCAGTAAGTATCAATTAGTGTAAAAGAAGGCCCTCTGTTTGCCAGCTCATGACAGTAATTGTTGTTTCTTGCTCGATTTTTCTGCTATGGCAATGAATACTCAAAATACTCTCGAAACATTTGTGTGCGCTCTTGCTGCGGGCAGCGTGTCTTGCTGCTTTTAAAACTGGTCTGGAAAACTGCCTGTTTTCTGTAACCGAGCACTACAATTTAGAGCTTGCACTTAACAGATGTAGACCAGAAGGCAGAAGCAGGGCTAACGACTAAGCAAAGTTATAAAGAACAGAAAAGGAAGAGACATGCCGGAAAAGCTTGAATTCCATAAAGAGTCTGATGTCAAATTCTGGCTTCTCACACACACCAGGTGCAGCCATAAAAAAAACCCTGAGAATAGTGAGGGAGCCTGAACCCCTGTTTGGGTCCCTGGGTAGTGGGAACCATTGCCTTGAGATGCAACGCAGCTCAACTTGAGTTAACAAAGCTCAAGTCAACAGTTTAGCCACAAAGGGTCACTTTGACCAAAGGGTTTAGGTATGTGATCACCAAATCAAAACCCCTTTTCTGAAATATAAAGTTCCATGCTTCTATTTGGCTGCCATTCATAACTAGATGCTGACTATTTTATCCTTACAGTGTTAATTGGAATAGGAACTGGTACTGAGGTTCAGCTCAAGAAGGAAAGCTCCTTAATTGCTGAATTAGGAATTATCATTGTCCCTTTGCTCTGGCTAAGTAAATGGTTACTTATCCAAAGTAAAATGGAATAGTTTCCAAAAAGAAAGAGCTTTCACTCATCTTTTCTCCCCAAATGAGAAAATATCACCTACTGTTTAGGCACTTGTCTAAAAATTATGCTTAAGTCTTTTTGATCTCATGAGAGAGGAGATCTCAGGCCTTCCAGCTGCTGGGCAGGTATTCTTGTCCTTGAGGTGCTGGTTAGGGTGTATGAATGAAAAAAGCATCACAGCAGTAGTAGTGATTTATGAAGTGATGTGGAGATGGGCACCCAGCAGTGGAAGAAGTCGTCATGGCTGTGATCTCAAACTGAAGGGAGGCTTCTCCCTGAAATGTAGGGCTAGGGACGGTAAGTCCCAAGCAGAACTGCTGATTTTCATGTTCAAATTCCTTTCAACATTTGCAAATGCCTGCTGTAAAGACACCCTTGGGTTTGAAGTCAAACCACTTCTATAGATGACCGCTGCCAGATTATAGCATTGTCTAAATGGAGTAGCTTAAGCAGAATGCTGATGTAGTCTCCTGAGCTTCAGTTTAGATTTATGACAGAAAATACATTTATCTTTCTGAGCTTGCTTACTTGCATTCGTCCTTGTCATACCTTTGACAAATATTCAAGATTGCATCTTACGTGTATTGTAACTTTACATAATGCACCAAAGAAAAGCACTTGGAATTCTCTACTTTTCTTGCCCCAGAAAGCAGAACTATCTTGGGAGGATTCTTTTTTCACCTGTGGCTTGCCAGTTCATGGGCTGAGGAGAGAAGTGGACTGTTGTAGCCTTGTTCCCACACGGCTCCATTTGAGTGATGAACCCCGTGAAAGGGGACGTTGCAGGAGGACAAAGAGTTTTCCTGGCTAATTTTTGTCATTGAGGTGTACTTGCTCAGCTTATTTCTGTGAAGCAAGTACAAGAGACAATTTATGAACACTTGGTATCACATGGCATAGGATTTCAGTGGAACGTGAAGATGTATTATGCATTCACAGTATCATAAGGTAGTTGTGTTGTGAATGTGTGCAAGCACGTATGGCTCTGCTCAGTGAACTATTAAGCCTCTTTATCAAATGCATAACAGAGTCAGCAAACTACACAACTTGTCTGAGTCATAGTTTTCACATTTGTATAGGAGGGATAATACTACTACTTATAACAGGATGAAAGGTTGTAAGTATGTCCTGTATTTATCTATGTATTTTTAAGTGACATGAAAACTAAAATTTGAAAGAAACATTTGTTTCTGATTTCTCTGGTTTTTGTTCTGTCTTCCTTCCTTTTCGATTTTCTGTTTATTTATAAGTAGCCTGCAGTTACTAAAAAGAGAGTGTAGGAGATGATTCATTTCCAAAAAACCACAATAGTAGAAAGAAAACAACTTCAAATGAAGCTTTCACACTTGTCTGTATAATAAGCACTTGTAATTTCTTGTCAATTAGTGATTGCTAAAGCTAATTTGAGGTAGGAGATGACATATAGGAAGATGACCTTTAATTTGGCAGTAAGATTCTGGATGCTAGCAGCCACTGGCAATAGGAAGGTGTCTTGTTGGGGTATACTGACATTTGAAGTGAAAGAAAAAGTCTTTTTTCCCCCCTCTTTGGATTGTAGAAATGATTCATTATGGAAAGTTCAATAATTTCAACTGTGTTAGAAAATCTTTTCTGTCTCCTATGAAATATCTGTAGGTTGAAATATCTATTAGGTTGAGATTTCTTGTAACCTCTGAAGTGTGACTTTGATGTTGTCTTTGGCTGGAAGAATTAATAGAGTGAAGAAACACATGCATTTTTGCCTGAGGTAAATGGGAGCACATATGGAGAATGTAATGGTAAATTACATGATGGATGAATAAAAACATAGAATCATAGAATGGTTAGAGTTGGAAGGGACCTTAAAGATGATTGAGTTCCACCCCCCTGTCATGGGCAGGGACACCTCCCACCAGACCAGGTTGCTCAAAGCTCCATCCAGTCTGTTCTTGAACACCTCCAGGGATGGGGCATCCACAACTTCCCTGGGCAACCTGTTCCAGTGTCTCACCACCCTCACAGTAAAGAATTTATTTCTAGTATCTAATCTAAATCTCCCCTCTTTCTATTTAAACCCGTTACCCCTCATCCTATGGCTCCACTCCCTGAAAAAGAGCCCCTCCCCATCTTTCCCCTAGGCCCCCTTTAGGTACTGGAAGGCCATCATAAGGTCTCCCTGGTGCCTTCTCTTCTCCAGGCTGAAACATGGGTGTCATAGTTGCATTTTTTGGTGTGTTTTAAAATGTTTTTATGTATTTGAAGTGTTTGAAATGCTAGAATGGTAGTATCTGTGTTAGCCTTATTCTTAACTGTTTTGGGTATGACATTCAAATAGCAAAACTGTTCCTTTTGTGGGTTCCACTATCTTTATGTACTATAAATCTTTTAATCAAAAACTGTATGTCTAATTTGGCTTTGGTATCACTGAGGTATACCTTTGGTCTTATAAGGTATAATTCCACTGAAATCAGTGGAGCTGCACAGGACAACAGGAACTTGAGGAAAGACTTGTCAGTTGTTGTTACCTGGGGACACAGATTCTGTCTGGTATATTTATTTACTTAGACTGCAAGTTCTGGGGGGGAAAAGGCCTTCCTTTTACCATAACTAACTGCGTGGAGCACAAGGGCAAAGAGTCGCGGCAAACATGGTCACTAGAGCCTTGTCCTATGGAGTGGGGCTGCCAAGGAGAAAGGAAACAGCATCGGTAAGCCCTTCACCTACTCAGTGGTTCCTGGAGCCACACCATCTCGCACTGCAGTCATGTCAGGGCCCACAGGTTTGGGAGGTTCTACAATAGCCATATTTAATGGTATAGCTACCACACGATGACAGCAAATGTTGCTGGAGGTAGAGGAGAGAAGCAATACATGGCACTTTTTGGCAGAATTGTTACTGCACCAGTACTTCAGAAGGAGCTTGGGGGCACTTTTATTACTAAAGGATCCACTGTCCTAGTAGGAGAGAAAAGTGAATTCCTGACTTATGTGTTCATTAATGATCCAGTAGATTTGATGCAAAAGGAAGCCTTAGCCTTCTAGAATAAACTGCTACTGAATTCCTTTTGTTTTATTTCAAAGTAATATGCTGTCATTTCTCACTTCCTGTTGAAGTGTTTATATACTGTCAGATAATTTCTTGGTTCTCTCTTGGAAGCTTGCACATTTTACTGAGGAGCTGAAGCATCCATTACATCTTTTATGTATCTCAGAAGGGTATTACCAAGTTCAATTAACATTTGAGAAGTGTTCTGCAATCCTCAGATGACATGTACTGTGGAAGCACACAAAATGGTTATTACCCGTTGAATGCATAATTTTTCATGCGTATATATCTTTCATCAAGTTACTCTCGGGTAGAAGTGTTCTTTTCTTGGTTAGAAGGCCACTTGAACTGGTGCAGTGGTACTAGCCAAATATAGCATTAAGAGGTGTGAGATTTTTTTTGCTCATTGATATCACTCACATCCAAAGGGAGAATGACAAATCATTGTTGAAGACTTTAGTTATATGAAAATCTTAACAATTCTAAATCCTGCAACTCGTAAGGACTTATGAAGTCAATGTGAGAAAGAACACAAAGGAAGGGTAGAAGGCAGAAGCCATGATCCTGCACTGTGAAGATTTCATCTGCCATGCATGACTGTCTTTGCAGTCCCTGCACCGCTTCTCAGGTCAAGTAGAGTAAGCATAGTAATTAGAACATGAATTTAGAGTTCAGATCATCATTGTAAGTTTGCCCTTTGATATGGCAGATTGTGGGAGGATGGATTGCCAAAACCTTGAAGTTTCATTAGTCCTGGAATGAATCATTTGCACAGAAGAAAGGGTGAAGTCAGTCTGCCCTCTTTGAATGAATAAAGGCTTTTTATATACAAGTATGGTGAAGCTGGTTTCAGAGCACCCAGTGATTCATGCTTTCCGATAGCCCACTTGATCAGTCAGGTGGCCCTTCTGATGGAGCTCTCGAAATGCAAGCATCCAGGAGAGCATTGTACCATCAAATGCTATTTGGGGTTAGAGCGTGAGAGCAAAATAAAATGTAAACAAATGCATACAGACCTTCAGCTGTAACACGGAAGAGTTAATTGCAGCTGAGGATCTGGCTATAATAAATAACTCAGCACGCTAGTGAGTTTATTTCTTCCCTTCCAGGTCCTGCTAGGAAAGTTATGTTTTGTGCTCAAGTATTATAAGAGTGAAGCAACTTCCAGTATCACTTTTCTTATGGCACCTGGTGTTATTCCAGCCCGGCCATAATGAGATTTCCTTCCTGTCAGGAACTGAAGAAAGAGTCCCAGCTCCGCAGGATGTACAAGAGGGAGAGAGAACAGAACGACAGTGGGGAGAATTATTAGTTACTGGCAGAGTGGGAAGTACATTGAATCATGTGCAAGAGGGATTTCTTCCTCCTGAGGAAGCTTCTGTTTCTCCGTTGACTTTGTCCATGCTGTACTATGCTGGACCTCCACATCCCTAACACAGGTGCCTCTGTTCAGTGCCCAAACATAATTAAAATGAATGTAGACTGCAACAAATGAGAGGGGGTGGTTTGAGTCTTATTGTCAGCGTGGATCTGAGAAAGGAGCGGGGGAGAAAAGATCAGTTGACCTGATATAACTTGCTGATAAAAGGAGTTGTTTGCTACTCCTCGCTTCTGCTTCCAGACACCAGTGCATGCTCAAAGGGTTTGAACCCTGAGCTGGGGCTGGGCACGTTCCCTGTCTGGTTCCTTACAGATCCCTCCTTGCTGCTGGATCTCTCAACATGCATTGAGATCCCAAGCTGTGCCCTCACTGTGCTGGGTGCCCACTGTCCCACCTGCTTCTTCTGAGAGGTACCCTTGAGACGTGCCGGGGCTGATTCCTTACTTGGTACATACTGCTCTACATTTTCCTCACTGGTTTTTGTGTGGTTTTCTATAGGCAATGTGAGCAAATAAATGAAAGTATCTGCCATCAGATGTTAGTAGATGATGTGAGTGTCTTCTCACCATAACTATCTTACTATTTTTAACTATTGATTCAAACTTTTGCGTCGGTATAGAAAAATATGAGTGAAGGGCTGATTTTTTCACAATGTGCTATCAGAACATGTGATATCTCCTTTTTAAAGGTGATATCTCCTTTTTAAAGGATTCGTTCATTCCATCTAATACGTATTTGTGTGGCAGAGGGGATGAAGCATCATTACCAGACATTTCCAGTCATCTTAGGTAGTAGATTTGTGCCCTGCAGGCTAGAAGTCATTCACTTTTACAAAAAGAGTTCACTCGTAATCCCTGAGCAGTGCTTAAGGATGTATAGGCATGGGTATTATCAACATTCACTTTATGCGATGTTCTTTAATATAAAGATGGATCTATATCTATTTTGGCCTTAACTCCCCACTCCTACAAAGCCCACCAAACTTGTGAAGATTATTTCTAGCAGTAAGAGTAGAGGAAAGGGTAAAGAAGGGAGAGAAAAAGAGAAGGCAACCTACCCACGGAGAGACATATTACGTATACAACACATGACTTTGTATTGTCCTCCAGATAGGAGAAGAGATCAGCTCATTTGCCTCCCTCTGAAATCTCTTTCTGGAAGGACACTATACAAGAAGTCAGGAATCTCTATTCCAGATTGAAATTGAGGGCATCAAAAAATAAGTGACCCATTCCGATATAACTAAAGCATGTCTCAAACAACTCTGAAAATGGAAAGCACAAGTTGCCTTCTTTATCTGGCCGTAGTGCTACTTTCATTTAGAATACCTTCTCCTTATTTTCAAGCAACGTTTGGATGTAATTTAAAAGTCCAGCAGCTAAAAGGCAATTCAGTTTCAAATTGCCTGATAGTGCAAATTTCAATTATTTATTTTTACTTGCATCTTTTTCTGCCACCTCCTAAAATTACTTGTTCCTGTGTAAAATTCTCAGGCCCATCCAGAATCCCTTTCTGAGACACACAAAGTAGAAATTCATTCTCAGAGAAGTTTACAGCTTTTAAAATTTACTTTTCTTCCAATTATATATGAAACCTGACATTTTAAAATTTGCCAAAAATAATTTCCAGAAAAAAGTAATTCACACAGAGCAAAGTTTTACTTTCCAAACATTTTCTTTTTTTTTTTTCTTTATTTTCTATCTGTGATTTATTCTTATTAGTCTCATCTGGTCTGATTGTAATTTTAAAATGAAAAATTGCAGTCAGAACCAGTTCGCACCACAGTCATGGCAGTCTGTGTAATGTTTTAACATTCCCAGAATGTCCAGTTCAGATACCAAGATCTTTTGTCTCTTTCTATCATTGCATCTCTATAGGTTCACCGTGTTGCTTCTGTGCATGGAATGGTCTTCTCACTCTGCACCATTGTATTGCTCAGTGTTGGGAGTCACTGATGTTTCTCCCATTATGGTCAAAAGATTGGAACTATGTTAATTAATGAACAAAACCTTTGAGTTTCTGACCCTCTCCAGAGCAGGTCCAGGAACATCCCTTCTCCTCTGGCTTGTAGACAATTAGTACCTTCTCTGTATCCCAAGGCAGTAGAACATTTAAGTGCCCTTTAGCTGTTATCTGCCTAAAAGCTTTGTGGAATGTGGGCTGCTGAACTTGAATTATCAGACTCAGTCCTGAACTGTTGTAGCCTTTCTTGGTGGCCAGTCAAGACAGGGTGAAGTTCAGTTGCTTGAACATAGACATCTACTGCCATTGAAGATATCCTATACGGTGTTCCCCTGGCCTCCTGTTGTGTCTTCAGGAAGTCTTGCATTGTTGCAACCACACGGTGTCCTTAAATAGTACAAGAATCCTGTCTCTAGGTTTTATTTAAAGTGAATCAAATCACCAGTTTCACTGAATTGTTAAGCAACTGCTGAAGTTAACATATCACCTACTGACATGTTTCAGCAGAACTCAGACCTTTGGAAGGATCAAGGTTGTGTTTACTTGGGAAAGCCAGAATTCCATTTGTGGTTCACAAAACCACATACAGGCTGAGAACATAAGGATGTTAGCCTAAATCCTGACTCTGACAGTGATCAATAGCAGGTGTTGTTGGGAACAGGGTAGAAGCAGGACAAGATTGTAGCAGTGATTCCTCAGATTTTTTTTTCTCGATTCCACAGGTTTTCACTTGGGGACTTCCCGAGACAGAGGGGATATCTTTGCACTGACTAAGACACAACTTATTTTTTTCTTTGAATCATCCAATCTCTTCTGAACTTATGTAACTTTTTACCATCCACTGCATTCAGCGGTATGTGATTTAACAATCCATTATGTGAGAAATATTTCCTTTTGTTCATTTTGAACCAAGTACTTGCTAGTTTCTGCTGAGATGTTCCAAAAAGAAGTTGTGGGGAATCGTTCTCCAGTCACTGTTGCAATGCCAATTATGAATGCTTACATTTCTTATGCCTCAACCATCATTTTTTCCTTTTTTTTTTTTTTTTTCCCGCTAGGTGGGAGATTTTTTTATTATAATATG
>JAOXJK010000023.1:55949681-55978838 GCA_025774025.1 Xenus cinereus | reverse complement strand
ACTAGGAGGGAGATTTTTAAATATAATATGGTAAAAATGAGCTATAATAATCCAGGAGGAGCTGTCAGTGAGCCTTCCCTGGCCCCCACTTGTAGCTTCATATTTTTTTTCATAGACAGCTAAGTATGGTATGTGGTAATGCTATTTTCTATTGTCTGAGATCAGCCTACGCCTATCCTTATCCTAATATGTTATTCAGAAATCCACTGTCAGCTGTAAATAACAACAGAATATAATTGTAGGCATTTTGTAGTTAGACCTCTCTTGCCTAAAAGACATTAACACCCATCTGCACTTAATATAATATTTCCAAATGTCAGTGTCTCTTCCTCTACCAATGCATCATGACTGCCAGTAGGCAATGCAATTAATGATGGAGTTCGATGATGTCCAAAGATATAATACTGTAATGTTAGGTACGCAGACATTTTCTACAACAATTCATATTTTTTCTTGTATGATATTCTGCTTTTTTTGGCCAGTGTTTGCCATCCACTACATATGAATTCTTAAGAGTGACTTGCTGACCTCTAATTGGCTTTCTGATTAATCTTATATCATGCCATTGTCAAATCTGAACTTAAATAGTTGTCATTGGAATGATGCCAGTGTTTGCTCTGTTTTGGCTCTGGTTTGCATGAGACTAACAGCATCTTTTGTCAAGTCTGTAGCAGCTGGAAAAAGCTTTTCCCAGTACTGCAACACTGCAAGGCATTCTTCTTGTAATGAATGAAACAGGGAAGAATCCTTCCCTATTTACTGATTCAGTGACAGGAATTTATGAACCTCTGCGTATAACTGGGCAGCACGCAGCTGTAAAGATTCTGTATTTGATTGCATAGTTTTGGCCTTAAAAGTGCTCAGAATGGTCTGTAGGGGCTGGAAGTAGCTCACACTTTTCAGATTCACTCCCAGGTCTCAGGCTGGACCACTGCCACACGAGGTCTGCAGGATGGAGGCATTTCCCAAGTGCTGGCATGCAAACAAGCACCCTGACCATCCGGTTTGCCTCTGTGTACTTTACACATACATCTAGTACTATCTTTGTGACTAGTTCCTGGAGTGGGAATACATTTGTCCTGTTCAAAATTTATGCAGTCTGAGAAGTAGTTATGTTTTGGTTTGTTTTATTTCTTTTGTTCTGGTTTGGTTTTGGGTTGTTTTGTTTTGTTTTGTTTTGTTTTAATCTAAAGCTGCACCTACACTTTGCTCTGCATCATCCTTTACCATATCAAAACTGAATGAATTCGCTAGGCATGTCCTCATCTGACGTTCCATTAAGAAAGCTAGTGGGACAAGGCATGCAAGGCTAGAGAGCCTCAGGGTTGTAAAAAATATTTCTGTCAAAGGAAAAAAAAAAAAAAAGCAAAAGCAGAAAAGCAAGCTTTTCCTTTTTTTCTTTCAGAAAAAAAAAGCTTCCTTTTTTCCTTTTCTTTTTTCTTTGCCTCTGCTTCATAGTTTGAGGAAAACTGGCTTAGGACAACTGGTCTTACCTCATTTGTTTTCTCCTCAGGAAGGGAGTGCTGTTTACTGCATGAGCAAAAACCCAGTGATGGAGATTAATTTTTGGTGTTACTTGAATTGCTGCCATGTTTGGAGGAAAAAATCGAATCTGTAGACATGCTTTATGAATGTTAAGAAAGCTGTGACCTTAGTATATGAATTCCTGATTTGCGATTCAGCCAGAGAGGTATCCATGCATTCACCTCCTATTTAAATTACATGCTTTAGGTTAATTAAAGTCAGGCTTGGCTTTAAAAATCAGAAAAAAATCTCAATGTCTTCAGGCATTATTTATTTATTTAAACCAATTCTAGCAGTCCTAACTGTGGGAGCTACTGTCAGATAATAAAGGAAATATTACATGACAACCACTAGGGACAGAGTAAGATACAAATAACAATGTAGCATATATGAGTAACCATTTCAAGGGGTTTATGTCAGCATAGCTTTAGTTAAGTTGAAAATTAGATGACTGGAAGCCTGACGTGAGAAAAAGAGGTGACTTGGGGATTTTCACCAGCAAGTCAGGCGAACTAACTTAACCACGAAGGATGCAGTGGACATATATTTTATCTTATTTTGCTAAAATGGTATCCAGTCATTTTATATATTAAAATGGTTTTATATTAGTGATTAAGATAATAAAAGAACAGTCCTTTGCCCGGGTGGTGCTCCTCTGGCACTGAATTCATATACATGCAGAGTTTTCTGCATGCTCCAGAAACCTCCTTGAAACTTTCCTCTGATTTTAGGCAAAATTTTCTACTTTGATGAGTTCGCTTCAAATATGTGTCTGACTTCTGATTTTTAATAGTTTTTTTTTCCTCTCACATTAATTTTTGTTTTCGATTGGTATCCACATAATCACCAATGATATGCATTTTAAATGCTGTTCAATGCATCGTCAAGTAGCTAGAAACAACTGCAGTGAAGGGATTCTTTTGAAGGCTGTAATTACATTAGCCCTTTTTCCTCCCAAATCCAATAGCTACAAATTGTGGTTTTACTCAGTGCCAGATAGGCATCCAGTTTTTAGAGGAAAGAAACATTTTTTGAATTCACCTCTATTGCTCAATCATTTTTGTAGCCTGAATAATCAGAATAATTGATATAAAATTTGTTTTGCACTTACTGTGGTGAGATTCTTGTTTCAGTCTTCCCTGAACTGTGGGCTTGAGCAAAACACAGGACAGAAAGACTAAGGGAGGAAGTCTGGTTTCATTCCAAAGGTGCTATTTCATATTTGATGGATTTATTTTACACTGTTATAGTTGAGCTCTTTTTTAAGTGCAAAACCTATGAGTACTTTAGTAGTTAAGTGTAAACCTGATCTTCAAGGCATACCCTGGAGCTGAGGCTATATAATGGGCCATTGCTCTGCCTGATGCTTTGGGGACTGTTGTGCCATGGGCGAGACAGGACCGCTTATCGCCTGGGACAATTCTCTGACCCTGCAGTGGAGTGTCTTCTCTGGGGACCGGTAACCCTTGCCTAGGGAGGTCATGGGTTTAAACTTCAGCACTAGAGAGTTTAAAAAGAGCTGGAGAGTAGCCCACTCGTCACTCATCAACAACTAATCCCGATTAGGGAGGCATAGAGCAGATGACCTTCCATTTTTAGGGTCACTTTTAGTTTAATAATTTTTATTATTCATTCAGTCAGTTATTCATTTTAATCATTCAGTTAGACATTCTGAGTAGTGTTCTCCATAATTTTGAATTTAATTTTGTTCAAAACCAGAGGTAAAAGTAGGGTGTCTTGACAGCTTTTGACTCAAATTCTTAATTATCACATGGGATGCCTACAGGTTTTGTTATGTCAAGTCAGAATTACTCAGTTAAGAGAAGAATGGGAAGTAAGAAAAGGACAAGATGCAATAGGTAGACTTTGGCTGCTGACAGTTCAGTCCTTCCAGAGATTTCAGTCCAATTTTGTTTGAGAACAGGATGGACCTGGTTCTGGTACCAGGGGAAGGAGTTGCCACATGGGCAAAAAATTGAGGAGAGTTAAACTGAACATTGTGACACCTGCAATCTGCTCACTGGTACATGAAAGACAAGCACGGGTAGCATGCTCCATGCTTTATGAAATTTTAAATAAGGAACTAACAATATATGTCATATGTCTGATGGTGTTTAAAGAAACATAAGAAATGAATCAATAAGCAGGCCCAGTTTTGCATTTCTTCTGTGCAAGTCCCTCTGTGGTCAAATTGCTCTCTGCTTACTAATTGAACTCTGTGTAAGTACTGACCACTAACAAATTCTTTGAGGGCTGGTTAGAGGTATAATCGTCTTTCTATGGACTTAATTTTTTGTAATGTTTTGGTCAAATAATTGTAAGAGAAGAGTAAGATGCTGAGTTTTGGGTAGGTGCAGAGAAAGGTGATGTTTGTGACAAGCAGAGAGTCACAAGTTCAACATTTATAGTTTATTTAAAGCAGCATAAACTAAAGAACGAAAGAGGGTTATTTTATATTAAATTTCTGTAAAACATCTGTACATTCAGTTTTCTTTGGTGGTTGTGACATATTGAAAATAGGCAAAGGGAGACTTCCAAACCACTATAACTAGCTGCTGTGCATTATTCAGAGATAATATTGTATGGAGGTATATGGATTACAGAAATGTTAGGTTATGGCAAGATCTTTCTTTCCAAGCAGGTGTCCCCTTGATAAGCAAGAGCTCCCTGGTTACAACACACGTGCAGGGGTCTGCATCACCTGCCATCTCTTTATGTTTCCCCCTGAAAAAAAGGAATATATATTTCCCTTCTCCAAGGATTATGCTTTTATCTTAGGAAAATATTGTCAGGCTCTTCTGTTACAGTGGTTGTGTTATTCATAGAAGAGTTAAGGGTAGCTGTGAAAGAAGGTAAAAAAAAAAAAAAGGTCTGAGCTGTAGCTACATATTTAGGATGTTCACCTGGGAGTTAGATAGCTTGAGGCTCCTGTTTCAACAATCTCTTCAGTATTTATATCAAGCAGCCATTGGCTAGAGTACATAAATGGTCTGTAAACCAGGGGTGAGAGCCCAAGACTCCTCACTTTAATCTGAATGTTCAAAATACTAAGCTACCAAGCCAAACTCTTGCTAGTATTCTATCTTGACTCCCAATTAATCGTTAATATTCTTTTCCTAGAGGTTACATTCACCAAGTAATTTACAAACAATAGCAAATCAGATAAAAAGGCAAGAACGGCTTTCTGCAATAATAACAGAACACACAATAAAAAAGACCCAGACTTGCCAATACTATCCAGATAAGATCACTTTCAAAGTGAGAATTTACACCAGACAATGAGGTTTTTTATTGAGGTGCTATGAGAGGAACATAATTACTATCCAAATAACTGTAGATGAGCTGATACCTGTGATGGATTAAAGTGAATCAGAACTTCAGACTCTCTGAAATATTACAGTCTTATATACAGTATTATACTGTAGTCCATGAAAAATCTTTGCTAACCTTGCTCTACATTAACTGTATGTTAACTGTGGAAAGTATGCTAATACTGCTGTAACTGATGAAATGCTTTCTCTGAACTTTTGGTCTAAAAACCTCACAAAAGTCTGTGTCACCAACACAAGGTGAGCAATAGTTGCTGACCATTAAAACCCATAAGTTAATAGACTGATTAAGGTCTGTGAGAACTGAGAAATGAATACACAGAGAAATAGATTTACTCCACAGAATTGTAAGGCTGCAAGGAACCTTGGGACATACTTAGTTCGTCCCTAGCCTTAAGACAGAATTAAATACGCAAAATACACTTCTGACAAATCTTTGTCCATCCTTTTATAAAATGTGCAGTGACGCCTTGCCTGAGGTCATGTGGAAGATCCACAATAAAGCAGAGGGTAGATGTGGGTATTTCTAATGTTCTAGTCTTCAAAGAGATCTACTGTCCAATTTCTACAGAAGAAGAGTGTTGTATTTTAAATAGATGTACAGAATAGCAGAATGGGTAAAATTCTCTGTAATCAACCATTCTGTACTAGCAGTTATAAATAATTAAAAGAGAAGAGCTAGATATAGAGTAAGATTAATTCCAAACTTCTTTAGTTTCAGGGAAGACAAACTGAATCACTCATTTGTATGTCTTATGAAACTACACTTCAGGTATGGGGAAATGGCACATGAGAAGTGGGCTACTTCTTTCAGGCTACTGAAATTTACTGAAGATACAGAGGTGGGCCCAACACACACACACAAAAAGAGCAGAATATCACACTGAAGATTTTGGCTGGCATCGAAGGCTCTAGTACAAGAAATAAGATACAATTTAATTATACAAAAATACAGTGTCATGAATTTAGGGACTAATAAGGCGGTTTTCTATGACAAGCTTGGAATTCATCAGTTGGAAATTACAGATGAAGAGAAAGACCCAGTTATACCACTTGGTCATGGGATGACTAAGAGTTGAAAAAGTCCTGCATTAACAAAACTCAACTGCTGTCTGTTCTGTAAAGTCTCAGATTAAGTATTAGCACTGCAGATGGGAAAGGTTTAGTCCTTCTAAAAGGCACTGTGGAATTGCTCTGTAATACTGTGTTCAAATCGGCTGCCCCTTGTTCAGGAAAGAAGACCTCACAAGTCCCTGCTGAGAGGGACTGTTAGGGTGAGGAGGAGAGGAAGAGAAGACACTTTATGAGAAGACATTAAAAGATCTTGACTCATTTAAACTGGCAAAATGCAAGTTGTGAGAGGGTATGATTGCTGTCTGAAAATGCATGGTGGGGTTGTGAACTGCTGAAGCGGAAATAACTAGGTTAAAGCGAATGGCTAGCAAAGCTAGTGAGCACGAATTGACCACTAATTGGATCAATACTGGAAGGAGGTTTCTGCTCCAAACAACGAGGCTCTGGAAACTTTTTCCAAGATCAGTAAAGGGATTGAAACGTTAACTAGTGTCAGGATTGGAGCTCCATCTGTCTGTGAAAGGGATCTGTGGTATAACTGCTGGTACTAACAGGAGACTGGAAAAAGTCTGTATCTGGTCTATATTCCTCAGAGGACCTAAGTATTCTGCCAGGATTAATTAATTAATTTCTGGAGAATCTAGGCCAAAACTCTAACTGTAAATTTGTTTGCAGAATAGGTGTAAGCAAGGTGCTTCAGTGTGAAGAAGCAGCGAGGACACCTGGGCTCAGCCTTGGTTGCTCTTGCCCTTAGACAGGATATAGGGAGGAAAACATGGAAACACAGAGGAGAAGAGAGACATGGAGGGGAGGGAGGCAAAGTCTGGGGCAGCCGAACTTCTTGTAGGTGGGGTTGAACCAAAGCACGACTGTGATGCCAACTGCCTCCTTCCCTATCAGCTCTGTCCATTTCCCTCACCAGCTACCAGCCTGGCTTTCCAGGGCCCTGGCATGGGTAAAGGAAGTATTCTAGCTATGACCATTGGTTGCTCTCCTGTTGCTTTAGGGAACTCCTTACATTGCCTCTGCTGAGCTGTTCCTGCCTGCTTGTGAGCAAGTGCCAGAGTCAGAAAACCATGCCCACCTAGCTGGCGCAGAAAAAACTTGTGATGGCTTGGTGCCACCGGCAAGCCTCCCATGTCTTTTTCTCTTCTCCATGGGCTGTACCAAGTCCTGATGGCATATGACCACTTCCCAGGTGCTGCCAAAATAATATTAGATCAAATCTCCTAAAAATTACCCCCCTTTTTGCTCCCCTTCACCCTTGATAACATGACTTTCAGATGGGAGGAAGAGCTGCATGGCTTGATAGGGCTGAAATCCGTGCCTTTTAGCAGATGTATAATCATGGTAGATGCTGGTCCTTGTTCAACTTAAACTGCAATCCAAATTTCCTGATATGTCACATCTCCACATTAGATATTGTCTTACATTTCTCAGGGGTGAAATAAAGATGTTTTCAGAATTAAACTGTCAAAGAAAGTAAGTTTTATTAGCAGTAACAAAAATGAAAAGCGAGCTGTCTTGAGTGTATGCAAGACATAAAACTCCATGAATACAGATAAAAGGACAGTATTTATGCAATGACAGCCCTAGATCAAGAAACTGAAACAGATAAGTGATAAACATACAGAAAACAAATAAATGCACATCAGGCAGCTTGATAGTAAGACTACATTAATTTTATCTTGCGTAAACCAGCATGACTGAAGAAAGTAAAATATTCAAGAAAGGCTGGTAAATACTGAAGATAATGTAGGATAGTAAGATATTTTGTGTAGATTTTCTTTGTATCATTCATTTTTTTTTACAAAGGCTTGTCTCTGTTTGCATAAAATTCTGTCACCAAATAAGAGTACTATGAGTAGTTTCAAGCGCTTTTGATTCATCCACAAGCAAAAACTTAATTTGACTACAGGTTGAAAACATAACTCAGCAGTTTAAGCTGAAATATCTTCAAATATATTTACAGGCTGTAGCATGAATTAGTCAAACCCCAAAAGTAACAAATTAAGAGAATATATTATTAAATAGGTGAATCTAAATAGCATAAGAATATGTGTTTGAGTGAGCTAGGAACTGCAATATTCCATTTCAGAACCTTTCCAAATTTTCACCTTGTTTAAAGGCTTCAATTCTGCTTACTACATAGTTCAGATATCGCCTCCACTTTTTCTTCATTCATCACTAAAATTACTTCCTTTGGAAGAGATCTTGATTTTCATCATAGTGACATTGTACAAAGCATACAAGATCGTGTTTTGGTAATTTTAATGTTTATTGATTCATTTACTCTACTACATTTTCATCTCATCAGTTTTATCTCCTCACTCTTTGGTGGCCTTATTATTAGAGAATATTAAGGCATGTAATGTTGTAGGGTTTTGGGGGAGCTGGTGGGTAAAGATTGGGTTTGTATCCCCAGCATATTTTGTGGACGTGTTTTCCCCATTTGCAAAGAGAAGTTTTAGTGCTGTGTTCAAGGCAGGAAGGATGAGAACTATAAGTTGCAAAGGTAAGGCAAAGCATGTTTGTACCCTGTGGTAGGGTGCTGGCTAAAAGGACTCGTCACGTTTGCTCTGAACTAATTTGCTTGGGTACAGGAGCTCTGAAGCCCTGGGAGCAGCTCAGGGCAACTACTGTGCTATTCCCCTGTTATCTCTGGCCTGGGAGGACAGCTGTGGGTTCTCCCAGTGATCTTCCCAGTGGTCTTCCCAGCAGCGTTCCCACGCCGGGGTATGAAGTTGGCTCAGAACCCAGAGGGGCTTTCACATCACTGGGTTGCAGTGGAAAGATATATCTTACCCCCTGAAAACCATTTATACTGTCAGAAAGAAAAGAGACCTGAGGGGCATGCTGGTGTGTTTTCCTGTCAAGCTTCATGTGGAGCCGGTGCTTAGGAATTTAATGTAAGCCTTTGCTTTGTTCCTTTCAAAAAGTGTTATCTTCTGTCAGCGCTTCTTCCTACTTTCAACTCAAACCCAAAGCCCACTGAAGTCTATTGCAGGATTCCCACTGGCCTGTGTGGATTTGGGACCAGATTCTATTATGTAGTGTATCTTCATCTACACTCTAAACAGTCAGCTCTGAGCATAAGTTATGCCACGTCTCAAGCTGATCCACTTTTTATTCAAACAGAATTGTCTGAAAGTGGATACATGACAGAATTTTTCTAACTAGTTTAAAGGATCTGAATGCATTTAACATTCTTAATGAATTTAGCACAACTAATGGCAATTCTGAGAGTGTTCTGCTTTTATTTTGTGTTCTTATGAGTTGTTTGGGCCAGTAACAGTACCTGCTTCCTGCTTTTAGCAACCTTATTGTACCCAACATGTGCTACCTAACTTACCCCACCAACACTTGGTTACTTGTGAGCTACAAAGCATGTAGTGTTAGATCCCCAGCTGTCATAAACCAGCAACCTCAGGTGACATTTATTACAAAAGACAGGCACTGTCAAGGTATTCTCTATGAGAAATCAGTTAACGCTCTTGCCAAGTGGCCCAGTAAGATCAGTATTGCTATTGGTTGTAACAGTTCACAGGCCCCATGCTAATCTTGCAGCTTAAGCAACAATATTTTTGAGTTATAAATGTTTCAAATAGGTATATGGGTCAGAAGCTGATCTACTTTTGATTCATTGGCCTCTCAGGAGGAAGCACTGAAAGCACTTTAACTTTCAATGTGGCACTGGAAAATATCTTCAGTGTAAAGGCAGATTTATCAAAGTGAGGGAAGTCAATGGTTGTCAAGAGAGAAATCCATTGGTACTGAAGTTCCTGACTAGACATCAGTCTATGTCGCTCTGGTGAGGCTTTGACTGGGGTGTCTCAGCTGAGCAGAGGAGATGACTGTGGAAAAAAGGGAACCAGCCAAATGATGAAAAATAGGAACGGATCATTAATTTTTTAAAAATGTAGTTCCATAAATATGCTTTTTGTTGTAGGAAACTGTCTGTGCCTGGGGTGGATGTCTAGAAAATGAAGTAGTTTAAAGAAAAATGTTGTCTCATAGTCAAGGAGAGCTGTCAAAACCACTTGGCAAACAAACACACAAAGTACTTAATGCCAGAAATATTTATGCATTACTCCTAAGGAAAAAAAATAATGTGGAGTGTATTTGAGAATCTAGCACAAGCTACCACAGAAGTATTGTGAGGCAGAAGGGATGGGATGTAAAGAGCTCATAAACTGGGCTCTGAAATTGTATTTCCTGGTCATTAAGAAAAACAGAACAAATGTCCCTCTCATTTTCAGTCAATCTGATTCATTCTAAAGCAAAGATCTTTCTAAGTATTTTATGAGTTTATTGCTCTCATTTCTAGTGTGGCTAACCACCTCCATTGCCCTTGACCTCCACCACCACAAGGAGTATACTTGCTGGGATTTACTGTCACTCGTTTCCTAGAAAGCCATCTGATGAATGGAGACAAAGAAGCAAAAGATCAGGATTTCCTTAATTGTCTTATGTACAACTTCTTATATGCCATATCAAAATTTCTTGCTCATTCTTATATTTTTGTGTATGATTCTTCTGTGACATTTTTCCTTCTTCTTCTTTCTGGCTTTGCCTTTTAGACAAAAGATATCCACCATATCTTTGGAAATACTTCGTTCCAGCAGTGGAACAGACTGCCCAGAGAGGTTGTGGAGTCTCCTTCTCTGGAGATATTCAAAACCCACCTGGATGCATTCCTGTCCAACCTGCTCTAGAGGAACCTGCTTTGGCAGGGGGGGTGGACTAGATGATCTCTGAAGGTCCCTTCCAAGCCCATGTAATTCTGTGAAAATGGAACCCAGGACGACTAAGCTGACAGGCTGAAGGTAATGACTGAGCAACTGGATGGGCTGCAAGTCTCCTGAAAAGAGCAGCGTGGCAAGCCCGCCTAGTGTTTCTTAGCAATAGGTGTGTGATGACAGGGTTTGGACCCGGCTTGTGGAGATACCAGAAGGGCACAAAAGGGGCACTTCAGTTTCCTCTTCTGTCATTTATCTCCCTGCCTCCTATTGTTTTGTTTGAAGAAGAAAGAGCAACAGAGAGTTATGGCCTTATACCCGTTCCTCCTGAATGCCCTGGAAGTGGAAGCCCCCATGGTTCCTCCCCACGGAGAGAAGCAGGACATGGCTGGGCTGTGGGAGTGAGGACAGACGATGTGGGGAGTGCGGCCCCCTGGATGGGGTGAGGCTGCCGGGCGGCAGGCCTGCCACCCAGTGGCCTCACTCCTTCCAGGGGGCCCAGGCATCCCCCGCCATGCTGCTGGCCCTGCAGTTGCCATTTCAGGCCCAACAGGTGGCAATCGCAGCCTGGTCTCCACCCGGCACTTGCGCAGGAGCCTCTCTGCCTTCCCTAATCCTCCCAACCTGGCAAAACTAGTGCTTAAAATTCAGCTTCCTCTGGACAAGCTGCTGCCTTTGAGGTTCCTAGGCTGTTTTTCTGAGTGTTACATAGTGCTCTGCTCCCGGTCAGAAGTCTGAAATAAAAGAAAAGAATCCGCACACTATGGCTAAAGCCATGGTCTTTTCTCAGTGACACGACTTGAAGTCACACTGAAGACCTCAGGCCTTCATAGGTTTTAGCCCAATGCAGATTCGCCCGTCTTGTTCTATTTTCATTTCCATATTTGTTCCAGAGGTACAAAAAAATAAATAGTCTCACAAAACGAAGGAGGGGGGTTGTGGAGAACAGTGCTGTTAGTGAAGCTGAAGAGTTCACTCATTGCCATGGAAACATTCACATCCTAGCAACAGCTTATTGATAGCAAGATGACATGGAAAGACAAGAGCCGATGCCTTTGACTCATGGGAAAACAAACTATCCTGGATTTCTACTTCTTTACCTCATTTTCTTTTCCAAAAGTGCATAGTGGTTTAACATAAAAATCCCTGATCAACATTTTTTTTTCTTAACTGTTTGTGCTTTTGTGTTGAAATGTTACCTACTAAGAAAAGTTGTTACAGTGGAAGTATTATCGTCATTGGCTATCTGGCTAGAAAAATTGTTAAAAAGCAGCAAAGAAACCCAAAGCACTAAGCTGATGTTTTTGGACTAACTGAAAACATCTAGAAGGTCAATGCACCATTTTCTGTCCATTTCCACATTCCCCAGAAGGTTTGCTGCAGCTGCCATCACTAAGATGTCGCTCAGTGAGAAGCAGAGTGGAATTGGTTGCGGTACGGTCTGCATTCCTCATGATGCTCAGGGAGTCCACGTGCTGGGAAGGAGTGAAAAGCTTTCTTTATTCGTGTGCCCTTGGGTGAGGGTGGGTAGAGCAGTACTCAGGTGTGTTTGATCAGAAAGTGCATTTCCTTCACTTTCCTGACGTACAGTGGTACAAGAAGTTTCTCCTGGGCGAACATAGGCTACCGCAGCAGTCACTGCGTGTGAAAGGAGATATCTTTGAGAGCAAGGATCAGGCTGTTGTTAATACTGTTGTTATTACTATTAAGTACAATAGCGTTGTGGAGTCCCAGTCATAAAGCAGGATTTAAATGTGACTTATTCTACACAGACACAGAAGGTCCTTTTCCCTAGGAGCTAGGAGTTTATCATCAGTATGATTATGCCAATATGATTATTCCTTAGTAGGAAGAAAACTGAACGATTCCTTTTTTTTTTTTTTTTTGGTGTGATGTATAGTTGTTGGAAATGTGTCTGTCAAAGTAGGTATTCCAGTAATCATTTTGGGAAAACAGGAAATGTATGCTGTTGTTTTGTACATAGCATCACTGCAGTATAAACATTTAAGAGCTTTGCTGAACTGGATCCATCTAAAGGACTCCCTGAATGTTACATTTATTGTGAGAAGAACATTGAAGCATAATATTTCCACAGCTAATAGAAACCGCTTTTCAGAAATGTAACCCTTTATCTGTATATTAATTAAAAATGTAGCTAATGAAAGATCTCAAGAGAAATTGGTGATGTTTACAGAGTTTATAAACCCTGCTTATTTATCTACCTTTTTGGTAACAAAAATAATTTCGATTTTTCTGAATTTTGTATTCCACTAGCAGTATTTTTCCCTTTGGAGACAAGGGCTGATCAGCAAGCCAGGTTGATGTTCCAATACTACCATTGCATTAGGTTTGCAATAAATGAGGTAACTAGTGCTGCAGAGCCATTGGAGGAACAGTTAGAAATGTCTGAAGGAGAGGAAGAATACAATAAGAACACCAGCAAAATAACTGGATATTGTCATGCTTGTTGTTCAGGTGCAAGACTTCTATAGGGAGAGAAAAGCATCTAGAGCAGGATTATGACAATTAAAGCAGGACTCAGATGGACTTTAGGATCCCGTAGAGTGATCACTATTTTCACCCTATACCTTCTGTTCTGACCTGGAGGTCCCTTAAGAGCTGACACTTCTGTGTTGCTGCGTTTCCAGAGCAGGATCTATGCGAATGACAAGGCAGAGGACTCTGGCTAACAACTTGCTTGCTTCCCAGTAGTAAGCAATAAATCAAAAGTAAACCTGAGAGCAGAAACTAGACTTCCTAGGTTCTTCCCAGTTGACACAGGCCTTTGTATGGTCTTTCTGGGGCTCGTAGATATGATTTCAGCTGCAGGTTTGTGAAGAGTGTCGTGATTGTGCTAAGGGACTACAGTGGAGCATTTTCCTCAGTGGTTGCAAGACAAAGCAACATGCACTGTGAATGGTGGACCAAAGTCTGCTGTGACTTTCACTTACTTAGTTGCGTATTTGAAATTATTTTTCCCATTCTCTCTTAGAGTTAGGGGCAAGGATGGCAATGGTAAAACAAACTCTTCTGTCAAGGTTGGTGTGTGTGTTGATTTGGGTGACAATATGTCATCAGGTAGCTTAGATGAAAATGCATTTTCCCTCCACTGAACCTTTTGGAGTCTTTACAGGTTTTGGAAAGGAGCAGGCAGGCAGGGAGCAGCTGCAATTTGCTGCTCTGTCTCCAAAGAAGAATCAGGCAACAGTTGTGCATGTTGAAGCTCATAACTTCTCCCTCTTTACTTAAGAGTAATATGCAAAAGTTACAATTCAGGCTTTTCAAGAGAATTATCAACAGTATTACCTTTCTCACAGGAGCTGAGGGAATATTAATGCTTTGGGTAGAAATATTTTGTAGTTCTAGTAATTCACATTAATTCAGGGCCTGCGGTATGTATCTAATGCTTCTGCTACCCTGATTTCGCTCGATTGACTTCTTGACTGATGCACAGACTGATGTAGGAAAATGCCCTTTTCCTTTCTTTCAGTTGAAGGTGTGTTACCTGTTAATAGCAGATTGATTAGTCAACATTAGCACCTGGGAATGCCTTTATTTTTATCACTTCAAGCAAATATGTCTACAGCTGGAGACATAATTATATGCATTACTGAAACACATTTTTGCTATTCTTTAATTATATTTTGACAGAAAAGAAATGTCAAGGGAGTAGCACTTGCTTTTTAGCTCTGAAACATTTCTATCTGTTGTACACATTTGTCTCTGCTTTGTCATGCTATCCTTTCAAATCTTACTTTTGCTGCCTTGCAGTCAATATCTTGCCACTGTTTCATGATTTAATGTTAAGATTTTATACAAAGATTTCATAAACAGCAGCTACAGATTGTCTTCCCTGAAGATATGGGCCATCTTCATTCTGTTGGAAAAGGATGAAATCCAGTAGAGCTTTCTTGATTTATTCCAACTGCAAATCTGGCCAGTCTCTCTAAGACTTCATCCCTGGCACACACTCCTCTCTGTCAAACGCCTGTGAAGTCTCTGTCCTGAGTGACAGAAGTCAGAGGCATTAGTAAGGGTTACACATGACCAGGATTTGTGTAAGTATTTTGATGTTGTTTTTCTGGTGTTTACTCTGATATGCATCAAACATCTGGGAAGAAGAGATAAAAAATGGGAATGCCAAAAATTAATCCTTACTGCTATATAAGAGGTAACATTTCTGTCTGCTTGGGTTATTTCACTGTGCAACAGCCAAGAACCAATCTCATCTGCAAGCATTTGTACACATCTGAAATACAAAGTAAAATTTAGTCTGGGTTTGTACCAATTTGTTAATGAAGGTAGAGTTTGTCCAACCATCAGTAATCATTTTTATTGTCAAAGACATATTTCTAGGAGGAAAGCTCACTTTTAAAAAACATCCAGAGCCTATTAAAAGAACCCAGCTGTAAGGGGATATGGGACAAGCTGTGTCTTATTGAAGTCACTGAAGTTATGACAAGTTATGACAGCTAAGCAGCTGTCACTGTATCCCAATCACAAGAATTTACTAACAGGTCTCTTCAGTAATGTATGACATATTTGTATCTAACCTGTACTGAGGAGCTGATGAGCAGGACATGATGTTCCATACTGTTTTCTTGAGGTGCTACATTACTTATAATTGAGAAATACTCTAAGGGTGTGATACACTGTCCGTATGTGATGCTGATGATTTGGGTGTTACATTTCCCATAAAAAAATTACTGAGCCAGAGCTCCAATATGATGATAGGTGACACTGTATTGCTTTGAAGAATTGTTCTACAAGGCACAAAAGAGGCACAAACTTTCAGGATCCTGCTGTTATTGTCCTTGATGCTGCTGCTGTACTTTTTAGAAGCAAGCAGGCATTCTGCTAAGATTTCTGCCTGAGTAAACATGCCTTTTTAACCTAATAATGGCCTGCAGTTGTGGTTGACCACTGAATTACTGCTAATTCTTCTTTTCTAACTTCTTTCTATCATACAATTTGGAACCACAATTCAGAAAAGTCTTGTAGCTACCTTGCCATCCCAGCCCTACAAGGGCTTAAGATCATGAAATCTGCAATACAGAAAAGATGCACAGACCCCCAACTGAATGAAGACATGCCACACACACTGCCAACAGCTTCTCCTCTCTCTCAAGTTGAACTCTTTCACATTTGTTTTCTTAGGTGGTTCTTCCTAGGGATGAGAGAAGTAGTATTAATGAAAGGTTATTTTAATAATGTTGTTCACTTCCATTTGCAGCATGCCTTCAGAAAAAAAAAATATGACCATTTTTAAAATGACATTAACTGGAAACAAATTAATAATATTTTTCATGCTTGTGTTTAGTCTAGGAGCCACCACTGAAATCAGCACTTGCTTGGTTGGATCAGCCACGATTGCACACTACTTCATGGTGCGTTAGACCATTTCTCCAGGACATGAACTTTTGAACATTGCATCTCATGAATAAAATTTCAGATCAGGTTCTTGGTAATCTCAGAGAGAACCCTACCGAATTAGGAGGAGAATAGGAGTAAAAAGAATGACGGAGAGAAAGTGGAGACAATTTTATCTCCTATTATTTTTTTCTTATTGTTTGTTTGTTTTATTCAAGGAACCAAACTGACAACATCCAGGCCTTTCTTCAGCTTCATAGTTCCTGCTTTCTCTCTTTCCCCCTAGTACTACCACCTCAGCCGAGCAGGGTTCAATGTTGTCCAAAAGCTTCTTCCCCACCTACTCCCAGGGAAAGTGCACTAGTCTGTGATCAACTTCAGATGAGTTGTGAGATGGAAGGATGAGGCAACAGGAAAGTTCAAGTACACAGGGAAACCTTTTGCCTGGCAAGAAGATACAAAAAAAGTGGGGATGTGAAGTAATGGTTACACAGGAGTCCTGGTGTGGAAAAAAAAGGACAGTGTTAAAGAGCAATGGGGAGACCTTATGTGTACTAATGTGGAAAATAGAAATGTGGGACCACAGAGACGAAGCTGAGCTGATATGGAGGAGGGTGAAGAGGGGAACCCCTGGGATGAGTTAGAAGCAGAGGCAGGGGATGGACAGCACACAGGGAGCTGAGGGAATAAAAAGGAGAAAGCAAAGAACCTCTGCTTATGTAATGCTTGCTCAACTTTCAGAAGCTGTGAAGAATGTGATCTTCTATGGCTGGGACACAAGTGACATCTGACTACTGTAGTTCCAGGATGGCATGAAAGCTGGCTGACTATAATCAACTTTCCAAGTAAGCTCTTTCAAACACTGAATTTTTAATCCACTTACCTCAAGTATTCAAGGATGCATGTCTAAATTTATGTTCTAAAACCACATTATGCTGTTGAAAATCAGTTGTTTTTTACCTTAACAGGAATAGAACATGCAAGGATTGGGAAAACACAGGAAATCAATTAGCATAAAAATCTGAGCAAATACTGGGTGAATATATAACATTTTTTCTGCTTTTGATTCTTCAATAAAGCCTTTTCCATGCTTGCCAGAAACTAATAAAAAAAATAGAAAGAAAATTCAGATTTGTTTTTCATGTCTATGGGACACCTGAAAAAAAGCAGTGGATTGGTTCATTGGTATTTCATGTCTAGCTATTTAGCGTGGCAATGATATATTTAAATTTAAATAGATGATAAATAGATTTTCTGGCATGGCATTTTCTATGTTTAGGTTATCATAATATTCTAATTTCCAATTAGGCCTTGTAGATTTGAAGTCTGAAATTCTCTTACATCAACCCTCTTTTTGAGAAACCATTTAAACCAATGAAGTGATTATCGTTTTTTTGTGGGAAGAAAAACATTCAAATGCTGTAAAATGTGAGACCACAGAATGAAGGTGGAAAGGACGACTTGCGTTAAGTTTGCTTTAGTGTGAGTTTCTGAGTAATTTTGGGTCAGGGAGTAGAATTTAATGTGCAACTGAAATATACTCTTGCACTTTACACTAACTTATAAGTGGAGGTCACTGTCCTTGTCCTATGTGTGTACAAATGCAGTTGAAGATCTTGTTTTTCCTCTTGGGCTTTGCTAAGTGTGCATTTGAGACCATGGCAAGAAAAGCAGATGTGAATAAAACCACTCATAGAGATTAAGGCGTGGTTTAAGCCACACAGACTCAAAATTTTTTCGTACACATATGTAAGCATGTTTATGTGTATGGGGGAAGGGTGACAGCTTATGTGACTCAGGGGAATAATTTTTCAACTCAGTCATTTTTATATTTCCTCTATATTGTTCAACCTCCAACCCCGAAAGAGGACTCATGTAACCAAATAAGTTAAACTTGATGTTTCCCAAGATTTGAAAGCAAAAGTGATGTGCAAATTTAGATTCCGCATATTACATTTATCCTTCAAGTACATTTGCACTTTAGTTTATGAAGGAAAGATGCAGGCTTCAATATGGGGCAAGATGATTGGAGAGGGCATTTTTCTTGGTTTAGATGCATCAGTATTTTCAGTATTTCAGTAATAATGAATATTTGGATCTGTGATTTAGGTTTGGTTTATTATGATAAGGAAACAAGCAGAAAATATGGGTTCAAATCCCAATAGGGATTGCTTCCCCACTGCTTCTCCATGCCTAGTCCATCACGCTGCAGCTATTAAATAATTTAAAGGCAGAAAACATTGTCATCCTGCAAAAGGAAGCACAGGGTTTTAATGCTTCTTAGATAAAGGAGAAACAAAAACACAAATTGAAAAACATAATGCGTAATACAGAAATTTATAGAAATTTTATACTGTTTTATAGAAAGAACTAAATCCGATTTCACATGTTTTTCACTTATGAGGGCACCTTAAGTTCCAGATGAGCAAGGGTCTTTTGGTCTAAAAAATCTTCATGACAACTTAATTTCTCCTGAGTCCTGTGTATTTCATACTGGGGATTTCTGTTTATTTGAATTTAAGCTTGTACTTTATGCAGCTGGCCAGAGATGGTGCTGAGTGCTCAGGTACTGCAGAGTGAAATGCAGTGGGAACTCAAACAGAAAAGGTTTAGGGCATTAATCATAGCTACACTCAGCTGCCATGAGTTATGAATTTGAGTGAATTTAAAATGAGAGAAAAGCACCCAACTTGTAATACTTAGCCAAACAGCGACAAATAAAATGACTTTAGAAAACGGGAGAAAAGGGTTGGGAAGCTGTAGCACTAGGAAAAATATTTATTTCTTTTGTATATTTGCTGATATTTTATTGCTCAGTGAAATAAAGGTAATCTTCTGGAGGTGAATTCATCTACCTTCATCAGATAGGTAGTGGGAATGGAAATAAGCTCGATTTACTAGTAGCGTCTGTGGGTTACAGCTCATTTTTTACTGTCTTTTCTTAATTGCTGTCTCATTTCATATCTTCCTTTTATTCTAGTATGAAAGTCTGTGCAATAGTCTGGCACTTAGAATGTATGAGGAGTTGCACCATAAGTGGAGGTCAAGCTCTGCAAACCTTTCATTTTGTTATGAGTTCTTATCCAAAACCAACCCTGTACATCTATGCCAGAGCTGACTGGGGTAAGGACCTCTGAGGCCTTCTGAGATGAGGCTGGAGAGTTAGCCTGCTTTGCTATGTATACTGGTCTTTAAAAATTCCTTCTTATGCTTTTATAGTCTGATAATGTCTTTTCTGATTCATGTAAGCATCACCAGAATGTCAATACAAAGAATGGGGTTTATTCCGTGTTTGCTGCTGCTAGCAGCTGGATAAAACCCTTCTGATGCTGGACCTATGATATTCATCTTATTCATTAGTAATATGGACATGATCCCTGGGTGCAGCTGGAGAGCTTTCCAGTAGGTCAAGAAGGGCTTGTCCCCACTGAGATTTCCGTCAGTGCTTCGGGATGGCTCCATGTTGTCCTTATTGCAGGGGCAGGTGTATAAATTTGGAGCAACTTTAGGTCCTTGGTCCCCTGCCTGTCCAGGCAAAGAATTTGTCTGAGTGGACCAAGATGCCTTCTGATCTGTGTCAAAGCCAACTTGACATGGAAACCAGAGTACAGGGAGAATGTTAACCTCCCTTTTCCTGTAGAGAGGAGGATGTCCCTCAGGGCAGAGCTTACCAGGTTTGTGTTGTTTCTTTCTCATTCAGTATGACATCAAAGTTCAACCCTTCCCATCTCCTGTTGTCCTGTGGCTTGTGCTGCTGACCTTCTGCAAGGATGCAAGCAAAAAGAAAAGTTGGATAATTGGGAAGAAAACACTCACATTACCTATATATTCTTAACTGCTGCTGGAGAACTGGTCAATATTCAAAACCAGGTTAGTAAAAATAAGCAATACAAAAGTGAAAAAAAGGGTCAATAACTTTTTAGTTGTTCAGCAGTGGTATTCACTTTACTTAAAGTGGGCTTTGCCAGTGACAATCTTTGAAAATAATTTTCCTAATTAATAAGGCAGGCTTCTTAGGATGGAACTGTAATTAGTTTCTACATTTTCTACCCATGAATATTTTGAATGAGGGAAAGCCTGTTCCACATCTGTGTTATTTTGGGAAAAATGGCAGTTTTAAAGCTTTGTGGACCATTAAAAGGGAGCACTTCTTCCACCAACCCCTTGCCCAGGTACATTACTTGTTGAAAATGCAGAAGTTGAAGATAGATAAAGCCTGTCTTAACTCAAAGACTCCCCATGAGGGGGACCTTAAATTGGGAAATATCAGATCTGCTCACAGTGTCTTGAAGATAAACAGGGATCAGAGATTGTTATGTATTTCAGTCCTGTATCATTTACTTCACCTAGCAAAATGAATCATAATTGAGCACATGAGCAGAGCAACATGATAATAAAGTGTCTGATCTGATCACACTCTTTCTGTTGTGTATTTTGTCCTGCACAGCACGTACACACAAATAACAAGTTAGTAGAGGGTAATTATGACCTAAAGGGTCATGTTTTGTGGGCACAACATGGCTCTTTGATGTTACTGAATAATCTAAATAATTTCCTACTTTGCCAAATATATCTTGACACCTTTTAAATACAAGTTTGCATTCCTTGACAGGCATAGTACTGGGCACCAGAAAATAATGCATGAATCATTCTGTGATTCTGTGATTCATGTTATTTAGACATGTGTGAGATAGATTAGGATATGGAGGGAAAGCAACTATGAATTAATATATTCTGTGCTCCATTGCATTCAAATAATAGCTAGAAAGACCTTCCAGCTGTCTTAGAGTGTGAATAACAAGCCTGCTCTGAGAGCTTCTGAAGTAGGTGTCCCTATAATCCACTGTTTTTAATGTCTCAGAGATGTTGGAAAGCACTACAGACAGTGTAATAGTGGCCTGTCTCACCTGTCTCTCTGAAGTTTTGTAAAAATGTCATTACTGTACCGAGATTGTTTTTGCTGAGCTGGTGAGCAGACCTGCTGCTTTTTTTTTGATAACAATGTCACTTGTCAAATCTTCTCCGATGTGTGTTTTCTCCATTGCTTATCCTTACTGATTGTGTCTCTGGCCTTTTGACAGCATAAAGTATTTTCCTCTACGATCTCTGACACTTGGGCCACTTTCCTGTACAGCTGTCATCAGCCTTACTAACTTGGCTGCTTTTCTGCATCTGAAAATACATACTTTTCCCTTGACTAAATTTGACAAGGGGAAGGAGAGTGTGTAGTTTCAATTCCTAGTTTGAATCTTGGGCCCAGCTCCCACCATCCCCCTCCTCCATGCCCAAGGTGTATTTCGGGTGTGCATTTTCTTATACACCCACCTCTAGCCTGCTGCAGCACAAGGTAAATTAAATCAATATGTCAAAGGGCTCCAACTAGGGCTTTTGGTTGGCCATAGCCTTTCTTTCTCTCTACATGACCTGAGGAGCGCTGGCAGAACCATGACAAGCCCATACCTATGAGAGGCCGTGTTACATCTCTAAGAGTCCTCCTCTTCACACGGATCTTCCATGCCCCATCCCTGGAAGTGTTCGAGGGCAGGCTGGATGGGGCTTTGAGCAACCTGCTCTAGTGGGAGGTGTCCGTGCCCATGGCAGGAAGGTTGGATCTCAATGATCTTTAAGGTCCCTTCCAACTCCAACCATTCTATGATTCTGTCTTTCCAAAAGGCAGTGAAAGGCATGCAGGAGAGTAAAATCACATTGTCACGCTGACTACAGATGAGATACACATGTGCGAGGCTACCCAGTTATTACTGGCAAAAGCATTCGGCACTGATGTGCACAGGACAAGTTGTTTATGAGGGTTTTTTTGTGTGGCTTTTCCATTATTTGATGGAAATTCAATCTTTAAGGCCCACGTGCCGTAAAGGAACAGCGAGTTTGTGGGCAGAGGTTTAAAGAAGCAAGCGAGGGTGCCAATGCACAACGTTATTGACTGTGATGAGTAGCGAACCGCCTGTGTTCCTGCTCGTAGCTTCTGCCAACCACCTGCATCCGAGAGGAGAGCTAACGCGTGCTGCCCACCATGCCGGAGCGTGCACGTGAGCCTTTAAGATGTAGTAGCCATGCTGTAATTTCAGACCCTTGTTTACCACAGGACAGTTTGTCTGTGTGTGCCTGGGGGCACCTGTCATAGATCTGAATTTGGTCATTTCCAGAAAAAACAGATGCCTTCAGTTTTATGTGCATAGCAATGAAGCAATATAATTCTTGGGTTTTTTAATCGGAAACAGGTTTAGACATTGTTTAAACTGATGTTTCTGCTTTAACTTTTGTTTAGTTAAACCTCTTTTTCATGCATTTACGTAGCTGTGTATAATAAAAATATTATTATTTCATTATTATTCAATCTCATGATCTGAAGTTAAAGCAACATTGGCCTCCACAAGTTTTGCTATTTTGCCTCCAAAACAACACAGTAAAAATTCCTCACATGGCTTGAAGAATAATTGTCTCAATGAGATTTGTTTTCACAGCTTTTCCACAAGCAGTCGTTTTGAATAAAATTGTTTGGAAAATAGTATTTCTGTCCGGAGGAGAAATAACAACTTTTCATGCAAAGCAGCATAATGTTTTAAAAACCGTATTAGCCACACAGAAGCTGGAAGAAAAAATATGTTTTGCATTTTTTTTAAATTGTTCATGAGTAGAATTAAAATACAATTAGTTTCAAAATAAGAAGGGAATTAGAATATACATTTTATTATCTTCTGCCCATAAGCTAGTACCCAGAAAACTCACTGAACAGTCTCATGTTATACTGTGAAGTCAAAAGACTAAAACAAGAAATTGAAGAAAAAATTGAGTCGTTACTAATGAACTAGATAATAACTGTCTGTTACTCTATTTTCCATTAGAACTATTAACTTTATCACCTTTCTCTTCCCAGTACCCCCTTCTACTTGGAAAATACAAGCCACATTTTTTGTGAGATTGTCCAATTAATTAAAATTATCATGCTAAATATGGACCATTTATTCTTAACTAGCATTTCTATTTGAAGGTTTCTGCTTTTGTTTCAGTTCTGAAATAGAGCTTTGTTTTTGACAGCTTCTCTTTTTTTCACAACAATAACAGCTGGTCTAAGAAGGGATGTCATCGCTTTTCACAAACTTTGTCACACTTTAAATATTTAAATTTTTGAGGAAAATGAGATTTTTCTTTCTTTGATGCTCTGTATAATAGGCCAAACTCTTTCCTGGTTGAATATTCAAAACTAACCTGAACTCTTTCCTTTTTTGTTTTGGAGAAATGCATTTATTTATTAGCGTACCAGCATATGCTACGGTATTAATGCCCAGCTTTTTGAAACAATAATTTTGAGAAAGAAAGCATGGATTTGTGATAGGTCCAATAGGATTTTTAGAATAAGGAAGGATTTTTAGAATAAGAAGTTTTAGAATAAGATTTGAGAACAAGGATACGCATTGTCCGTGCTCTACAGTAAACTTTAATTCTCATATGTTAGAGCTGCAGTTATAATCAGTTGGCTTTTATTTCTCAAGAGCTTTTTCTTATCTGGATTATAGTATTTATTTTCTCAGCTGCCTGGAGGCCCCCTAACCTCAGCTGAGCTTGACGCTGCTGGCACCCCAAGTGAGTGTTGGTGCCATCCCCATAGGATGCGATGTAAACACGGCAGGTCTTGCCATGTAACACCTCCTGGGTGGAAGGAAGTTCCCTCACTTCAGTCCTGCCAGCAAGTGCACTTGAATTCGCAAGGCACAAATAAACCCCAAGGACCCCATCACCTGGGGCTTATCTGCACATCACACTTATCTACGCGAGTCAGGCTGCATGGGTTGCTGTCTTTCTGGGTGAAGATGTAGCCATGGAAGGTGCAGGATCTCTAGCTGCAGTTGCTATGGAAACGCACCCATGTTTCACTTGTCCAACTTTCATTCCCATTATAAAACAATACAGCTGGTTACATTTTAAGGGAGTAAATGAAAGTAAAAGTTTGGCTAACTGGGATTGGTTCCGTGTGGTACAGGAGGAGAGGAAGTAGCAGCATGTCAGACACCTCACAGGTTCAAATCCAGAGGCTCTGTCTCAGCTGGGAATAGGCCATGATGAAATTCGAGAATTTTTTTTATAAGAAAGAATATATGAAAAATCCAGCAAAACATGCATCTCCAGCTTCACAGAAATCTGTTACCTGTCACAGAATCTTTAGCACTGATTTTTGTTGTTGTTGCTGATGACTTCTATGAAATCAGTGACCTTATTCTTTAAAAACAAAAAGATTGTTCATGCTATTCTGATGATAACATTTCTTTATAAATTCTATATTCTCATAATTTTTAGGTACTTTTTTTGCTTCATAAACAATAACTTCAGACATATTTCTTCTTTATCTCTTTTACAGTCTCCTTCATTTCTCCAAAATTTCACTTTGTTTCATTCTGTTCTTCCCAAACTAATCTGGTTGTGCTATGTGCTAAGAATCTCTGCTAAGTTCTCAGTAGAACTATTTCAGCAATGTAAGTTGTAACTATTTTTTCTGACATATGTATTGTGGAAGGTTTTGATGTACTGCTCTATATTTCTTTAAAAAAGAAAAAGAAACATTGAAAAAAGTGATGGTAATTTTAAGGTCTAATACAGAAACAATTGGTAATTTAGGTGAAAGAAGAGGGCAAAATCCAAGAGTACCATCCTCAATTGTATTTAAGTTAAACTTCTTAATTTTACCTCTTGATAACTCCTTTAAGGAACACTCTCAAAACGAGATCTATAAGCTGTGAAGATCAAAGTGGGAGGATCTGGAAGAGACAGAGCAAGCAGGACATAGATACCGAGGTGACCAAATACCCCGAGCAAGCAGGGAATTAGTCAAAACGTTGTAAGGCATTTTGGTGCCATGGGAAAGGTGCTGCCAGAAGAGGCAGAGGGAACTGCTCACATCCAGTCTGGAGGCTGCTCCTTTACAGCTGTGTTCAACATAGCCATAAAAACTTAATTGTGAAACCTGTGGAAGAATAAATGTTTTTATATCAGCTGTATCAGGTAGTTTGGGGTGTTTTTCACTACTATGAGAGATGAACTTCCTTTATCCGTTATGGCTACTTGCAAACATTTCGCCTGTGCAAACTCATCCATCGGTGAGTCTGTGCTTAAGGCTGATGGAGGAGTAGTGGAATTATCAAGCATCAGATGTAAAGAGCATCCTGATGCAGTTTGCATGTATAAGTCCAGTTTCTAGGAGTCTTTTCTGCAGCATGTAGTACAAGCATCTCTGCAGGCAGAAGGAAATTGCATATACAAGTTAATCACAGTTTACATTACTGGGAAGACTAATGAACTCTCATATACTGTGAAATGTTTTCTCTTCAAGTCTTCAGCCTCGGTAGAATCAGTAAGGCTTGTTATATGAATTTAATTAACATGAAAATCTGAATATATCATTTGGGTTAGGAAATAATTATTAGGAGTAATTCTACATCATCACTTATGCATGAGTGCCCCAAAAGAAGGAGCAGAGGGGCTCTGAATCACAAGTGGCTATAATTGCTCGATCTACTTTCATATGAACTTTCAACAAGCACTCAGTTGCTGGCACTATGAGTTGTTTTAAACATTAAAAATCAACGAAGGTCTTAAACCATTAAAAATCAACATACCCAAGAGAAGGTCAGCACATACTAATAAAATGTATCAAAATTCCTAGTGGTGATGAAATATCCTATTGCTGAAGAACACACTAGGATTCAGACATATTATCTTTGAGTTTTTCTGCAATTTTGTCTCTGAAATGACTACAGTTAAGCCCTTTCTCTCTCAGCAAATCAATGGTTTTCTTTAAAGAAAATAAGCAGGCTCAAACATACGTCTAGAGAGCCTATCCTATGAATGAAATGTTCTTTCCAAAATATGGCAATCCTGGTTTTATTAAGCTTTCGAGTTTTATGATTTCAAACTTTTCCTCTTTGATTTTATGTGACTCTAAGGTAAAGAGCTTGCTTCAAATTATAAGCTGAATTTTGCATAATATGCTAAACATATGTTGCATGTCTGCTGTTGAAGGCTTTCTGCAAACAGCAATGGAACATTGCTGCCTGGACGGCTCAGCAGAAGGGAGTGGTGAGCTTCCACCTCTGCTGCTCAGTCACTGGGCCAAGAAGAGCGAGGTTCTTCAAAAGTATGCAATAGCCCTGTATGAATCTCTATTCATGCCAAGTGGATTTGCTTCTTAGAGGGGATATTTGTGCTCTGGTTATTAGATAGTCTGGTTATTAAAAGGGAAATTTTTTACAGGAAAGAAGGGAGTGCTGTTCTCATTGTCCACTCCAAATTTCAGAGTTCGTGTTTGCATGGCTAATGTCTTGTGCTTTCACTTGCAAGGTTATGTCCATTGTCTATTCTCAATAAGTTGTATGGGTGGATAGGCTGTGCTTGAGGTATTTTTCTGATTAACGAAGAGAGTTTGGGACAGTTTGGAGTCTGATTCTTTGGCTATTTTGTTTATGAACTTTACTGGAAACCATGGTCACAGGACAGCTGTGGAACATAGTCTATGAACCACTTATGGATCTGTTGGTCCAAGAACCAGTATGTAAATGTAGGATCGTCACTGCTGTTCTCTATATTAAAGCTTGATTCAACCACTAATGCACACAAAGATAGAACGACAAAACTAAAACAATGCCTCTCAAGCTGAGCAACTTAACTAAATTAACACTTATTTTGATAGAGCTGAAAGGCCAAAACATTTTCAGAAGTCTAGTTAGGTATTCCCTAAATTCAATGCCTTCTCTACAGACTATTAAAAAAATAATTAAGTCAAAATTATTTTCTAAATTTTTGTAGGTCATTCCCAAAGAATGTCTTTTGATATTCATTGTCTAAGCTGCACTATTAATCTTAATACTGAGTAAGTAAGTTATTATGTTATTAATTAGGGTCATAAAGTATATTTTTATTACTTGGCTTGTTCAAAGACAAACTTAACATGTTAACGTCTCAGACCTTGCTTTCATTTAATACTCTGTCACATTTCCTTCATAATTGCAAATTGGGAAGACTAATTTTGCTGACAAATGCTTATCTGGAGAGTTTATATGGCTTCATCAGAAGCCATATAGACACAGGCAAGCTCAACAACAGTTCATTTGTTCAATTTACAGATACAGACAAACACTAGCCCCCATATTCCATTGTTTATTATATGTATTTATCTGCAATATCACTATGTGATGTAACATACTGAAATCATTTTCAAAACTTTTCTCTTAGCAATTCTTAAACATGAAAACAGATGAAAGACCTTTAAGAGCAAAAAAAGAATGAAAAGAATGTGAATAATCAGAGTGATTGAAATGACCCCTTATTAAACAACAGTACAGAACAGGTATTTTAATTGTCACTGTAAATGGAAATGCTGACTGTCAAATTATATATATTACACACATGTAGGGACAAAGGGGATGCAGAAAGATTTAAGGGGAACTGACAAAAATTGTTGCTATAAACTCTAGACTAAGTTACGTTGTAAGAGATATGATATTGCATCCCAGTGTCATCATAGTTTGCGAGCCTCACTAACCACTCAGAAAAATTCCCTGTCTTAGCCCCCCACCTCCATCTAGAGGGTTCCCTTAATACAAATGAGTCATAATCTGCTTTTAGAGATTCAGACATAGAAGGTCCTGCCTCTGAAAAAAAATTAGGCCTTGGAAATACTGGCAATTTAATATGAGCAGTCAGTGCAGTCTGTAATAAAAATATTAATGTGATCCTAGGATTTCTAAATGCGTGAGCAGTAAGGTGATTCTTATGTCAACATAGAGCAATGGTAAGACTGGAATACTGAGTATAACCCTACTGTTGTCACTGTAAAAGGACTTGTAAAGTTTGAAGGGAAGGCAAAAAAAGCAGTGTAGTTCTGAGAGCCAGGGAAAATGCCTCTCACAGTAGAGAGCTCTCAGTCTGCTAAGGGCAGTGAATTGCAATTCCTTTCTTGGGGTGTGTAAATATTTTCATTAAAAGAAAGTATGAGGACCTAAAAGGCTACTTATTTTGGCCTGCAAAGGCACACTGTGAACTCGTGGCTGGAGTCTGCAAGCTGAGAAACTCGAGTAGAAATGAGAAACCCATTTTTAACTGTGACAACGTTCAGCAGCTACCGCAAGAGACCAAGGGGAATGCTAAAGGCATGTTGGTGTTTCTGTGGAAAGCTACTAGATAGCTGGAGAACAATTTTGAACAATAAGCAAAAGGAAAATGACTGTAGAGAAATTTAGGATGCGTGCTTCCTAGACCATATTGACTTTGAAATACAGACTTCTCTGACTCTAAGCTGCTTGTAGAAATAGTTAATGGAAACTGGTTCATCGGTCATTATAATTTGATTCCTCTAGTTTCATAATCAACCAAACATTAGTGACTGTCATGTATTTTATTATGAGCAATGTGGCACCCATAAAGCATTTTCCCATTGTGGAGCATCAATCTGAACTTTACAGAACTCAAGGAAAAAAAAAGTTATGATTTAAGTAGCAACTTCTGCTATGCTTCTTCATGTGGGAGTCAGTTTGTTAATAACAGAAGCTCATCTAACAACGATGAAAGAACATTAACCAGCTGGAAAACTGCTTCAGGTCAGAGCTTTAGTTAGAGCCATGTGGCAGTTAACAATAAATCACTTATTACTTTCCCCTCTGGTAGTTTTACAAAAAGCAATAACTTTGACCAAATTAAAAGTAATGCAGGTGTCCATGAGTGGAGAAGATACAGCTACTCCTGTTCATCATTGTTGTACTAAGAAGCTGTAGTATGGCTGCTGTGCAAGCAAACCCTGCACCTAAACCCTGCAAGTATCCCGAATGCCTCCAAGGGCTGCATCCTGGCCTGTATCAAGAACAGTGTGGTGAGTAGGACCCGAGAGGTGATTGTCCCCCTGTACTCGGCACTGGTGAGACCCCACCTCGAGTACTGTGTCCAGTTTTGGGCCCCCTACCACAAGAAAGACATTGAGGTGCTGGAGCAGGTCCAGAGAAGGGCAACGAAGCTGGTGAGGGGTCTGGAGCACAAGCCCTATGAGGAGAGGCTGAGGGAGCTGGGGTTGTTCAGTCTGGGGAAGAGGAGACTGAGGGGAGACCTTATCGCTCTCTACA
>JAOXJK010000023.1:55925719-55943285 GCA_025774025.1 Xenus cinereus | reverse complement strand
ATCATAAGTAAAAATAAACCAAAGCTTTGCTCTATGCTTACAAAATAAGAGACCTTTCCAGCATTTCTAATGTCTCCGTCGAAGTCCTTGTCTCCTTTCCTCTTCCTTTGATCTGTCTTTTCTCGTTTTCTCCTTTAGTACACCTTTTCCCCTCTCTCCTTTCCTCCTGTGGTACGCCTTAACTTGCATCCTCCGCTCATGCAGTGGACTGGATATAGTCCAACATCTGGACTAAATCTTAAATCTCTTAACCCCCACCCCAGATTGTCTTTTTTATTTGTTACAACTAAGAGACTTTTTTTTTTTTTTTCTAAACATGGTTCTTTTGTAGCACCCATACTTAGGGACTGGGACTTCAGTTTAGATTTTTCTTTTTCTATCCCTGCATGATGAATGTGAGCAGGTAAAACATAGTAATGAGTTTTGTAAACAAAGGGCATGCCAAATCTGTTGATCCATTACAGCTTATACTGCAGTATGCTAAAATGTGAAGCACTATGATGCCTGAAATGAACAGGAACTTTCTGAAATTTTTTCTCCTTATAGCAAAATACAATTAATTAATTCTGTAACGATAGAGTAAATAGAAAACATGTTTGCCTTTCTCTATAGATCATGATTATTTTTTTTTAGGATTGGATGCATGGTTAAAAAGCTAAAAAGCATGTCCTTTGGCAGATAATGGTGAAATCTGGACTTTTTTTCTTTTTGGTCGTTGAGCAAAAAACTGTGATGTCTTTAAGAGCAAAGGAAATATAATTTCTTTTGTTGGCTCAGGCTCAACCTGGAAGTGCCACAGGACAAGATGGATGAGGGGAGCAGTAATGAGATACATAGCTGTTTATTTCTAGGTCACTTACTTGAATCTGGTCCAGGTCAATACGACCTGAAATTTCTTGCAAATTGATAGCTGATTAGTTAAACATGAAATGACTTGGCATTGCCCCTATTACATTACAATTTCTTTATCTTCCTTAATTTTTGAAGCTGAAATGGCAGACATTGCACAAATAAAAGCAACTGTTGGTATAAGTTTTGGTGGAATCGGATGGATTCCAGTGTTTTATCACAGAAGTAATTCTCTCAGCAAGCACCGTCTGCAAGATTGACCCTGCAGCCAGGTCCTAAAATCCCTGCAGAGATAAGAATTTTTAAATTGCCTGGGTAAACAACTCCGAACTGCAGGGTGAGATACCGGTTGACAGGAAATTCCTTTTAGGACAGTGGATAGATAAGATCCCTAGCAGCTGCAAGTGTATTCTCAGGGTAGGTGCCATCTGGACCACCATTTCATATGAACCCTCTTAGGGGCACAAACCCTATGAATTCAAAGCTCTGCGCCCTGTTTTCATAGCATGAAGCCTTCTCAGATCTCTCACTCCAACTAGTGTTTCCAAGACTTCAAGGTATCTTTCTGCTAGGAGTCTGGGCAGGGTTTCCTTCAAACCCTATTTGCATTCATCAAAGGTTACCAAGTTGCTGATGGTTTGAATGAAATTTTGTTTCACGGGAAAATTTCTGACCAGCTGTTTTCCCAGCAACCTCTGTTTCTAATGCTAGCTATATGGAGATCTAACCTCTCTGAAACTGAAGATCCCAGATGATGGATGAATACAAAATAGTGGAACTAATATGGTCCGTGCTAATCTTCTTGGCTCAAACACGTTAGTTTTTGATCTATCACGTCCTCTAGCCATCATCTGATAACTGTCTATTTTTGCTAGCTATTTCAATTGTGAACTCTTTCAGGCATAGATGTCTGTCTCATTTTTCACGCTCAGCACTTTTAAAAACTCTATAAAATAATAATTGCCCTTGTTACTCCCTTCTATGGAAGTCTTGGACTAAAAAGAAAGAACGTTTTGCTCTACTTTGTGCTCCAATTCTGGCAACACTGTGCTTTTTATCCAGGCACATCCCATTTACACAACCCTTACATAGATTATATAGCAATAAAGGTAAGAGAATAACAACAAAGAATTAATGTCTAATGTGGAATTTATTTATTCCTGATCTGCTATGGGAGAACAATTTCTTTAATGACTTATTCAGGTGCAGTTTATGTTTGTAGAGGTACCCAGAGTTACTATTTACTGGGATAAGAGTCTAGTCCATTTTCTGATGTCTTTGTGATGGAGTTTTTCAGCATACAAAAAATAAGTAAAACCAACAGAGGATATTATCAGTTTAGAAATTTCTGCTCCAGTAGTGTAGACAAAAAGGTGGTGGTCTCCTCTAAAGCATATCTAAAACAAAGATCCAAAATCTGACAACTTTTACAGCAGTCCAACCATGTTGATTTTATTATGCTTGTATATAACTTGCCAATCATTTGTCCTTTCCTAGGGCAGGCTCTGCAAGCAAGTTCAGGCACTAGCTTAGTGCTCTCATTTCTCGGTTCACAGGTAATGAGTAGTACTGAATCACAATTGATTCTCCAAAGGGAGTTTAGGGTGACTTAAATGTTTTAGTACAGGGTTAACAGGGAAAAGAAAATGACTATTAAAAGTGGTTTTGTGTGTGCACTGAGAAAAATGTTTTGTCCTCCAATTTTTTAGATTTTCTCCAAGATCAGAAAATCTCTGAACTATTTCATTTAGAACAAACACAGCAGAAGTCTTAATTATGAAAGAAGACTGTAACACATTGCAAATCCCTGCATTAAAAAAGTGGCTTATAGTTTGAAGAATGTGTAGGAACTTTGAAAGCTGTGCACGCCAAGTCCTGTACCTCAGGCTCCCACCTGGTAGGGGAATGTGCCTTTACTGGGGATCACCACTGGGCACTTAGGCTGACTTTCCCCAAGATAGATTTCCCTGGAAATTGTTTTCTTCACTGATAATGGTAAGATGTTACTCAGTAGCCTTGTGTGCCAGGCTATTTGATCAACTGTGCAAATGAAAGGAGAAAGGAGAGTGAGGGTCTAATTGTGGTGAAGAGCTCATGGCATTTTTCAAGGTCTCAGTGTCTTTCTCAGGACAAAAGCTATCTTAGAAAGACATATGTGCCGCCACTGACCTCTTACGGCACACCTTAGTCTCAACCATGTCCTGGCCTGTCCTTACACAGCAAGGGCCCCGTGGGCTAAGTTAGATACAAAGATGTTGAAGCTGATCAAAAATCAGAAATTCAGATGTCACCTCTACTCTGGAATGGCTTCCATAATTTCATTAAAAGGCACCTCCTTAAGAGTCAAACTGCTGGAAATAAAGTTGAAAAGTCAGAAGAGAGCCAACCAGGTGGTGTTCACCCTTTATTTTTCCTGAAACTATAAACTGTGCAAATCTTTCTAAATTCATATGCCTTTTTTAAGCCAATATCAAAATATTGTCCTGTGGAGTGCCAGACTAATTCAAATGTAGAACAGAAATTTAATAACTTGTTCTCTTCCACCCTCTGTAGGTAATACAGTATACTGATTTGAATTTGGTGTAAAGCCCAACCTGCACATATATTCAGACATTTATTGGAAACAGTAAATTGCGATCTTCTGGTTTATAAAACCTCTGGTTATTAGTCCCATTGAAGTGGAGGACTTCACAGTGTCACTGGAACCAGAGTGCTTCTGAGTAATTCCAATGAAATACAAGTCAAATCAGAAAAATAGATGCATTACATACACACAAATAAAATCCTATCCTCATCTTCATTTTTCTCATTAGCATCTGACCAGAATTTACTGTAATATCATATTTTTGTATCTTCCAGAAGACAATGCACATATGCCCTAAAGAATAAAGAAGGGGGATTAGTATGTTTTGCAGAGGTATATTGTTGAAGTTAAAGACAAATATTTCATATAATTAGGCCTCAACTTTTTAAACTTAATGAATAAACCATAAAAACAAGATGAGAAAGAATAACTCAAAACTGCTGAAAAACGAGTCCTTGAGAACAAAAGGAAAAGATGCCATAGTGCAATAGGCACTTCTTGTCTTTGAATACCACACCATAAGGAAGGTACGAATCTCATCATATTAGTGATGGATGTTATGTAAGTTATGAATACTTTCATGCCAAAGAAATGAAGTAATTTTTTTAATGAGTTCTTGAAAATTTATTAACTGTGTGCAGCTACTATGTGTCTCTTCTGTTCCTGCCGCTCTGCTATTCTAAGGCGTTCACCTTCACAAGAACAATGGTAGGGAAACTTCAAACAGCCATCCCATTACAATTTTCAGGAGAAAGCTGTTCCCCATTTCACAGCCAAATCCTGGAGGAAATAGCAGGGAACTGATGAATATAGGGGCTCGCTGGTGGGATACACACATGCTCAGGACGGTGAGTGAACACCAAGGAGGTGGAAAAGGGTAAGAGGCAAAAAGCCTTTTTACTGGGAATAAAAGAGAGAAGGGAAAAGGGAGTTACTATGAGGGAAGAAGAGCAAATTTGATTGCGTCTTTTTAATACAGTGAAACTTCACATCTTTTCCCTATGAAAAGAAAGAACAAAACCTCATTCTAGTAATGATTCACGGTGCATTAAAAAGAATATCTGATTATACGTCTCCAAGACAGTGAGCAGCTGTGGTCTTGGAATTATTTAAAAAGCTGAAAGGTATATCCAAATGGTTCTCTGTAGCCGAGTAATGGTGCTATTTGTATTAAATACAATGTTCCATTGATATACGCTATTTAATTTTATGTAAAAAATTTTGTACAGTCATGATGAAGAGCCTAGGCATTTGTCTAGAGAAGGAAGAAAAGATCTAGTAGCAGCTGAAAAGACAGTTGTAACAATGTGTACATTACAGCTCTAAGAATAATTGATTATTCTGTTGCTGACAGAAGTAGAAATCTTAAAATACTTATTGCAGGAAATTTTTTTTTTTCCCTCTACTTTTAAAGGAATTCTTCATCCTCTAGTTTTAGATGAAAACATTCAGTCTATCACTAGCAACAGTGGAGGATGTCCTAAGGGAGATGGGACACCTTGGAGAAGACAGTGAGGCCAAGAGATCACATCAAAAGGCAGGTGGGGTAGTCAGTGGTGATTTATGGAGGTTGGGGAGCTTTGGAGAAACTGTGGGGAGACAGGGGCTAAGGGTAAGGAAGTTACTAAGCTCTTTTCAGTTACTAAGCTCTTTTCAGGGAAGTTTCAAGGAGTTGAGTGCAGGGTTTCTTTTCATTGTTGCATTTGGTTTACAGACTATTACCCTCCTTTGGTACCTGCCTGATCTTACCCTCTGTGAGAAGCCTACCATACCTTTTTTCATCATCTGCTGCCCAGGGAGCAATGTGGGAAAAGAGCTGAGTCTGCTCTCACCACGGAGAGGGCAGTGGGGCCAGGGGGTGGTCTGGGGCCCAGCTGCCATTGCTGGGAAAGAACAGCTTGTGGGAAGGTGCCTGCAGACCTCCAGCCAACACTCGTCCAGGGTGTACAGCTCTGTCCACTGCTCCCACCAGTCCTGCCGGCCTGCTGCCCGCCCCTGGGGCCACTCAGTGCTTCCTGTGGAGCTTCCCCAGAGCCCAGCCAGCAGCTGGCCTTAAGTTGGTTGAATTTTCACCTTTTTATGGTACTTGATATTTTGCATTGGTTATTCTGACCCTGATGGGTTCTCAGTGTAAGGACAGGTCAGTTTGGTTTATAGAGATAAGATGATGACTACTGTTTCAACCTGTTTATTGCATCATCATCATTCATTTAAAGAATATCAATACTTATTGATTTTGTCTTGTAAAGATAGAAAGTATTTTAAACTTTCCAGATGACTATTTTTCCCCTCTTGGAGAGAAGCAGGAAAGAACTGTTCTTCCCATATTTACAGAAATGACTAGGTAACTTTCTAGTTACTTTTCTCATAAACAGGAGGGAATATTCATCTTTTAAAGACATAGAAAACAAGATGAGATTAAATATCCCTGGAGAAGCATACAGCAGGTTAAAAGAGCACTTTAGTTTCATGTTTTTCACTGTTGTGTTTTACATACCATCACTCCAGTTTTTTTCTTATTTTCTGACATGTTAATACTCTACATTGTCTATGCTATTGAAAATGCAAACACTGTCTTAGGGGTGAAAGTGAAGAGGAAGGGCCTGGCTCCACTGACTTTTGAGCTGAAATTTCACTCCCAGGGATTATTAGATTTATGAGCCTTACCGTCTTCTTTGCAGGATACAATCACTTTTGAACAACAGGTAAGCTAAAAAACCTCTCTACAGTGGAGCTGGGAAGACAGGGAGGTAAACAAACTTGATGAGCATTGGTTAAGGTCTGTGATAATGGACACGATAAACTATGTGAATAGGAGGTTGGTAATATTATTTGTTTATATGTTGTCACAAATTCAGCATTACAATCTTGAAACAAACAGTGCCTGCCCCAAAGAACACCCAGTGTAAGGACAGAGGGAGGTTCCTGTAGTTCAGTACAACTCATCCTTGAAGGAGACAGAGACTACCAGGTGGATTTTGAGGAGAGATTTGAATTTCCATTTAGCAAAAGAGCTTACCAAATTCAGTTTGCCATATACTAGCCCATAAAGCAGCTGTGCAGAAAGTGTGAACTTGACCCTGAAGACTGAGATATTTCACTGAATCATCCAGAATTCAAAAAGTCCTTCTCCAAACTAAAAACTTGTCCTTGTGTAAGCCAATAATGTAAAAGATGCATCAGCAAATTCTTAGCTCTGTGTTGTTGATATATTAGTTAATCTCAAACATAATGAGTGTTTGATTTTCACGTGTACTGCAAAATGCATGGTAAGCACGGTCATGATACTATCTTAAGAAGTGTTTGCACACAGTTTTAATGTTACTAACATCAGTAATTTATTGTTCTTATTTACCCAGCTGAATACAAGAGTAAAAGCAACATGAAGGAAGGTTCTTTAAATCCATACAACTCAATTTTTAAGATTTTATAAGATTATATGGAAAATCAAATCAACTGTTGATTGAATTAAATGGAATAATTTGTGTTCCTTATATTCTTCCACTGTGAAAGTCTTCTATCAAATTAACTGGTGATTGAATTAAATGGAATACTTTGTTTGCGTTCCTTATATTCTTTCACTGTGAAAGTCAGTGAATTTTAATTAGCCTATGATTTTTTTCTTTGATTACAAGCAGTTATTAGACAGGGTGCGAATTTAATTTTGAGAGTGTCATTTCCATTACTCATGAATAATTATTATAGGAATAATTCAGGTCAGAATAATTATGTTTTTAAGAGATGATTTATTGCCTTGATTATATTTTCTTATGGCTAATAAATATTTTTTTAAGTTGAATATTTAAACATTTTAATTTCTGTAGCTGAATTTATTGATTAAACAATTTACAGTGGCATTATGTTGGCTCCTAATTAAAAAAAAAAAAACACCTGGAAATACTCTTCCACAGCTTAGTTATTTATGTCTCTCTTTATTCATTGCAAAAATATTGATCATCAACAGAGAGAGAAATAATTTTCTTTATATCAGATATGAAGCTCATATTATCCCCAGTAGTTTCATTTTCATGGTAATTTTAAGTAATTTACAGTCTTTGAATGTCTTTGGGGAAAGGCTAATTCATAAATATTCAGATTTGGATGAGTTGACCAGAGCCAAAATTCTCAAATACTAAGCCAAAAAAAGCAATCTTCTTTCAGATGCGTCAGAATGATAGCACTCAAAATCATCAAGAAAGAATAAAATCTTTGCTTTTTCAGAGTTATGAAGGTAGGAACTTATTTACCTAGCAATGAATAACCTTTCAAAGCTTGAGAATTTTTGGTTTAACATAAACAAACAAGAGTTTGGTTGTTAGCTGAGACCAAGATCAGTTCCAGTGGTCTGTGGGTTGAATAATGGGAAGATTATAGATCAGAGAACCTGCCCTACAGATTCACCAGAAACTAGTTTTCTGTGTCTGTTTTTAAGTCAGGATTGCTCATTTTTTTTTTCTGGAAATAGCTTTTAGAGGTTTGTAGACCCTTGGTGTATTGATTCTACCACCTTTTACTTTGGGAGAAAAATAACACAATTATACCCTTGGAAAAAAAAAATCAAGTAATAGCTTTCCGAATTTTCTGAAGGACTTTTCATGTTACTTCCATTTGCTTGCATAAGTTTCCTACATTGTAGCATGATTTGTATTGCATATTGGTGTTGTAGGAGTGAGAATTATATGCAAGTATTATGCTTAGCAAACAGTAATTTGTGCACATGAATTTTGGAGTTAACACATGAACCTAGTGACTGTGCCTTAAAACTGGTCTGCAGCTTGTGCTACCATCATTGCTGTGGGTGATGTAGATGTAATAGCTGGAATTTGCCTAAACGATCCCTCTTTTTTTTTTTGTTTTTTTTTAGGCCTTAATAGCACCAAAGACTTTGCTTTTACATCCATCTGGGTTATTTGATCAAATTTATGTACAACAGTGCATATGTCTGTACTACACAATATTTACAGATGTCATATACATTCACTAATTACATGAAAGAATGTAAAATTTATATTTTTAGCTGCTCATGCATACGCTTATCTGATTTGCACTGAAATCACAATTACTATCTGTACAGAAAAGTTTTTTACCTTTCTCAGGTGACATGGTTCTCTGTAAATTCCATCTTTTTTCTGCCTTTTTTGTGCAAAGAAGCTTCCAGGGGCAAAAGAAAATACGCCATAATTTATTCTCACACTCTTAGAGCATACTGATCCTTCCTGAAAGCCATCACAGGCAGCAGTGCTGAATGTGTTCTCTTTTATTGCTTTCTTACTCCATCCTTATCTTCAATCTGTCCTAATAGAATTGTACCAGACACATCTGCGGTGATTATTTTACCATATAACAGAGCAAATAATTACAGGGTTTCTTGCAAAATTTACTGTGTAAGGAAATTACTACTACAGCCTTGCCTGGGGCTAGATGAATCAATGTAATAAGCTTTATCCTCTGTTTTTTTCAGAAATCTTTCTTGATTTGGCTGTGAACAGTTTTTAATCGGAGAATATTTCATAAACAGTAGATTGTGGAGCGTCTTCACCCTTACTAAATTAATATGGCTATAAAGCAGGTCTGGGATGCAAGCTGGAATTCAGTACCATGCTGAAAACCCAGGTAGAAGGAAACAATTTTGCAAATAAAGGCTTGGTGATTGCAGGTATGCGAGTTCACACATCGAAGTTTTCAGTAAGACTTTTTTCAGAAGCTCCCTGCTCAACCATGCAGGTCTCCCGCTTCCCTTGCCCGATTTTTTGCTCCTAGGGATGCATTGCAGTAGATCTGCAGGGGAAGAGAGGGAGAGGAGCTTGAGTTCAGCTGTGTTTGGAGCTTGCTTTGCTTTGCTGATGACCAACGAGACAGACTGTCTCCATGTTGTTAATATCGCACTACTTGACTGAGTTCAGATAGATTGTATATGTAATTAAACTGCCAGGTTATATTTTAATTGGGCTTTTTTTGCAAGCCAGCTAAACTAAAATAAAACTGAAAGTGTAATCACCACAAACATGTGCATGTTTAGATTTTCTTTTGTTCCTGAACAAAAATATATGAAGCATCCACCACTAATGAAAGCTAAACAACCCCTTACAGTAAATAAAATTAATACATTGGAAAAATTTGTGCAATTTTGAAAATTTATACTGTGATAGCAGAAAAATGCCAACAAACTAGAAATGCTCAAACCCACTAACAGCTGTTCAAACATATTATCATGCACAATTTGTTTTCCTAAAGAATTAAAGTAAATTATTTTAGGTTCTCATGAGACGTGGTGGTTGTACATGCATCCAACCAGCGGGACATGGAAAACCTTTAACTGAAAGGTAATCCATCACATATAGGTAATGCACTGCACAAACTAGAATAAGATTTATATTTATATTATTTATATATCATTTTCATGCTTTTGTAGCCAGTTGCCTTTCTAAGGCTGTCTTATGGCATGACCTAACTAAGTAGTTTCTGAAATGTTTTTTAGATCCATTTCTTTAGTAGTAAGCTTTAATTTTTGGGAAAAAAGAAAAGGAGCACATAGCTCCCCTGCTTGTTCATTTTTTTGGTTTTGCTTTTTATGTTGAAATTGGGAAGCCAGTTAAGGCTGGGTGTAATGGTCAAATCTAGGTACAATGGTGTTGGAAAGAATACTGACTGAACAGAAAAGCACAGCGGAAGACACTTTGCCTGGGAGGTCCACAGTTGCCTGAATAATCGGTGGCCTGAATTCTCATGAAAATTATTGGGAATTTCTAATCCAGACCTCTGAACTGCTATTTTTTTTGAAATACCTCAATATGTGCTTCTACAGCCCTTTTATAGCCAATGAAGGACTGCTTTTACTACCTGCTGGTAGCTGATGGTGGACTTGAGGTTGGTTATGCCTACCCTGTGGGTCAATCACAGAATTTTAAATGTGAAGCACAGGTCGCAGAAGAATACACCGATCTGCATTCACCACAGCAGGGTACATTTTCAGCAAGCTGACTGTCGCTGTTCAGGCATACAACAAAAACACTGAGCCACTTTTCGCCATGTGGTGCCATTCGACAGGAGTTAAAATATAGCTTTTGAGAATGTCAACAGATGTTTAGGGACTGTTTGTAATTTTGCAGAACTATGATTACATGAGGCTACATAAACCCTAATTCTTGAAGATATGCACCCTCAGCTGGGTAACAGATTCTAAAGTGTCCATGTCCTAGTGCCTTTTAACAGCACTTTTGCTCTTAAATAATCCCTTTGTTTTTGAAAATATGGCCATATGGTACCGAAATATAACTGTAGGAATTTAAATTTAACTCCCTGTTTTGTTTTTGTTTGTTTGTTTGTTTGTTTTTTTTTAATGTTTACCTTCACTCTTTTAAATCTTGAGACTACTTTCTCTTTTAGCTTCAAAGTGTAGACCCTTAGGATGAGTAGGTTCATCCCCCAAATACCCTCCCAGATTCATGGCAACAGTTGTGCATTTGTTTGTCCTCAGCAGTTTCTGTTGAATAGGTTGAACTCATGGCATACTTTTCCATTGTCTATTTAAATGCTCTACTGTGAATTAATTGGTATCAACTCTCCCAGCTCTTACATATATATTCTTAATGGCTCTTCCAGTCATTTAAAAAGCCAGGGGCCATGTTGCTGGTAGCTTGCTACGCAAAAGCAGCATAGAAATGGAGGATGGGAAGGACCTGGGTCAGTAGCTCCTGCCAACGCCTCCTAAAATGCCCCTAGAAAATTTTCAGGCTATAATCTAGAGGCTGGATAGGTTTTCTTGTCCTTATTCATTCTATGGGGAAGCTGTTACAAAATGCTGTGTTTGAAAAGTTGTCTTTTTAATTGCCAGTTCAAAATTATTTATGGCCAGTTGCTCAGCTGCCAATGTAGTAAATACACATTTGCAGTTGTATTGATTGCTAATTTAAACTGCTTTTTCCCTGTCTGGTTTGTACCTGGACATGTTTACAGAGTAATTAAATGCTTTTGTTTTACTAGACTGAACAAGGTTCTTCTCCAGCTATTCTATAGCTTATTCCTGGGCCTATTGATTGATTATAGGGCTGTTCTTGCGATGCATGAGCTATGGTTTTAAATACTTATGGCTGTAGAGGGCTTAGGACCCATGATGTCTGGCCAGCTGTGGGACTGCCTAACTGTTGGGCTATCATGGGAAGATGGGAAGCAGCCACTGCTTTTCTAAAAAGAGAAAGGGACCAGTTGTTGGAACAAAAAAGCATACCCGTGTATAAATGGCTGGTTTTGAATACTGATTTCTCATAGACATCTGGGCTTAGCTAAATGGAGAAGAGATGACAGGGGTGAGTTTCAGGAGCATATATTATTCCATTCATCATTTTCTACTGACTGACAGAGGCATCCCACTCTTTAGCTGGCTGGATCTTGGAATCACATTCAGCTCCCTACCTTTTGATGTACAGAGAGTTCAAGCATTTAGTCCAGCCTTGTGAATTTGGTCTGTGGAGTTGGATATCCAATTCTGTCATTGTATTGAATATCCAAATGCATAAATTCCTGTTTGGATATCACCTTAGTGGGTGTGGGCCCATGCTGGGTTATTTAATCCATGTTTGCTGAAGGCTAGTCCCACACGCTTCCTATTCTATTTTTATTTGTATCTGAAGAACCTTTTGATGGTTGGTTTTTGGTTTGTGGTTTTTTTTCTCTCCTCTTATTGCTGTTCTCATCTACTTGGCATAATTAGTGATCAACAGTGTTTATTATTTTTAAAGATTTCTCTTACTCTTTTATTTCCTGGAACGTTACCTCAGGGGACAATCCATTTAGTTCAGTCTGTATCCTCGCTTACAGACTGAAAGTGGATGATAAATTAATTTTGAACAGAGGCAAGGAGGTTAAGCTTTTTGAATATTTATTTGATTGTGTGTCCCTGCACAAATTGCTGTTTCATGAGAAAATTCTCTCTCTCTAAACTGGTGATAGTGATATTGGGGAAATAGGTGGAGTCATGAGACTAAATTAATGACTATTCAAAAACTGGCTGAGAATTTATAAATGCAAAGGACTATACAAAATTACCAAATATTACTTCTCTGGGATAATTATGGCTAAAATTTGTGTTGCTTGTAACAGAATTTGTTCATATACTTGGCATATTTTCTTAGTGTTCTGTGCCTTGCTTATGATTAAAGTTCTATGAGATTTGTGTGGTTAATCCTATTTAGAAAAAAACAGACTTATTTCTACCATGGTAGAAAGCACTGCAGCAGTCTCCTGGAAGGCTGCCTCTCCTAATTATGCAGTGCTTATAACTTCATGATTTAACAAATATTGGCTACAACATAAAGCAGTTTTCTCTAGAACTTTTGAAGTTTCTCTGTCTTCTGTAACGTCTCTTTTAGTACTATGGGTTGAAATGACATTAAGAAGAAAAGGCTCCTGTGGAAAAGACATCCTAGAGCATGTGAAAAGGTTTGGAAAGGGTCTGTCATGACTGAGTTAGAGGCTTTATGCATTCAGAGGTCAAAACAGAATTTCCCTGGCTAGTTCACCATGGTAGTTCAGTGCAGGACCCATCTCACGACTGCCTTGAGACCAAGTACAAATTTATGTACCGTTCACAAGGCATTGCAGTGAAGGAGAGGTTAAATAAATGGCAATGAGGCAATCATATGGAAGAATGAGGAAAATTTATTGCTTTTTGTTGATCGCTATAAAGTTTAGTTGCCCATCAGTCATTTCAAAGTAATAAAAATAACAAACCATTACTGTAAAAATGGACCTCACTGGGTCAGTGCTGCTGATGGAAATGAATGACCTTTGTACCAACAAATTTCCACAAACCCTGAGACGGATCATAACAGGAGAATTGACCTATAGGCAGAAAAATTTTAATTTACTTCCACTAGGACCACAGGTTTCCTATTCGGTGTGTGGAGGTTCTGTAGTTGCTGTTCAACAGCACTTTGAATGACATAGTTCCTTTCCTATAATGATTTAAAATGTGATTGTGCATCACACATGCTCAAGTTGAGGCCTTACTCAAACCCAGAGAAGATTCATCGAACCTGAACAAGACAGTCTTGGTCCATCCCTACCCCATCAGACAGCGTAATGCACAGGCATGTCTACTGTCTGCAGGGAAATGAGATGGCTTTGGCTGGTTTGTCTGGTTCTTTTCACTGAGGCAGCCAGCAACATCGCGGATGAGACTTTTTATGGCACATGAACATAATGATGCTGCTTCCAGATTGGCGCCAGTGTTCCTGTGCAGCGCTGCATCGTGCTGGAGTGGGTGTATTAGCTCAGTCCATTTCTTGCTCGGTATTCTGCATTGGTGCTGATCTTTGTGACACAGTTTGGATTTTCTTTATGTTAATTCGTTTTATTTTTCTGCCATCTGCAAACAGCAGTAAAAGGAAGAAGAAAACAACAAAAAATATATTTTTTTTTTCATCCATATAAAACCTACAAATCAAGTATTTCCTAGAGAAGTAGGAATTTGAGATAAGCTGGGTTCAGTGTGGAGTCTTTAACTGTACTGGAGACTGAGATCACTCATGCTTAAGATTATTTCAATATAATGAATTTAAGCACCAGAGTACTACACTATCTAATATAATTCTTTGACTTATATGGATTGTATTTAGATTTATTTGCCATTGATGGGAGAAATTGCTGGCTCCTGACATGGTTTTCGCTGTACTAGGGATAATGTGGCTATTTATTGAGACAGTGCAATGGTCAACAAGTTAGGCTGTATTTCATCATTGCCTGGTCCTCTTTACAGCTGCAGCCTCTGACTGAAATACAGTGAGTGCACCAGTACTTACTCGTAAAGACAGGCATGTTAAAAGTGAAACGTTTGTTTCTGGCTGCTCCCATGTTTTGGTGAAGTCCTCTTGACCATGGGACTTTACAAAGAATTGAGCACCGACACCTCCACTTGCTGTTGTTCAGGAAATGCTTGCCTGGAGTGTCACGAAATGGGATCTATGGACCAGTTCAAACACTGAGTGAATATTAATGCAAATGTGTTTTGTGGAGTTCATTTATTCTAGAAATGAGTGCACTGGAAATAAATTATGAATGAAAAATCAGTGCAAATATAATTAATAGACTATTATCTTACAACTATAAAATAGTGACATATTTTTAAGAGAAATATAAAAAAATATACAACTATGGATTTGACAAATCTATTGTTGAATCATGTTGAATGGCTGGGCAAAGCCAAGTATGTCCTTGGAGAGTGGGGATTAAAAAAAGACTTTGGAGCAGACAATGGCAGCATTAAATGAGTAATGCACCTAGAATGACAGTAGCAGTCCAAATTAATTGCTCCTGTCCCGTAGGAGGGAGTGGTCAGTGGCCATTTGGAGAGGCAGATCACAGAAAAAGCAGCCAAAAGTCTTGAGGTAAAAGATTTTGGGTATCAACTACATGTGTTATAAAAAAAAAATTCCTTTTGAATTACTTCAGGTTACTGCCTGTTAATTTTATTGGATGTCCTTTTTCCCTACTGACATGAAAAACAGTGAATAGCCATGGCTCATTTATGCTTTCTCCCCATGACATTCATGTTTCTATAGCCTTCTGTCATTCTCTCTACCAGTTTTCTCCCTTCTGTAGGCTGTAGAACCTGTCTTGAATCTCTACTTATTGGAGCAGAATCTCTATGCATCTTTCCGCATCTTCTTTTGAGACACAGAAAACAACACGTCATAATTTATACAGTAGCAAAATGCAGTTTTGCTCTGTTCGTTCCCTAATAAATTCTAACATTTTGTTTGTCTAGTGGCACTTCACACAACACTGACACTTTCAGAGAATAGCCTGTATCATGCAGGATTTCTTTCTGTGTGTAACAGCTAATTTGGAGCTCGCCACTGCTTAGGTTTACCTAAGGTTGGTTTTCCACTGTTGTATTTCTTTCAGTTATTGATGCTGAATTTATACTGTTATTGCAATGCTGGTATGAGAAAGGTCCTTCAAGGAATTGTCACAGGCAGCTTTCATTTTCACTACTCTGGATAGTTTTCATATCATCCATAAACTTTGCCACCTTGGTATTCACTTCTAAATCATCTCTGAACGTGTTAAATGGTATCAGTGCTGACACGGAGCACCTGTGGGATGGGGCCATTGGCTTTTCTTCAGTGTGGAAACAGTCTGCTCATGTGCCCACTTTTGGACCCCTTTCAGCAGAGGTGTGACAGTGGTGCAGCGCTTGCGCAGAGTCAGCTGGAGCTGCTGCCAAGAGCCAGCACAACAGACGTGGATTGAGGATGCAGGCAAAGATGCAAGTGTTTAATGCTTTAAAAAATAAACTATTATTATGTGAGACAACTGGTCATGCTTATTTGGCAGGAAAAACATTAGGGAAATGGTAGTGTGGGCATGGGGAAATGTAGCAGTGAGGGAGGGAAATCTGTTAGCATCTGTGGAAGACGAGGTTGGTCAGCAGAGGTTGGTCTGGCTGAGCTCCCCAAGCTTCCTTCCAGTCTGAATTACTCTGTGACCCTGGAAGCAGAGCAGTGATCTCTGTTGTCCAGCTTTGCCACTTAGTCCAAATGCCTCTTCCTCCTATGAGACACTGGCATGAAGCAATGCAGGCTCTACTAGAAAGTCTCATGGTATAGAGGAGTGGAAAGCAGTGTGTTCAAAATTAAAATCCTGGAGGTCACCTTTTCCTTGGCTAAGAAATTCTAAATGTCTTTGTGTTGTGCTGTTGTTGCAAGCTCTCTGCTTGCCTCCCGAGTCCAAGATCAATTTCTAATCTTTTACTGTTTGTATTAATAATCACTTTATTTTATGTATTAAAAAGTTAGATGATCTGGCCTTTTCAAACCGGTTGGTCTTTTAATCAAAATTGTATTAATCTCCCCATGTTCAGCATTTCCACTTTACCAATTTTTTCTGCTGCCTCTGGAGCCTGCTATGCTCTTTCCTATGGATTTGAGAGCAAAAAATACTTGACATGAATACAGTACTGCTCTGGTGGAAATCAGCCATTTAAAAAAATCACCTCTTAGCATAACTTAATTTCATGCTTCTTTAACTCCCTACTGTCAAACCTGCCTAATACCTGTACTTTAATTTTGCTCACATTTTTCTCCTAAATACATTTCTGCCAAATGTACTCTTACTATTAAATTGATAACATATGGTGTAATCATTGCTTCTGAGAAGCAACAACAAAGGTTGGCTTCCTGAAAGGGGTTTTTATCTCCATATAGTTTGGATGCATTAACATATATAGCCAATTAATATAAATTTCAAAGAACCAGGGAATATAAATTTCACTAAAATTCACATGGGTGACTTTTTTTTTAAAAAAATTCTATTATTGTTTTATCCTAGCCACCAGGTATTTTGGTCTTGATGCTCATGGGAACATTGGAATAGTTAGATTTGTCCAGGTCAAGGCTTATCTAGCTTTGTATGGTGTCTTTGTGACCCACAGCAGCTTCTTAGAGAAGAGTAGAAGACTAAGGCAATCATTTCGCTAAGTTTCTTGGATATAAACTTCCAGTTTCCACAGACCTGCAGTTTAAAGGTTTGGACTGTTGGAGTTTGTTTGATTTTCTTGTTTGTTTGTTTTGTTGTGGTTTTTTGGGGTTTTGTTTTGGTTTTGTTTTTTTTTTTTTTTTTTAAATTTATTTTTTCCAGCTAGAGCTGGTATTATACCTTTATTTGTCCCTGCATTTTTCTGTGATACCCTCACTGTTTTTTAGCCATACACCTTTCGGCATGTGTGCAACCTATGGCAAAGTGTTACAGAATTTACCATCCCATGGTGTGAAAATCTCTCTTTCCTTTTGATTGTTTTCAATTGCTCCTTAATCATTGAAGTGGTCTCTAATTCCTGTCCCTGGATGGTGAACAGTCATTTTCTATTTACATTCTTCAAGCTGTGATTTCATGAGCTCATGTCACAGATTTCTTTCCCTCCTGTTTTCAGTGACTTAGGACTGCTCTGAGTTCACTGACTTTAATGGAAAAAGTAATAGTTTGCATCAGAAGGGTACAGAGGAGTGGCAGAATTTAGGTGTAACTTGTACGTTTCCATATCATAACAGTCAGTCAAGCCAGTTCAAAAGATGAGTTACATTCTGTTATTTACAGGCTTGCTGACTTCACGGTCTGTGGTGGGCTATGAGAAAC
>JAOXJK010000023.1:55906665-55924783 GCA_025774025.1 Xenus cinereus | reverse complement strand
TACCCTTCTGCAACAAGGTAAACTCATTTATGAAATGCTGTTGGTTGCAGCGATTCTGGATGCAGATTTTCAACTAATTTTTAAAATCATAGATGAGCCTTGCACAACCACAAGAAACAAAAACAACGTGGAAGAAAATGTTGTACACCCAAATACAATGCCTACGAACAGATGAGAGGCAATGTGAAGTTAATATATAGCTTGCTGTGAGTTATTAAGTTAATTTTACTACAAAATATCATGGACAGTCTATAAAATTCCACACTGGCAAAGAAAAGGGACAGCAAAAGCACAGATTTAATTACCAGCTAAGTATTTGTTCAATCCCTGTCAAACCAACTGATTTGGCCTGTTTTAATTAGGCACCAAGGGAGTAAAGTTAAATCATTAGCTGGTTTTGGCTCATCAGATTTGTTTGAAAATTGGTTTTTAAAGTCTGTGTGCTCTGCAGAAAGAGGGAAAGTGTTCCACGCGTTTTTATGCTATATTACTTGGATTCTGAAACTCAAGACAATATTTCATATTTATTGCAACAAATGTTGCCACAGTAAAGCAGTTATTGAAACTGTAATTGACAATACAGTTCAGAAGTATTTAAAATTGTTTACTTTAGCAGATGGTCACGCATATGCTGTTTATTTTAATAAAGAGAAAAACAGTATAACGGTTCTAGTGCTTTTATTATATTAATTTCCTAGGTAGTGAACCTGAAGTGGTTAGAGGTACACACAGATGAATGGACAGATGGTAAATGAGCCATCAGTCCATGCTTCATTCATTCACAGGTACAACCACTGGGATTCCCTTCTGAGGGGAAGGGAATGTCTCTCTGGCTTTAAACAGAACCTGGGGTGAGTGACTGGGGTGTAGAGGAGTCCCTGTAGGTATCTGCAGCATGACATCCCTAGCATCTGTTTGGTGTAAGCCATTAGTGTCTCTCCTCGCTGAAGACTATTATCTTTGAAAGTTAAAGCCGCCCAGCTCCTGTGGTTGTTTTCCCATTAAGTTCTACTCTTTGTTCTGCACCCCAGAGGGCACTGCAAATTTCCCTCCAGGATATTTTTCATTCTCCCTGTCCAAACTAATTATTCCTCAATGCTTCACATTTTATTTGGAAATGGATTGGGTTTTGTTTTGGGTTTTTTTTTTGAGATTTATATATGGTCAGCGAGCTATCTGATCTCAGGACTATCCCCCCAGTTATGGGTTTTGTTATTAGCAAATAATGTTTTGGCAAGCTCTTTCTGGATAAAATCTAGTGGGATTTTAATTCTTCTAACAGTTTCTTGTCAGGGCGTAGCTTTATAATGATAGATAGGAATGATAGAGTTGTTCTTTAGGAACAAACACCACAATTCTTGAATTACATCAAATCCAGAGTGTTTTGGTTTTAATTTTTTTATTTTTCATTTGTATTGAGAGTCCTACTTTGCTGTCTTTCACAGCTGGTTCAAACACTGGTTGCTCTTGCAGCATAAATTTATTTTATTAATTTGATTAATTTGCTTTGCACAATCTGTGTCCAGATTACTAGTCCTCATCAACTACTGGCTGTATCTTCTGAATTGCATTAAGGCATCCTCAACAAAAGCTGCAGTAGTGCTGGTACCTTAGTGCTGCTTGAAAATTCTGGTTTTCTTACAGTAAGCTAACGTGTGTTTAACATGAGTTTACTGGAGTTTTGTTGGGTGAGCTCCCTAGAACGTCAGTCTTTTCCAAACACTTGCAGCTTCTGCTGCAGAGTACTGAGACTTTGACCTTTTTCTTCCTCTTATTTCCTGATTAGATCTAACATAACACTTTGCTGTTGGACATGTTAGTAACTCATTTGGTGAAAATCTATTGATTTCTCTGGAACTTTAAAGGCACAGGGAATTTCACTGAATTTCACTGAATTTTTAGAATTGGAAGGGACCATAGAGATTATCTAGTCCAACTCCCCTGCTAAAGCAGGACCACCCAGGGTATGTCAGATCATGCCACTCAGGACTGCATCCAGGCGTGTAGAAAAGTTGATTATAGTGGTGTTAATCTTTCTATAAAAGGGATTAATCATACTTTGAATACCTGGTCATACTGCCCTCTCAGCCTGCCATCCACAGATTTGTAATACTTAAAAAGAAACATGTCTTTCTGTGTGACTTGTAAACGTTAAGTCTCTAAGAATTGTAATATGGGGGAATATCTTAATTATATCCACTATTATAAGGCCTAACATTTGAAAACTCTTCTGTTTAACATGTAACATAAAGTTATCAGAAACTGTAAGTATCGGTACCCCTTGGTTGTTTTTTCTTCTTTTTTTTCTGTCCATCAGCCATCTCCGTAACAACCTGCATTCTGGGCAAAACAGCGTTCCTCTTTAAAGTCAGAAGCCTTTAACCACTATTGCAGGACACAGTCACACTGTTGTCATATCCACATACACCCAGGGACAGTGCTACTAAGGAGACAACAGCTCACTGAGCAGTTTACCAATTTGAGTGGGTACAAGTGTTAGCTGGCTCCAGCTATTTACAGCACAACTGGAAATAGTCTTGAAAACACCCAGTGGGAAAAATTTGGTTTTCCATGATGAAGGTAGTATCCGTAGGTGCAGTACAATCTGGATATTGCCGTTTGATGTTGATGTGCTACTGCTGATTAATAAAAATTCAGTCTCCTTCTTTCAAGTCAATGAAGAATTATGGAATGATTTATTACAATGGTCTTTCCTTACTTGGAAGCTGAACAAGACACAGGGAGAAATATTTCAAATTCCAAAATTAGATACCTAAATCTAAAATCTATTAGGAGTTTTTTGTATTTGAAAGATGTCAGCATGTAAATAGAGCTTCTCAGGTCCACTTCCAACTGATCCAATGTTGTTGACATCTCTAGGTGGCAGTCCTGTGTTCATAATATACTAAAATACCTCCTTTTTATATATTTCTGAGGCAGTAGAAGTGCTAACCAAACAACTGAGGCAATTAAGATATTGTCTCTGTTTCCCACAATTGCCTCATTAGCAAAAGGAGCAGATGTAACAAGTGGTGTCACTAGATCTCTTGCTTGAAAGAATGCTGCTCCCAAGGCACTCATCCAGGTGACCCCATGGGCCAGATGGCCCTTGCTTATCCTCCCCGCAGTACCCCACATGTGAATGGAAGTTTTGCTCAAAAGCTCACCTTCACTAACTCTGTGGTATACTCCTTATCAAATTGCATACTCTTGGGGGCAGGGTTTTTCTGTATATTAACATCTTCTTTGAGGTAGAGTGATTCATTGCTGAAATGATAGACAACTGAGAAATTAAAATTTCAAGATTAATCTCCTGGAAAAAAATGGTATTCATAGGTTGTGTATCAGACTGCTGACTCTTACCTATAGCCAGTTCTGTCCTGCTTGTTCATCATTATGCTCATATTGTGCCAAAGGCTTTTTTCTTTGTCAGACACAAACATGTCAGGATATCTCCCCTTTCAATTTCACTCATTGGCAGTTCCAGAGTCTTAAACGCTAAGCTTTTGACAAATGGATTTTGTAAATGTTCATGGGAGGTGAACATTAGAAAAATGAAACACTTTTTATTTCAGTTTTAAGGATTTTATATAGCTGTTCTCCTTATTTAGTAACATTACTTCTATGCTAGCAGGGAATTATGAAACCACAGTTTAGTTCAAAGAAATATGAAGCATTCATCAGCAATATTTTTTGTGGTCCTGCACCAGCTGAATTTGAATAATCTAAGCATGTATTTCTACACAATTTGATTTATATTCCACTTGTCATTTTGACTTTTCTACCTAATAAACCCCCCATTTTGAAACAATGGTGCAGGTCCACATATTATGCATGTGATCCCTTGCAGATTACTGAGGTTTTAAATTATAATTGCTTCTTGAGAAAAGGGAAGGAAAATGAAATTAAAATGAAGAGAAAGTAATGTGATATGTTTGCTGGTTCACTTCCTCCAAAATCCTTTTGAGTATTTTGCAGACAAAGGGAACAACTGCTGTATATAGGTATAATTTCTTTTTTAGTGGAAGTATACTACATTTATCTTTTTTATTCGAAAAAATAAAAAAAAATCTTCTGGGAATGTAGGTCTTAAAGTATGTGGTACATCTGTAATAGATGCAAAACATGGGCAGCTCTCATGTTTTCTCTGTCTCAAAAAAAATAGTCAAGTTCCCAGCATCCTCTGGAGCCTCAAAGGCCAATTGCTTTGCGTGCAACAGAATGTAGAGATTGTTGTCATTATGACTGTAATAATATTGCTGATGGGAACTTAATGGGAGCCTGGACAAAAGCAGTTTTAGCTCAGAGAGATATTTTGGCAGGAATTTCAATAATGAAAGTAAAGCAATTAAGTTTCCAGACATATTCTCTGCTTTTACCTCTACAACCTGTGGTTTATCTCACTTTCCCCTTTCCCTCATCTCCAGAAATCTGCTACTTGCAAGAATTTAAGATAATTTTACTGAATTGGTTTTCATGGTTAGGAAAGAAAAGACTGTCACAGGTAAATTGTGGGCAAGATCTAGGAAGCAAAACCAAGAGCAGATTGGTGCTATCTATTATAAAAAAAATTTTTAGCCAAAGTTTATTAGCTTTCTCTTCCCAATATCTCTCTGTGCCAAGGGAGCAAGAAAGCTTTATATAAAGATACAGTTATGCCATTTCTGTGCTATTCCGGAGTCTCTCTTCATCAGATAAAAAATCAAGGTGGCTTCACAAAGCCTCTGGGTCTTTGAGTTTTTGTAGAAGGGAAGATTTCCAAATCTCTAATCTTGCTCCATGTTGGTGGGCAAAACACACCAGAGTTTCATGGGATTCATCAACAGTGATGCATCTCAAGTCATGGCAAAATGTACTGCAGAAGAGACATAGCTTGGTTAGTGGGTTTTGGGGTTTTTTTTGTGCACAAGGATACAGTTTAGGGGAGTAACTTCTCTATTTTATTAAATAATTTTTCATTCCTACTCCCACTAACACTTATGAGCACACAGGTAAGTAACAACAGAATAAAATCCTGAAGTGTTTTCCCCTGGACTGACTACCAAATAGTTCAGTTCTTGCTTCCAGTCACTTGCTGCTCAATGCTATAACTTATTACTTCTCGGTATCCTTCAAACAAGAAGCAATCCTTTAAAAGCACTGAGGAAATTTATGATGAGTTAAATACATAGGATTATTTTTTCACATTACTCAATTCTGTATGTATTCTGATTTGTATCATCTGTCATAGACTGCAGTGTTTGAATGGTGCAATCAATGAAATCCCAAAATAAATAGTTCAAATAATCAATCCTGGAAATAACAAAGCCCTTAATCTGCAGCATCCATAGGACTTATTTGCTGACCACAGTTCTCGGACTGGCATCCTTTCAGGAAGACAAAAGACAGCTTTTGTGACATTTTCAAAGTGTTTGTTAAATAATAAACCCAAAATACAGCCTGCCAGATTTCTAGACTTGACAATGGCTTAATAATAGTATTGTAACATGAGTGCCAAAGCAGAAGTATGCTGAATGTGCCCATCAGCTTACCACTGTGGTAGGGTGGTGCCTGTTTCTGTTAATGAATATTTAGATTTTTGTGAAAAACAAAGTTGGCATATAAAGCATCTGAGGTTTTGATAGCTTGTGAATGGTTAGGAATCCTGTTCTTTACTGTTTTCTGAGACTCTGGGACAAAATCCTTTCAGAGTTTTCCACAGTACAAAACGCGTGTAAGTCCACAGCAGTGACGATTCACATTAGTTTCCTATACTTCTGTCTCATTATTTCCTCTGCCTTCCCAGTTTGTCAGTTGTCCTACTTGCATTGGTTATTTTCTGAGATGGAAGGACTAGGTCAACACTGAAATTAAATAACTAGATTGAGAAGTTATATAGTCACCGTGGTTTATTTCTCTTTTTTTGAGAGCAATTAACTCTTAGTGCTCCATGGAGGAAACAACATCCTATTGGCTTCTGCCAGAACAGCAATGACGTGTCCATGTGTGACTTCCAGCTGGAAAGCAGCTTTGCAGAAAAGGGCCTGGAAGTCCTGGTGGACACCATATTGAACATGAGCCAGTGACATATCATTGCGACAAAGAAGGCTAATGACATCCTGGGCCGCATTAGGAATGTTGCCAGCAGGTCAAGGATCCTTCCCTTCTACTCAGCACTTGTGAGGCCATACCTGCAGTGCTGTGTCCAGTTCTGGCCTCCACAGTATAAGAGAGACCTGGACATATTGGAGAGCCCAATGAAGGGACATCAAGATGATGGAGGGACTGGAGAACCTCTCAGATGAGGAAAGGCTGAGAGAGTCGGGACAGTTTAGCCTAGAGAAGTGAACAGCTCAAGGGGGTCTCATCAATGTATATAAATACCTGAAGGGAGGATGCAAAGAAGAGGGAGCCATACACTTTTCAGTGGTGCCCAGTGGCCAGACCAGAGGCAATGGGCACAAACTGATACACAGCAGACTCCCTCTGAACATTAGGAAGCACTTCTTCACTGTGAAGGTGACAGTGCTGGTACAGGTTGCCCAGGGAAGTTGTGGAGTCTCCATTCTCTCAGCCTTTCCTCATACTATTATGTCAAGACATATTCAGAAATCATCTGGATGTGGCTCTGGGCTATTGGCTCTAGGTGTTTCTTTCTGAGCAGAGGACTTGGACCAGGTGACCTCTGGAGGTTCCTTGCAACCTCAACCATTCTGTGATTCTGTGACATTTGCAGACATTGCAATGGGGGTGGTGGAGCACTGGAACAGGTTGCCAAGGGAGGTGGTTGAGGCCTCTTACCTGGAGACATTCAAGGTGAGGCTCGACGAGGCCCTGGGCAACCTGGTCTAGTTGGGGGTGTCCCCGCTGACTGCGGGGGGTCGGAGCAGATGACCTTTGGAGGTCCCTTCCGGCCCGGACCATTTTATGATTCTATGACATGTGCATGGTGTATCCATAGCATGTGCATGAGGTATCCGTGGTGTGTGCAGGGTGAATACATGGAGTTAGCATGACGTGCATGGCATGTCCATGGAATGTGCACGAGGTATCTGTGGTGTGTGCGGGGTGGATACATGGAGTTAGCATGATGTGTGCATGGCGTATGCATGGTGTGCACCACACATGAGCATGACATGTGGGTGGCGTATCCATGGCATGTGCATGAGGTGTATCCATGGCATGTGCATGAGGTGTATCCATGGTTTGTGTGGGGTGTATACATGGCATTAGCATGACGTGTGCATGGTGTACAGCATGCGTGAGTGTGACATGCATGGCATGTCCATGGTGTGTGCACAACGTATCCCTCGTGTGTGCGGGGTGGATACGTGGAGTTAGCATGATGTGTGCATGGCATATACCAGGCATGAGCATGACATGTGGGTGGCCCATCCAGGGCATGTGCATGAGGTGTATCCATGGTATGTGCGGAGTGTATACATGGAATTAGCATGATGTGTGCATGGCGTGTGCATGGTGTACACCACGCGTGAGTATGACACATGGATGGCATTTAACTGATGTGTACATGGCATGTGCATGATGTATCCATGGTGGATGTGTGGTGGATACATGGAATTAGCAAGACGTGTGCATGGTGTGTGCATGGCATGTCCATGGCATGTGCACAAGGTATCCGTGGTGTTTGCAGGGTGAATACATGGAGTTAGCATGGCATGTCCATGGTGTGTCCATGGCATGTGCACGAGATATCCATGGTGTATGTAGGGTGGATACATGGAGTTAGCATGACATGTACATAATGTGTGCATGGCGTATACCATGCATGAGCATGACATGTGGGTGGCATGTCCATGGCATGTGCATGAGGTGTATCTATGTTGTGTGTGCGGTGTATACATGGAATTAGCATGATGTGTGCATGGCGTGTGCATGGTGTACACCATGGGTGAACATGACACATGGATGGCGTGTACCTGATGTGCACATGGCATGTGGATGAGGTATCCACAGTGTGCGGGGGGTGGATACATGGAATTAGCATGACATGTGCATGGCATGTCCATGGTGTGTGCATGGTGTGTGCACAAGGTATGCATGGTGCACGTGGGGTGCATGACATGTGCGTGGCATACATAATGCATACAAGGCATGAGCATGGGTTGTTCATGGCATGGCCATGGTGTGAGCACAGCATGTCCATGGTGAGTTTATGGCATGTCCATGGCATGAGCACAGCGTGTCCATGGCGTGTGCCCTCCCCAACCACTGGCTGGGGGGTGGGGGCTGGGCCCAGAGGAGCCCCCAGTGCAGCTGCTGAGAGCAGTGACGAGGACGGGGTTGGCCCCAAGGACCGAGCTGGTGGCTCCAGTTGACTCCACGACCCCTGGGCCTCTGTGGCCTCATCTGCGTTGCCCAACATCCTCCTGGAGAAGAAGAACCACCTCCTTTGTTGGCCCAACTTCTTCCGGGGTGGGCAGAGCTGAGTCTGGCCTTGTCACTCTCAGGTCCCACGGACGGTGGCCATCTGGAACCTTCTGAGATGTCCCACCATCCTGCTGAGCTTCTTCTGGCTTCCTTGGTGGGTGGCTTTGTCCTGACGTTGTCACCTCCAGTTCTGAAAGCCTGGCTTGTGGTCCCAAGGTTGTCAACCATCGCTTCGGTGACAGTGCACCTCCTTTACCCTTTCCTCACTCCTTGACTTTGGGGCCCATTGACCATGGTTGGTCCTACTTGGCCGTAGTTGGTCCTCCTCGGCTCCTTCTCACTGGCCATGGTCTCCTAAGCCCGCCCTCTTCCGGATCCAAGCAGCAGGAGCTAGGCAGAAGGCCCCAGGCCTGCGGGGGTGGAGGGGAGGACACACAACACAGGGGTCACCTGTGAAGTTCTGGGTTCTGGTTTGGGCAAGGAGTTGAATGGGGTGTTTGGACAACAGGGTCAAGGGCGAGGGGAGGTTAGTGATAGGGATGGGGTTGGGTTAGTTTAGAGTTAGGGTAAGGGTGAGCTTAGTTTAAGGTTAAGGTTGGGTGAGGCTAAGTATAAGGTCAGGGTTAGGTTTAGGGTTAGAGTTGGGGTTGAGTGAGGGTTAGGGATAGGGTTAGGATTTATGGTTAGGGTTAGGGTTGGGTGAGGGTTAGGGGTAGGGATTGGTGAGGGTTAGAGATAGGGTTAGGGTTAGTGTTTAGGGTTAGGGTTGAGTGATGGTTAGGGTTAAGGTTAGGGTGGGTGCGGGTTAGGGTTAGAATTATGGTTAGGATTAGGGTTAAGGTTAGGGTTAGGGTTGAGGTTAGTGTTTAGGGTTAGTGTTAGGGTTAGGTTAGGGTTAGGTTGAGGGTAGGGTTAGGTTTGGTGTTAGGGTTAGGTTTAGTGTTAGGGTTAGAGTGAGGGTTACGTTTTGGGATAGGGTTAGGGTGAGGGTTTGGTGAGGGTTAGGGTCATGTTTTGGTTCAGGGTTAGGGTTCGGATTAGGGTTAGGGTTAGGTTTAGGGTTCGTTGAGGGTTAGGGTTAGGGTTAAGTTAGGGTGACTGTTAAAGTTTGGGTTACGGTTAGGGTTAGAGTTAGAGTTTGGTTAAGGGTCAGGTTTAGGATTTGGGCTAGGGTTTAGGGTTAGGGTTAGTGTTAGGGATGGGATTAGGGTTCGGTGAGTCTTAATGTTAAGCTTTGGGTTAGTTTTAGGTTTCGGTTAAGGGTTAGGGTTTGGAGTTGGGGTAGGGTTAAAGTTTGAGTTAAAGTTTAGGGTTAGGGTTAGGGTTTGGGAAAGGTTTAGTGGTTTGTGTTATGGTTAGGGTTAGGTTAGAATTAAGGTCAGGGTTTGGTTCAGGGTTAGGGTTAAGGTTAGGGTTAAGTTATGTTATTGTTAGGATTAGTGTTAGGGATAATGTTAGAGTTACGGTTAAGGTTATGGTGAGTGTTATATTTCGGGATAGGGTTAGGGTTCGGAAAAGGGTTTGGTCTGGTGTTAGTGTTAGCAGTCCGTTAACCGTTATGGTTATTTAGGGTTCTGTTTGGGGTATCTGTTATTTATTTAAGTTAATTTTTTTCTGAGTTTACACCCACGCTCAGGCTCTTTGCCTTCATGTTCTTCTGCTGCTTATTGTTGTGGCCTGGAGAAGCTCCTCCATCCCTCTCTATGTTGTATTTAATCTCTTGCTGACGTCAAGCTCCCTCTCCCTTTCCGTTTGAGTCCTCCCAGAGCAGATCTAGAATATAATACGTCTCTCTCTAATTAATAGAAATATTATATAATATAAATATACGATAATTAATATCTCTGGAGACATTAAATATGTAATTCAATCTAAGTTGGTTAATTCCTGCCACTTTTCATGTTCTGCCTCGTTGTAGCTCGATGTTCCTTCACTGGGTCCTCCCGAGGCTGTTCCATGACGACTTGGGTGAAATCCGCGAGTTTTTAGGCGACTGGAGAGGGTGTAATATTGCTGCCTGGTTGTGCTTCTCATCTTCTAAGTTAATATTTGATTCAGTTTCTGGGATCGCAATGATGGCAGGAAAATACATCACCCCCCCGGGGACTCCAAGCAGCTTCCATTGTGTGGGACAAAGTCACGCCTCAGAGACACCGGGGATACAATTACTCACACAACGCACGCCCACTGCTCACACTGAACCCGCCCGGCACGCACAGTGCACACACTCTGCTCACGCTGCACTCCCACTGCACACACACTGCTCCCAGAGTGCACACACACTGCTCCCACTGCACGCACACTGCTCCAACACTGTACACACCGCTCACACTTCTCGCATCGCACAAAAACTGCACTCACTGCTCGGATTGCTTACACGCTGCTCACACACTGCTCACCTCTGCTCACAAACTGCATACACGCTGCTCCCATTGCTCAAACACTGCACACTCACTGCTCACGCACCACACACAGCTCAAACACTGCACACACTGCTCACGCACCACACAGACACAGTGCACACACTCCTCACGCTGCACAAAGACTGCACACATTGTTCAAACTCCTTACACACTGCTCAGGTTGCTTACACACTGCTCACATTGCACACACACTGAACGCCTTGCACACACTGCATACACACTGAACACACACTTTACACACACTGCTCACGCACCACACACAGCTCAAACACTGCTCACACTACTCACACACCATGCACACACTGCAAACGCACTTTGCACAGACTGTGCACACACTACTCACACATTGCACACACACTGCAATCACACTGCTAACACACTGCTAACACACGGCAGAAAACATGCACACACTGCTCACACTGCACAGGCACTGCTCACACTCCACACTGCACACACATTGTGCTCACACTTCTCACACTGCACAAACACTACACAAACTGCTTAGATTACACAAACACTGCTCATATTGCACACACCCTGAACACCTTGCACACAATGCGCAAATACAGCACACAAAGCACACACACTGTGCCCACACTGCAACCACACTGCTCACACACGGCAAACACACTGCGTGCACACTGCTCACACCTCTCACACTGCACAAACACTGCACATGCTGTGCACAGAGTGCACTGCCACTGCTCACACTACTCACACACCATGCACACAATGCTCACACACTGCTTACACTTCTCACAATGCACACGCTGCACACCCACTGTGCACACACTCTGCTGCCACACTGCACACACACTGTTCAGAGTGTGATCACACACTATATAAAAACTGCTGACCCACTGCACACACACTGTGCCCCCACTGCACACACAGACTGCAAACAGTGCTCCCACACTTCTCACACTGCGCAGGCATTGCTCACACTGCACACATTGCTCACAAACTGCTCAAACACTGCACGCACACTGCTACACTTCTCACGCTGCACAAGCAGCACGCACTGTGCACACACTGCACTCCCACTGCTCACACACTGCACAGGGACTCCTCACACTGCTCACACACTACACACACATTGTGTGCACACTGCTCACGCTGCACAAACTGCTCAGATTGCTTACACACTGCTCAGACTCCTTACACGCTCTTCACATTGCACACACACTCAATGCCTTGCACACACTGCGCACACACTGAACACACCATGCCCACACGGCTCACACACTTCTCCTACACTTCACACATGCTGTTCATACACTGCTCATGCACTACACACACTGCAAAACACTAGTCACACACTGCACACCCACTGCACATACAGAGAGCACATACTGCTTTACACACTCTTCCTTCATGACACACACTGCAAAACACTGTTCACAAATAGCACTCCCACTGCACACATTGCTCACACTTCTCATGCTGAACAAACACTGCACACACTTCACGGATTGCTTACACACTGCTCACACTGCAGACACGGTGACTGGACATGTGCACACACTGCTCACACACTGCAACCACACTGCTTACACACTGTAAACACAATGCATCCGCGCTGCACACACATTGTGTGCACGCTGCTCACACTTCTCACGCTGCACAAACACTGCACACAATTCTCACAATGTGCTCAAACACTGCTCAGACTGCTTACACACTGCTCACACACTGCAAACACTCCTCACACGCTTCAAGCACTGCGCACACTGACACACTGCACGAATACTGCACACACTGATCACACATCGCCCATGTTGCCCCCCAACACTGCACACACTGCTGAAGCACTGCTCACATACTGCACAGGGACTGCTTACACACTGCACCCACACTGCAAACACTGTTCATGCACTGCACACACTGTACAGGCACTGCTCACACTGCATACACACTACTCATACATTGTGTGCACACTGCTCACACTTCTCAAGCTGCACAAACTCTGCACACACTGCTTGGATTGCTTACACACTGCAAACACACGAAGGCACTCCTCACACTTGTTACAATGCTCACACACCGTGCACAATCTACTCACACTTCTCACACTGCACAAACACTGCAAACCCTGCTCGGAATCCTTACACACACTGCTCAGACACTGCTTACGCGCTGCTCACACAATGTGCACACTGCTCAAACTTGTTACTCTGCACAAATACTGCACATGCTCCTTGCATTGCTTACACACTGCTCACACACTAATCACAGTTCTCACACTGCAAAAGCACTGCACCCACACTGCTCACACGCTGAACAGACACTGCTCACCCACTGCACCACCACTGCAAACTGATCACACTGCACAAATTGCTCAAACTGCAAACACTGCACACACGTATTGCACACTGCTCACACACTGCACACACAGGGCACGCACACTACACATGGCTCACACTGCATAAATATTGCACTGCTCACATTGCACACCCAATCAACTTTGCAGAAACTGAACACACCGCGTATGCACTGATTACACCTCGCATAATGTGCTCACTCACTGCACACAAAGTGCACACACTGCACAGGCACTGCTCACACTACACAAACAGCTCACATTGCACTCACCCTGAGCACCTTGCACACACTGCGCCCACACTCCATTTCCACTGCTCACACACTCTTTACAATACTCACACTGCACCCCCACTACACACACTGAACACTCAGTGCAAACAGTGCTCACACCGCTCACCACTGCCACACACTGCTCACGCTGTTCACACATTGCATGCACACTGCTCACACTTCTCAGGCTGAACACTGCACACACTTCATGGATTGCTTACACACTGCTCATACACTGCAGACACGGTGACTGTACATACAGTGTACACACTGCACATACATTGCACACATGGCACACACCCCTCTCACACCCTGAAAACCATGCACCCACACTTCTCACACTGCACACAATACTACCACACTGCAGACATTTTTTTGCCCACACTGCTGGCAGTTCTCATGCTGCACAAACACTACACACACTTACTCGTTTGTCATACAGTGCACACACCAGACGCAGTGTCTTTACATGCAATGCACACACTGCACGTAGTCTGCGCACACGCTGCAAACACACTGAACTTGGTGATCGCGCAGAGAACACATATTATGCAAATACATTTCACTCCTCTCATGCTTTTCGAATCTTTCAGTTTATCCATTGATACGTTCTACCACTTCATTTGCCTTGGATAGATGTGTTTTTGGAGGCCCAGTCAATAATTTCCCGATTCCTGGAGGATGACTGGTGTTAAGTGTGAGCCATTTTCACTTTCGATACCAGAAAGCATAGGTAAAGTAATAAAGCATCCCTTTAGCAATTGTACAGTCGATTCTGCTGAGTTACGGAGATTTGGGTCAATCCTGACACCACGTCTACACCTACTAAGATATATAGTATGATTAAACGCTTTAAGTGGCTCAATGTAGTCAATTTGCCAAGTTTGCCATAGTATTTTTCCTGCCTTAATAGGTAAAGGCGGGGCTTGATTGGGATGGCTCGGTTTTTAATCGTAGATGACACTGTGGCAACTCTGTTGCTGTCCTTTCACAGTCTACCTTATTTATAGCTTTTTCTTGTGCTTTTACCAAGCATATTTGCAGTGCCTTTTCCTTCCCCACTTCTAATAGCTGCTTACAGTCTTCTGCTCTCCACACAGGTACTCGAGTGACTTGCCAATCCTTTTTTCCCAACGTCCGATCCATTCTGTTGCCCCTTTGAACATTGAACACTGCATAGCAGTCAGTATCTATAGTTTGAGCTCCGTGTTTCACAGCTAACACCACAGCCCGTAGCTCCCCTACTTGGGCACTACCTTCTCCTTTCTCAAGCTCAGTTCTTCCTGGTTGTAGCTCTAGATCTATAGCTGCATAGTGCCAAATCTGGGTTTTACGCAATGCAGAAACTTCTGTAAACCATACTCCTAAATGATCAGATTTGGCTGTAAAAGGGGGTGCTTCTAAAATTCTTGATGGTTTCTTTTGTTTGACGAACATAGAAAGCACTACATAGCTTTTATAATTTAGATATTTTTACCGGCCCTTCAGTAACTAACTGACAAATACCTACCAACTGGGAGTACCATTTCTGGACAGAGTGTTTCTGGGCGATTCCCTCAGGGGGAGGAGTCCCTTTCTAGAGGGATTCCAGGAGAACGAAATGACCTCGGACAACCGTGTCTTTGCTCATGCAAATCCTCTCATGCTTTTTTACTGCCCACACTAGTGAAATACCATTTCCCAGTCAGTGAAGGAATGGGAATTCCAAGGATCTAATGCATTATGAGCAATAGTGGGAGAGTGTTTGAATCCCTCTGGGAGCCGATTAAAGGGATATTGCACGCCCTACCACGGGAATGCAAACTGAGGTTTCTCTTCCTTCTGAAGAGGAATGCTAGAAAACATGTCCTTACCATCTAATGTGCACATCCATCTGTGGTGGTTAGATTGAAGCTCGGTAACCAGCTCAGCAAGGATAGGAACAGCGTCTGGAAGGAGCATTGCATTGCTCTTAAGCCTCCTGTAGTCATCTGTGTGTCGCCATCTACCACCTGCTTAACGTACTGGGGACTTATAAGGTGAGTGTGTCCTGATTATAATGCCACGGGCTTCCAGGTCTTTAATAACTTCCCTGATGCCTGTTTTGGCTGCGGCTGGCACTGGATATTTATTAACATTAGTTACTTGGGAAGGAGGCAGTCTAGAGGCTGTCTCCAGTAACCAGACTTCACATGGTGGGGTCCAAAGCTCCACACTGTCCCGTCTGGCAACCTCCAGACTTTCTTTGCGAATACATCAAATTCCAACTATTATTACGATAAGGACTCTAATGTTGGTCATTCAGTTTTCTCCTGGAACCAGACACACAGCGTCCCTGATTTCAGGGACTCCAGTCACACATATGACATTTATTTTCTTCCGGGTGGGAGCTAAACCTAACTTCTATGCTTTATTTTTAGTCATGAAACGTATTTGAACACCAGTATCAATTAGAAAAGTCACAGGTACTCGTCTGGGGCAGTAGCTAAAATAATATGTGGGCAACTTTTTATTATCTGTTGGGCCTGTCTAGGTTAGATATTATGCAGACGAGTCGGCCTAAAATACCTAGAGCTTGTCCTAGTTTTTTAGATCTATTCAATCTTTCTCTGTGTTTTATCAGCAGCGGCACGTTCTGTAGCTTTGCTGCTAGGCTGCTCCCGTAGGTTTACCCATAAAACGACTATTCTCTCTTAACTGCCCATGTAACACCGATCGAGGTAGTCCTAATTCTAAAGCCTTTCTCCACAATTCATTACACCGGGGGTCAAAAGGAGAATTAGTTTGTCAAGGAGGACGAGGATTATTATGCCCGGCATACCATGCCTGGCGGAACTGGTGCTGTAATTTCGAACTCTCCTCTAACCAATCCATGTATCTACCGAAAATCACTATTTCCTGGAATAGTTCCCCAACGTTTGAAAGGGCTGCTGCTGCTGGTGCGGGTTGCGAGTATTATACTCCATTGCTTGTGCTATCTTTTCCTTTAGGTTTTGCACATACGTTTTCACAGAATCAAGGAGGTCTCTAATCAATGTTTTAAGGTGGACTGGATCTAACGGAACGACAAGGGGAATGCCCTGCTCACCTTGCTCATACATGCTTTGTATACAGGCAGCCTTTTGTACGGCTTCAGCTAGCCCAGACAGCTCAGTAGTTTTAATAGCCAGCGGATCGCCGTGCTCTCTAAGATCTAGCTCCCATGCCCAGTGGGCGACTCTAAGTGTAGAGCATTGATGCTCCGCTTGACCCCTATGCAGAAATATGCCAGGATGCCAATAACCTCTAGCTTCCGCCTCCCTCAGCAAGCTAGGATCACCTCCTTTTAGCCAAACATTCCATAAATATTCAGTTGCACTTTCCCCTTGCTTGCGTGAAAATTGTTCTTGCATTCGGGCAAGCTCTGGTCCAGACCACGGGGAGATACATGTTGTAGTACATCTCTGATTATTTCTATCATGTCACTGCACCTCCGTTTTAATGATGGGGTCAAATTTACTATTACTTGTCCCCTCGGGCTCGTCATCTGGCTGGCCCCAGATGTCTCTGTCCCAACTATCAGGATCGGCACACATAATTAAGTTCCAGACTTGGGTGGGATTATGGGTCGGAGCACTTGACAACAAAGGATCAACTTTTTCCTGTAACCTCCGATTCCTCTCCCTTTCGGCAGCTAATTCATATTTCAAAAATATGTTTTCAGCTTCTACCTGTCCTTCATCCCTACGTCACTATCGCAATTTCTATGTGTACAATGGTGATTACAGTATTGCAATTTAAAAGCACGTCACTATTGCCACCTACAAATGATGCCGACAAGTAACAACACGAACCATAAGTGCGCTAGATAGTGACACCTTAAAAGAGAGCACCAATCACAATCTCAATAGAGTAATATATACCATACATAGTTTTCTTAGTCATTTACCCTCCTTCTCAGTTAACATTTCCTGTAGAGCGTCCTGGACCAGGGGGGAAGACTCTCCTGCAAGCCAGCTACATCTTTGGAAGATTCCCCATTTTCTACCCAATTCTTTCCGCATATATTTTCTGATTCTGTGTGCAGGATTATGCCTGAGGGGATTATACTATCTCGGATATTTACCTCCGGCGTGTGAGAGCTCCACCATATTTGTGATATCTAGCACACAAATTCATGGGAATAGTGGTGGGACGGGACTCAGAGCATTTTGTTTGTTAAGGGAGCTAAGTCTCCAGTCAGTTTAGATTCTTATTTTGATGCAACCTCGAGAGAACACCGGGCTGAGCCTTTTTGCATCTCCACCCAGGTTATCGCTGCATAGAAAAGGCAAGGCGAAGCAGAAGCTGAGTCGGCTGACAACTCCTTGCATCTCACCTATTGCACTTTGAAACTGGTTTGGCAGGGTGCTTTCATACGTTCCACCCTTTGACCTGAGTCACAGTTCCACCATGGATATGTCTGCCTCGCCCAATATGTCTGGGTGGCAATGCAAGCAGTGACCAGAGAAGCTCCAGAAAAACACAAGTTCTTCTTGCGGACACTTTGAGTGTGGGAGTCACTTCCGGACATGGGGAATGTTTTGCACCCAGTCCAGAAAAATGAAGCAAGGTTGTTTTGATGCTGGAGTGGCCAGGAAATCCCGCAGCCCCAAAGTTTGGGTGGCAATGCAAGCAGTGCCCAGAGAAGGTCGAGAAAAACACAAGTTGTTCTTGCGGAAACTTTGGGTGTGGGAGTCACCTCCGGACGTTTGGATTAGTTTGCGCCCGGTCCA
>JAOXJK010000023.1:55878132-55893968 GCA_025774025.1 Xenus cinereus | reverse complement strand
TTTTTTTTTTTTTTTTTTTTTTGTATGTCATTTTATTGTTTTCAGTGTGATTCCAGAACTGCAGCTTGAGGTAAAATTTGAAGGCAGCGAAGTGAAAGAGAAATAACCGAAGATATGACACTCCTGGGACAACACTGAATAGTAAGAACCAAAATGAAAAAAGAAAAATGTCTAAGTTGAATTTGAATCCTTGAAATAGGATTAAATGTTTTTATTTATAAAAGTGAACATCGTCTATATATCAATTTGTCAGTTTTATAGACTATAATTTTATCATCCTTGGAACATGATGGCTGAGAAACTAAGGTATGCTACCAATTTATTGATTTCACTACGGCAACCTTCATATCATTTCCCTGAGAAGGTCTGGGCCATTATTTGATGTATCACATCAAATGGCTGAATACACAATGCATTGCCTTTGTATTTTAATGGAACTTCCAACATCAAAAAAGATAATCACCAGTGTAAGACTGATAAATAGGTACTATGTGTGATGGACGAAAGTACCACCGTTGTTAAGTCTGTCCTCCACACTCTTTGTGGCATGCGTGTAATTGCTATTCAGACTAACAACAGTGATGTCCAAACACTTCCGATTACACTGTAGGAGATAATTTACTTGGCAGCCAGTTTTTTATGTTTACTCACTTCCCTGAGACTCAGTGGAAGTCTATATCTTCAGCAGTGGTGTCACAAACAGCAGACTTTGGGTTATATGCCTTTATGTATTTAAAAACCTTTAAAATTGAATGTACATTCTCAAAACAAACAACCAAAAATATAATCTGCTAGCATATGTTGAGAAATTTTCAGTGAATGGTCACACGTAGTTTCCCAGCTTGTGCTCTGCCAGAAAAGAGTATAAGCTGCAAGCAGTATTTCCTCTCCCACACAGTATGTAATATTTAGGGTTAGCAGCTACAGATATACAGTCACGTACACAGCACATTTTGTTCATTGCAGAAGAGTTCAGTATTTCTATGAAGAGTTTCAACTTTTTCCTCTGTTGATGTTAAATTTGTGAAATGTATGGAAAAAACCTACTTCTAATGTCTATTATTTTCATTACAGAATGTTTTCAGCATTTTTACATGTAATGCACCGAACAAAGATGACACAATAACAAACATTTGACAGAAAGCTTCTTGCTTTCTATCTTGCACACAACCTTGACCTGTTTCTCTGGGAGCTCAGCAAGTGTGTTAGTTATTTATGTCTGTACAAACCACTCTTAGCATTGCTTTTACAGCCTCATTAAAACTTCCACTCACTTCTCTTAGCTCTTTTTATCATCTTGTGATGCAGTGGACACTGCAAGTCCATTTTTCATCAGTAACTTAGCTCAGGTATCAAAACGTTCCACTTAATCACAGTGATAGTTTGTCTTTGCTGAGTAATGTTACTGCCACATCCTCAGTTTACTTCAATTGATGAGAAATGGTTTGAATCCTACATGTTTGGGTGAGCACAGAAACAAGTGTACAGCTATATATGTGATATATTGAACCACAAGAAAGGGAAATGTTGTTTGGCTGGAAGGTTAAATGCGCACATTTAAGAGTGAGACATATTTGTTAGGGGTCACGTTATGTTTCACTTAATAGCAAAAAGAAAAAATACAAGCCCTTACTTTTCATTGTAAACTCACAGCTTTTTGATATATTGGATAGATAAACAGAAGCAAGAAATGGTTAACAAAAAATCATTTCAATGTTTGAAATGACTAATATGTCATACAAACCAATATGAAAGAGATGATCTTCCTCTTTGTATCCTAAGTTCCCCATATTATATGTATTAATGAAATAATAGAATATTTGTTAGAAAGGAAACTTTGGCATTTCAACTACTCTTTTTCTGCAGTCTCAAGGCAGCATTAACTTTACCTTAGGTTGCTGAAATCTGCTTATTTGCCTAAGCTGGTTTTAATGATCTGCAGTGCTTATGACTCCACATCACCCGTAGATTATTTAGTCAAATGCTCTATCACTGACACTATTATCAAGGTTTCTCTTATGTTTCTTTCTGCCACTTCAGGCAACTTTTTTTTCTACAATCACACTGCACAGTGAAGACAGATAATTTTCTTCCTATTTGCAGCAGCTTTTTGCCTTTACTAGTATTTTTTATTCAATCAGGGAGTCTTCTCCTTTTTTTATTTACCTACTCTTTGGTTTGGTCACTCTTTCCCCATAGGTCACGTTTTTTAAACTTCTGATCATTCTTATTGCTCTTTTCTGGAAAGTCTCCAATTGGCAAATGCTCTTAAAGTTCTCAAGCTAAGACCTTATCGACACTGAACCAAGTGCAGGGGTATTGCTTCATGTAATTGTAAATTACACTTCTGTTTGCACTCTGAAATGGTATTTGCCTTTCTTGCTATGTCATTATTGACGTGTTTAACTTGTGGTCAGAAATTACCAATATCCTTTGCCTTAGAAATGCTGGCTGCCTTATTTATATTCCAACTTTTATTTGTGCTGTGACTATACCTGCAAAGATACTTTAATTGCACCTATCAAATTGCATAGTATTTAGGTTATTCTTTCCCTTTCTCATGAGCAAATTATCCTCTAATATACCTCTGTGCGTTCAAGGATCATGTAATCTGCTAAATCAATAAGCATACTATTTATTCTATTCTTTAGGATGTTAATGAAAATGTGGAAAATACTGGAGATCCCTTGTACACAGCCACTTGATCTGTCCTTCCGTTTTACTAATGAATTATGTATGACACTTTTTTCTACATAATACTCTGTTTTGCATCCTTCCTGTAGTAATGGGAGCTAGTGCATGGTATCCTAATAAAGATTGTATCAAAGGTATTAAAGACAAAATATACTTGGTACTCTTTCCATAAAAGCAGTTTTCCTGTTGATGAAAAAAATCAGGTTTGTCTGAAGTTTTGTGACATCTGTCTTGTTTTTTTGTCCTCCGTTTTATTCTGATTAGTCACAATTACTCTGTCTCATTCGTATCTTTCTATGAGTTGAAGTAAATCGACTGATCTGTAATTCTTCAGCTCCTCTTTCCCTATCTTTTGAAAGAGGGTCATTGCAAATCCACTATTGTTAGCTGCTTGCTACCTTACCTTTCTTCCATTATTTCTTGATGGTAATTCTAAATAGCCTTGATGTTTAGTCACTCCTCCTTTAATTTTCCAAATATTGCACCCAGCTAGTCTGAAATATTTTGCTTCGATCTGAACCCTCCAACCTAATTTCATTTACCCTAAACCAAGAATTCTTTTCAAGGAACTGTCTAAAAATGATTTTAAAGAATCCAGTTTGCATGGCACTATTTTTTGATAGATTTTCTTGTGTGTTGGGTAACCTTTTCCTTCGTTCATATAACTGTTTCTGGATATCCTAGATATCACCAGTTTGTACCTCAGCCTATTTGATTTGTCTCTGTATGTATACAGTATTTATCTATATGCTTCATGTAATCTACTTTACTTGCCACTTTCTTTATGCTTTCTTGTGGCTGAAATCATGGAAGAAGACATCCAGATCTAATTCTGACTACACATCCTAATTCTTCCTTGCAGTAGATTAGGTTATCTTTCATCCTTGTTTTTTTCCTTGGAGGAACTGCCAGCTTTCCTTAATCCCTTTTGTCTAATTAGACTGGCCTAACAACTCCCTGAGTTTATTGACATTTATTTTGCAATAAATGTTCTATTTCCTTTATGTATAAGGACTAGGAGATCTGCCATTTTTGTGTCACTCCTCCTAAGATTGCTTAGTTTTAATACTGTAATTTGTGGAGACCCTTCAGTCTGGAATAGTCTCCCATCTACTCACTTTCTTCATTTTTCTATAAAAGGGCATCCTCGGACCTTGAGGTCTGTGTCTGGCTGTGTCTGGCTCTGCCTACTCCACAAGTAAAGCTAAAAATTCTCTCTTATTGGGATGTCCTCTTTATTGGGTGATTCTTCTGGTTATTCAAAAAAAAATCCCTATTTATATTATCTTGTAGCCATGGCAACACTTATGCCTTTCTCAAGCTTTCTCATTGCTCTTATAACTCCTGTACTCTGTAATCATATAGAGACCTTTTCTTGTTATATATTTCCTCCCTTATTGACCTCTGCGGAGATTTCATGACCTTTTGTGTTACAGAACGTAAATAATCTCATGAAGTTGCTGTTATGCCAATCAGACATAAATTTCAGAATCTGATACTCTTTCTAGTCCCTCTCAATTCGTCTTCTATTTATTTTTAAATGTCTACAAATTTATAAGATCTTTGGCAGGTTGACTCACTATCCTATTGATTCTCCTATGAAACTTGTACAAATAATCTAAAATCTCACTCCTACTTTTAATAATCTGTGCTAGGTCAACATCAACAATGACAAGATCTCTGTGGAATATGACATACTGGAAACGAATTCAGGCTTGTTATCCTGGTCAATATAATGAAATCACGGTGATACTCTGATATGAAGTTCACAGCATAACTTAATGTGATACACTTTTCTGAGAGTGGACTTGACCTAGGGTGACGTCTCCAAACTTAGTTTACTATCTTCTCATGGGTCAGGCATGGACTTGAACCGTTCTAGGTGTAGAATCAGCCTAGAGTTTCAATAAGTCTATGGGCAGGATAATAAGCACTAGAAAACTTCTTAGCACTTTTAAGTGAAACTAAAGCCAGAATGTATTTCCTGGGAAGTAAACACGAAAGAAGCATCTTTTAAAAAGTCCTTGAACACAAAATACCTTTAGTTCTCTGTGAATCAAAACTAATTAGTTTTATAACTGTCAGTTTGATTAGGAACAATGTCATTTGTTTCCAGGAGCTTCTGTAATTTCTTTCTCTCTAAGCCTAACAGTGTTAATGTTGTACTTATTGTTTCTTAATTTTACTCTCATCTTCATGACACTGACTAATCATCCAAACACTATCTGCTACTGTGCCAGAGCCTCCTGGGTAATAACAGTGCCAATGCGTGATAAGTGGCTGCCAGATGAAGTGTACATTGGTTCAGGAGAAGCAGTGCCAACTGTAATGCAAAAAGCAATGCATAAAGACAGAAAAAGACTATAAAAATTACTTTAACTTTTGTTTATTGAACCTGCACATATTCAAGCAAATAAAATGTTTCAAGAGGCAGTGCAGCCTAATCTTAATTCCCATCAAATGAGACAGCAACTGAAAGAATGCTATTTTTCTATATATCAAGCACACTATTGGGACCTGTAGCGATTAAGTCTTTGCTATATATGGCTATTTTATTATTTATAAAAGATGAGTTGGTAATAGAAGCTCATTTCTGAGTGAAAGAATGCACACATAATTTAAAAAACTTAACACAAAGCCTATAAAGAAAGAAAGATCTAGAGACAGAATTGCAATGTCTCCATGTTCGTGATCAGTGTGGTGGTTAATCAGACAGAACTGAGGTGTAGTTAGACGACTAGGGTACTTCATTTAAAAAAATGTGTTTTGGAGGGAGGAGGGATATGAAGAGGGCCAGTGAAGTGGATTCTGTACATGAGCAGAAGATAACATCATCCACAGGAGCTCATGAATCCTTTTTTAAACAGCTTTGCGTAGACTTAATGAAGAATAAGAAGCCTAGGAATGCTTCCTAGTTGAATGTATTTGCCTTCGTTAGAGAAGATCCATGAACTCAAAGCACATTGATCATTCTGTGCATGAAAGTCGCTTAGTCCAGGACATCCGTACAGGGCATGTACAAAAGGCCTCCTGTTTTGACAGACTTGTTCAAGCCAGGAAGATAGTCACCCTAGATTCCTTGAATATTTAAATTACTGGGTTCTTCAGTAAAAGAAGTAGTGGCACATATTCCAGGTTGTTCTGGCCTTTCGAAAGTTACTTTTGAAAGATTTTACACTAGACTTTTACATTACTCTTCAACATACCAGGGTACACTGGTCAGAGCTAATCAGTGTCCTTTTAATAACTGCTCAGCATTCCTATCGCTAAAGAACAGGAACAGAAAGAGAAGTTTCTGCTATAAACACAGAAAGTCAAAACTATTCAACAACATCACAGTTTGCTATGGGAAGGCTGTGTGGCCTTTGAGTGAGGGCCTCTGTGGAGTTCATCTATGTTCTTAGCCAGAGAAAACTAGCTATATCTGTTCTTAAAATGTGTACTAATATTTTCTTATTTGAGTTTTTAATGAAGCTGAAGCACTGGAGTAGATCAGACTCACTTCTATCTTTTTAAGAGCGTGGAAAAGTTCCAGAAGCAACATCTGCTTAACTTTTCCCATTGCTTTTGTGGGAAAGGATAGTTTTTGCGTCACCCAGTGTGCTGGGTATTACTTGTGTTATAAATTCAGGTCTCCTAATCCTACTTTTCTCCAAAGCAGCCACTCTGATATGAATATTATCAGGTACCTGGGGTAATTGTTATGTTGGACAGCTCAGTAAAATGCAGTGAAGCATGTGACAATAGCCACAGATGTCCATCATTAGATGTTTTATTACTGTATTGAAGCATTTAATTTGTTTGCCTGCAAGGATAGAATCTCCTCTGGGCTTAGCAGAGTCTTGATTTAAATGCCTCTGAGGTCAAGTGTATGTCATGATAAAGTTCAGCAGCTCTATGAAGTCATCTAGTTTCCATCAATCAGTTTGACAGTATGCAGCTCCCTCCTCCACCACTTTTCCATTATAGTCTCTGCACATATATTATTAAGTGTTCTCTTTCCTTTTCTCTCCTCCGTTAATGACTTTTCTTATCTCATCAAAACTGTAGTGTGTTGAACTTTGTATCTGCCTTCTCTTGCACTGAATTCTCTAGGAACAAATCCTGTATAAAGTGCAGGAGGAAGGGGGTTATCACGTCTGCCTGTAACCTGTCTTTTTCCCTTGTAGATTTTATTATTACATTTATGGAAACTTTCATTAGTCACATACCTGTAATATCACTGAACCCTACTGTCCTCATGCTGCATATCCTTTGTACCTTAGCTTTGTATCCTTAGCTAGGGTAACTTCAGGATGGCAAAAGGGTCCCTCAGGGAACATCTTTGCTTGGTGAAGCCCCTTTGTCTGCATGTTCATGCTCATGATGTACCCTGGTTCTTTTATGGTTGTGCAAAAATATCTTTAAAGCCTTTGCAACTGAGGTACAAATTGAAGTCAACATCAGGCTATCTTCTATTCTATCTCATTATAGACAATTTTCACAGTGGTGGAAGGTTACCAGCAGGAGCCCCTAAAGTCAATATTAAATCTAATTATAAGTACTATTTAAATTGTCTTGAAAAGCAAAAGAAGGGTGGAATGACCTCATTTGTAGGAAATATAACATTTTTCAGATAGTCTATCTAAAGCAGATAATGAAGAGAGGCGTAAGTTTCGGAGAACACTGTCTGATAAAATGGCAGGTGATGTGCAATGATGAAAAATGCAAAGCTTTGGAACACATGTCAGAGTGGCCTATCCATCTATTTATGAATATAGATACACATTACATTCACAGCATGGGATTGCCATTTTGTTTTCACTGTAATCACTATTCTGTGCTGGTATTGTGGCTATTAGGAACAATATCAAATTGTTCTGACTTTTTAAATAAATAACAGCTTTCCAAATAACACTCAGCCCAATCCTTTCAGAGACTATTTAACTATTAAAAGCAGAAAATAAAAATTACTTTATTTTGCTTGTGTGGGAAGACCAGCATTATTTACTTTGACAAATAAGGATTGGGTTTTTTGTTGGCCTTACAAACAGAATAAAAGTGATGCTATTTAATTTACTGCTAACCAGTGCTGATGTAATGTTATACATCTCTTTACATCGATTCTTTCTGTAAAGCTTTCAGGACTCTGAATGTTATGTTCTTTCCCTTGTTCTACACTATTATTACAGACAAATATTTTATTTAGATTAAAATTAACAAAGAATAGGTGGTTTTCTCCTCCCTGCTGCATTGTTTTGAATGCAAAACTACTGTTGTCACTGAGTTTGAATACCCTCTCAGCTAAGGCCAACTGAAATAACTTGTTTATTAGCATTTTGTAGAACCTGCATAAAATGGAACAAAGTTCAGTTTCAACTGATTCGCTACTATGCTTCTGTCTAGTTTGGGCCACATTTTTTGAAGGAAAGTACTGAATACGCTTCTCAAATTAAAGGTCTGTGTTACGTAAGACATTGTGCCATGATGTGTTTTTAAAGTAATTTAAATGGTTACATCCTTTGCTCTGAACAAGATCTAGCTGCTGTAGCCACACAGGTGCAATTTGGTCTCCACAATATTCAGAGGTACCAGATGGAAGGCCAAGTACCAGGAATTTGGTATTAGAATTGACTTATTTTCCCAGTGGCAACTATCCCTGCTGCTCTTAACATACAACTTTTTACTGCATTTGTTTTATAATACATGATAAAGTTTACTCTGCAGACAAGTAAATGTATTTTAACGATATGCACTTTGGATGAAGTCTCTCCTTGTGTTTGTGTCAGACCACATAAAACAGGATCTTCGGAGTCCAATAAACTGGCATTTGACAATATGCTACTGGATGTTATAAAGTTATATTCTGCTGATTAATCCTCCTACCAGTCAGCATAGAAACATTCCTTGTTTTCTATCTAATTGTGTGTTAATAATCCAAGAAGACTTTTATGATTTCTTTTAGGTCACTTCAATAATTTGTTTCTAATGGTACCATTTTTCCCTAATATTCTACCAAAGTTTGGCATTGGTCTTTCCCAGTCTCTCATTTTTTCCTCAGTCAGTTTCAGGTATACTATGGGAACCTTCTTGCTAAATCTTCTAAATGTACCACATGCTGTTCTGTTTCTTTAAAACTACAGGAGCACTCAGAGAAGAATCATGAGAGGAAAAGAGGAAAAAACTCTAGAGATAAGGGGAGGAGAGGTAAGTAGATAGTAGCTTTACAAAATATTTCCATTATTCATGAAAGTATCTTGTTTGTGAGAGAAAAATAATATCTTTAAAAGTAAGAAATAGGTATTGGAAAATGAGCTGGGTACACTGGTGCATAGCTTTGTGGTGCAGAGCACCAGTGTTATAGATTTGTGGTACCAACGATGCCTTGTCAGAGGGGATGAAACATTGTAAGCCCAGTTTTACCCCAGGAATCTCAGGAATTCAGAAAATTATCAATATTAAAAAAATGTCTGATACAGGACTGAATGAAATTTTAATTGAAGATGAACACAGATATCAAAGGAATGATTCCCATCCAATTAGTTGCTAGGAAGCAAAAAACCTCAGTGCAAATCTCTGTGGCAAATCAGTGTCAGATCATGGTCAGCAATACCTCTGACAATCTTGAATGCAATGATTAATTTACAACTGAGGAGGTGACATTTTATGTCAAAAGATAAGAGCAATTTTAGTATATCAGTGCCTTTTTGGCTCAAATGATAGTAATGGATTCCATTCTCCAGGAATACTTCCAGCTATCACAAGTGAATGCTTGGCTCTTTCAGGAGAAATGCTGGAATAAATCTAAATAAAATATCTAGTTGAAAAGAAGGAAAATGGGTTTGCTCTATTTTGGGTGGGACAATCATAGGGGCTTTAAAGAAAAAGAGATGATCTTGCCCCCTGATTACATGGGGCATGAGCTACATAGCCAGAAATTATAATGGGCTTCATTGACACTTGCAATATGCTGTTTAACAAATCTAATGTTCTGAGATTGTAGCAGTGTTCAGAAAATATTGGCAGTGTATATGCAATATAGAATGTAGAAAAGTAGAAATCAGAAAGTAAAGAAAGGTGGCCATAACTGCATAGAAAGTAAGTTGTGGTTGTGTCCATGCTAGGCTCCCATGAGAAAGTGACCTTTTTAAGAAAATGACCTGCCCACAGCAAATTTAAAGAAACACACAAAAAAGTGCACAACACTAGTTCATGATCATGCTAATCAGTAAAATATTATTGCTACTGCCTTAGGAGCTGCAGCATAACATTGAAGAGATAGAATGATGGATGTCGGAGAGATCCACAAGGAACATTGCATAAGATTGGCCATGCAAATGAATTTTCAGAGATTTTAAGCAGATTTTGTATTTGTCCTAAAGGTGGTTTATGTATGGAAGTGTGCTGTTCTATTACCAGAACCCACAGCCAGCAGCCATTTCTGTGGCATTAGTCAGAGACTGTGCTATAATAAGATCTGCACTAAGTGAGCTGAGAAAGAGGTCTTTGTGATATGATCTAAGACTGATGATAAAATATAATCGTCCCTTGGATTTGACCAGAGGCACCACATAGCTAAACTAGGCAGAGTTCAAGTATTAAGATAGAAAAGATTATGCATTTTCTGGAGAAAGAAGATGAGTTTGGTAATGAGCTGAGCTTCCTGTATAAATTTCCATCACTTAGCAGTCTTATGTGTGCTTTGTATAAACCTGTGTCTGCTACCAAATACCTTTCAGTATCTGTTGGGAGACTCCACTGCATATTTTTTACAGACTGGAGAATGTAGGAAGAGTGATTTGCTTAAATTTGCTCCAACACATTGCAATGTTCATGGATAGCTTTCAGACAGGCTTGTGGGTCTAGTCAGATGGTCACCACCACCATAGTTGAATGACATCTATAGTTTACAAATGCCAGTTTCAAGATGGTTATTGATATCCTTTCTCAGATGAACTGATACAAATTTCAATTTCACTTTGATGTGAGTCAGATGTGGGTTCTGGGTAACCAAGATGATGTGTACCTTTTGGCAGGGAGGTGTCAGTGAGGCACGGTCAGTTCAGCAGAAGACAACGTGCCTGACTGCTGGAGGCCTTCAGCTGCTTCCATAGAAAGGCATCCTGACTTGCCACTTACCCTTCCAGGCACTGATCCTTCATACAGTACTTTGGTGGCACTTAATGAGAGGTCAGTGGTACAGAACTCCTAGCACAAACTGGTATTAAATAAGGAAATGTGTAAGCTAACAGATATTATAGGAAAAAACTTATAGTAGAAGGACTTTTACCTCCTCTCTGGTTGCTGCCTCAAACCAGGACAGTTGCTAATCACAGGTATGATTAGTTGTCTAAAATATTTCACCAAGAATACTTCAAAATGTCTACTTGCAGCATTACACGTCTGGGTGTATTTTTCTTCAGCGCATGAATGATCAGCAATGCTCAGAATATGGAAACATCCAATTTCTCATCACTCTTGTCTTTTCTGTCTTCCTGTCTGCTTTTGTGTGATGTTTGGTTCATCCTGCAGCCAAATTAAGTTGAAGCTTAGCCTCATTCTTCCTACAAGACTAATGCTTTTCCAGTAACTACCTCCGGGTTGAGTGGCAGCGTCACTGGAGAGAGATAGCTGCTTTTAGCATCCAGGGTCTCCCATTCTTCTCAGGAACACTGTTAAGGCAAAAGGTTTTACCTTGTGTCATACTTCATAATTTTTCTGATTTTTTTTTCCCCACAGCATTTTAACCTATACACACTGCAACAGCTTTTGACTTAGTGACTACATACTCAGAAGTTATCATCTCAATTTTTTTGTTGAACAGCATTTGAGTTGCTGAGTTTCACTTTATGGGTGCAAATAAGTTAATTCAGTAGTGTCAAACAAGGGTATGATTGATTGAAACACCTCCTAAAATCACTCTTTAATGTAGCCTCTAATCAGATGGGCATTTTCTAGAAGGCTGTGGATATCCTGAACTCCAAATAATTATGGTCTATGAAATCCTAGCAGTATACTTCCAGCTGAATTCTGTCCACCACGACACTCATATGGGAAAGTGCTTCAGGCACTTAATAAGCAGAATATGTCTGCCTGCAAAAATAAAGCTTCTTCAACCCCATGTGTAGCTTTCTGCCCTCTGGTGCCCATGTTACAGTTCAAGGTGTATTTTTTCAGGTAGGAAATGAAGGTTATCGGTGTATATCGTCTAAACTTCAGAAAATGCCCTCCCAATGTTCTACTGTGATTATTTCCCCTTGTTCTCCAAATAACATTTTGCCAATACGCAAGGTGGTTTGCAACCCTAATTTTCACCTCCAGAGTAAGAAAATATTTCATTTCTTCATTCCTGCTATATTTTTGTTGACTTATTATACAGAATTGAAAATACTGCTTGAGTAACTGCAGTAGCTAGCGCAAAGCAGTGATTAATTTGTCAGTCAGGTCCACAAACCTGACCAAAATCCACCTGTCAATTAGATATTTGCATTAAGTGTGTTAGGTTTTAGAAGTGCCCAGCCACCACATCTAAATAAGGGAGTACTTGGATTCATTATGAAAAATACTTGGCAAAGATATAGTTTTATTAAAAGTTTGTGAAGGTGAACCTGTTTCACATTCCAGCAGAAGAGAGACTTCTGAGCGTTTCATTTCTCAGGTGCTGATGCTGAAAGTGCAAGGGAAGATAAATGTTGTAGTGGAAAATCTCCTTCCAATTAGAGTATATTTCGTGGCTTGAAACATCATGATGCTTGGGATGTTTTGCTAAGCGTTTCTTATTTAGCCAGGATCCAGCCCAAAATACCAGCTGTGCAAACTTATTAACACATCCTTTTGTTTATGGTGACTCATTACACAGGGGCAACGTATGAACAATTACCCTTGTTAAAGAAAGTGCCATTCTGTTCAGTTTAATTATGAGAAATTTGATGTAGAACGATTATTGTTGCAAATGAGGACAGAGGGACAGCAAGAATCTAAAAACATGAAAGAAATGTATGCATACCCATAGAAATTCTACAAATCATTTTGCTGAATGGTAAGAACATTTCCATATTGTTTTGCGTATGTATTGCCTACTCTACCTAAATGACAATGTAATTTCTGCTAGCAGTCTATTGGAGCCGTTTGATTGTAATGTACAGCATGCGCTTTTGTGGTAAAGTTGCATTAAAAAATAGTTTAAATTGTGGATTGTCAAGGTAACCATGAGAGACCCAGCAATTTCTTTTTAAGAGATGACTAACAGAGTAGGGAAGCTATGCTTACAGTGTCAGTCAGCCTAATTACAAGAATTCACTGCAGGTTTTGCCATGCCAGAGTAGAACAATTAAGTCTCCCATCATGCTTTCGGCAGTGGATAATGCCTTATACTTTGGCTGGAGAAAAAATTCCCGTTCTACCTAATCAGTTCAGCAATGGTATACTAGCAACATCAAAGAAATGTCAGGAAGGCTTATCTCTTCCTGAACAAAATTCAGCATGAATGTATACTTCTGAATCTTTTGCAGCTGAGATTTTCACCAGATCAACCAAGGTTACTTGTTGACTGCCTTACCTTCGGCTCCTGGCTAGCTAAGTGAGAATTCAATAGATCCTTCTAATGGCATGCTGCTAAGGGCTAGGAGGGATCAGCCTTCATTTTTTATTACCTAGCACTCTTTATAATCATTCCCATCTGCAAAAAACCTTTGATGAGCACTCTCCTTAAGATACCAGTGATTTATCAGTGGTTTATCCCCTATTTTTACATGCACTATGCTGTATTAAGTGACAGTAAGATTATAAAGAATGATGACCTTTGGTTCCAATGTACAGGAATTTTAATGGTAAGGAACAGGTAATTTTCACTGCAGAAAATTTCTTTATACATGAGTAAGCATTCAGATGAAATCTCTATCAGCTTGAAATAATAAATTAAATTAAATGGAGTTGTATTTTTATGGGGTTTTTTCTACTTTTTTTAAGAGCTGGGCATCAGGAGTTTAAAGTTCATTACCACATTCAACCCAAGAATGGATAAAGTTATATAGGAATCTTTGGGCTTCCAACCATTCAAAGTTTCTTTTGAATTATTTTGAGGAGTCTCTATTAGTAAGAGATCAGTATGTGGATGACTAATCAGACAGCATATCAGAAAGAACTGAGCTCTTCAGCATGTCTTTTCCTCTATACCTCAAATTGAATAGCAAAATGGGGAAAAGATCAAATATAATATTCCAGTATACAGAGATAAAACAAAAAATATGAGCAATGGTCTCTAATGAAAATCTTTATACATGCTTTAGACCATAAATTCTGCTCACTGCATTCCTTTTCCTCTATGCGTCATCCTATTGTTACATTTTGTAAAAGCTTGTTCTCAATTAGAGTATAGAAGAATATAAGCCCTGTACCCATACTAAGTCCATGGTTTCCCTTAATTATATCTGATCCTACACAACTATATTTAAAGCAGAACTGTTGCATGTAGGACAATTCTAAGTCATTGACCCTAAGGAGATTGTCATATTAGATACTGTTACTTACTACTATACAAACTTTACATCATTTTTGTGGGATAATCCAATTAAAACCTTCTGTCTGACACTTCCTTCAGTTCCACTATAAGAAGAAGTATGTATCCATTTTGGCCCAAAATTCAGGAAATTGTTGCTGTGATACTTGAGGCAACCCATTTAGTAAGAAGGTTTACATAAATCTAACAGCCTTTTAGGCATTAGGGCTGGCTGTCCTTTCATTTAGGGTCAACTAAATCCCATTAAATTGCTAATCAGGCAGTCTAAACAGCTGTGATAAAGTTCCTGTGCTTCTGCAAAAGAAACTATAGTCACAGAGCTATCTGAAACTGTCAATGCTAGTCAGCGAGCAAGATTGTTTCCACTGGAACAAAATGATGTGTCAAATCATGTCATTAAACACATTATCATAATACATAGAAAGAAAGAGAAAATTTCACAGACAGTATAATTCTGGCATTTTCTAACTTCTGCGATTCTTAGAAATTAATCTCTAAACAGTGTTTAGTTTTGTTTATTCCCCTAGACCTGCAAGTGGTGGTCCCATTGGAACATCCTTTTCATATGCAGAGACAACATGCAGGTACTTCATGAAGTATACAAGGACTTGGCTGCGCTATATAAGAATAAAACAAACAAAAATAAAAAACCCAGTGGAAACATTAAGGGATCGATTAATTTTCATTTGCATGAAATTTACTTGTGAAAATAAGTAAAGTGCCAAGTGCTTCCTCTGTCAAGCAAGGAAATGATTTGCAGTAGCCACAAAAAACAGTATGGGAGAATCTGTTAGACATGGTAGAACTGTTCCCACAAGATTTTGGAAGTGCCAACCGCTAACATACATACTACTATTTTTTAGGATATCTATGGGTACTTGTGAACGTTTCTCTCAGCTCAGACACAAATGTGTTACTGAACATTTCTCACACTATTTTTCATTATTGTTATTTCAGATTTCTGCCTCAAATATATAAGAATAAAAATATGAGTCTTTCTCTGCCCCTACAGACCTTTGTTTCTACATTTAGTTTAGAGCCTTTGCCTCTTTCTAAATTGTCTAATTCTTGTTTCTTATGCCACGACAAACTTCCGTGCTGGTTGGGTGGCACCTGCTAACGGAGATGGCTGTGGAAGTGTGATAACAAGTGTGATAACTCTGTAAGCAGTGTAACTGATGAAGCCTGGCTTCCTGTGGATGGAATTTTTGCTGTTTATGGAGCTTCTAACTCCACATGAAGTTATTCATGCTGCTGGAGTGCTCATACTCGCTCTCTCTTATATGGCTCTTCAATGTCTATAATAAAATTCATACTACGCACTTTTTCTTGTCAGGGCACTAATAGGGTCATTCATCCAGCTTATTTTCATGACACTTGTAGGTTGTTAATGTGTCTGAAGCCACTGTCCATCTGTCAAATTGGCAGAAATTGTTCAAAAGGTGTTAAATGAAAAATACGGATAGACGGAGATGTATGTTTGTGTATAAAATCCCATGAAAAGTATAATTTCATGAGCCTCATTCCTTTTGATAACTGGACTAAAAATGCAATCTAAGATAAAATACAGAGTATATTTTCCAGAGGAACCAGCTTTAAGGAAACATTGAAAAATGGGGGGGGGGCGGGGGGCAGGGTGCATCAG
>JAOXJK010000023.1:55854214-55864456 GCA_025774025.1 Xenus cinereus | reverse complement strand
TGGCAGGGGAGTTGGACTAGATGATCTCTATGGTCCCTTCCAACTCCAAAAAAATTCAGTGAAATTCAGTGAAATTTAGAACAACAGAGTCGAAACACAATGGGGTCTTGCCGAATTTCAGCTATACTGGTATTTCCTGAAAAAAATCCTCTATAAGTCTTTCATAGTCCTATGCAATTTTCTGTTTTGATCTCATCTCTGTATCTGATGGCTGCCTCTGAGGAAAAAAAAAACAAACCCACAAAAAACCTCACCACCATTAAAATAAAATTATATTCAGACCTCCAGATTCCTGCAGACAGATTCTCTGTGCTCTACAAGTATCCAGTCACCATTCCTTTTTCCCACAGAAAGAGCTAGGTCGATGTGTTTTGATTCCATCTTTCTTTCATTAACAGGTACCCATTTGTCTCCTCCACTTCAAAATTTAGTGATAATTTTCAGATTCTGTTCCTGGTGTTCCTGGTACCCTATTTATTTCGATTAAAAACTCAGAAAAGTCACAAGAGCTTTTTAGACAAAGCTCTAGCTCAACAGTGCACTTTTCATTTTTCTGACTTGGATCTGGAAACAATCACTCACTAGCACATCCCTCTTCACCAGAAGTTTTTCCTCATTTTTACATGTCCTAATAATATGAATGACAAGGGACACATGAACATTCAAGAGGGTTCCAAATAATGTTATTTTCATCTGATTAAATGCATATTTAAGCACCAACTTACAGCTGTTCCATATGTAATTAAACTTTCTTCTATCAGATGTTCCAATATTAAGGCTCAGGTTCATTAGCCAAAGCAGTAAAGTGTATTATAACAGTTTTAAACAGCAGTGAACACTGAAATCTTACGGCTACCCACATTACCCAGACAAAATAGAGCCCCTTCTGTCCAGGCATTCAGATGGTAGATTTAGTGAGCACCCAGCCAGGCAATTATCTGTGCTAATGCACATGAATCTGCATCAAGGTCTGCAGATCATCAACAGAAATACTTTAGGCAAAAACAAATATCTACAGCAGCTTGGGGTAGGAGGATCTCGGAGACAGGCACTGGAGAGACAGGCTGTGGAGTGCTGGAAGCCCATTCATTCACACTGAACTATAATTTCTGGGCCAGATAATAGCTGCTTACCAAATTGCTACTACCTCACAGCACCAGTGGTTGCTTTATCACCACTTAAATCCCAGGGCACTAGTAACCTACGAGTGCTTCTTTTAGTGTGTAATAATAACCTGTGTCTAGACAAGGACAAGCAAGGCCTTCAGCATCTGGATATGTGGGCAGCAGAGCGAGCCCCTTCACACAGTGATGGTTTTCTGGAGGCATTGACAGTCATCTTACCTTTGTGTGATGAAATAGCCCGATGACAAGGTGCCAGTTGCTGACTGACGACTGTCACAGGTTGCGTCCACTCCCCCATGTCTGTGTGTAGCCCCTGCCATCTCCTCATCCAGATCATCAGCTGTCTTTTCACAACATAGCTTTTGCAACATTTCTTATATGATTTTCAAATCAGCTACGTTTCATCCACAGCTAAAGGAAGGAGCATGCAGAGAGCAAGGTACCTTAGTTTATGGACTTGATTTACCTCTCTCCAGAGGGCTGGCAAAGACAGACAAATTTGTACAACCACCCACACCCTACACATACCCTGCTGAGTTAGTTTATCAGACCACATATTCTTTTGTATTTAAATGCCACGAAGACAATATATATGATCAATTTTTAGTTGAAGAATGTCCTTTCAGTGCAACACAACTATGTTTAGAGCAGCATTCAGTTCAGTCTGAAATAGACCATACATTTTAAGTAGCAAAGAAAGCTACAATACTCTGGAGAAGGCAAGAAAAAAATAAATGTTAGTATTTCCTAAATGTTCTGCTCAATAAAGATAAAGAGCCACTACTGTGATATGAAAAAAACCCTCTGAAGTGACTATAAGGCTGTCACCAAGCATTATGTTAAAACACCCTAAATTGTATCAATCCCAAAGATGTAAAGAATGTAGAGGTCTTCTAACATGTCCTGTGACTCTCATCTTCCACAAGTTTATCACAGAATGAAAATGAATGCTCAGTCATTGTCACATGACTCCTGGGACTGAAGTCTCCAAAGTAGTGTGGATTTTTGATAAAACTGGGAAAACTGTCAGTATGCTGGGCAAAAGAATCAGGCTCCAACGTGAAGGTGGTGGTGGTGGACCATTATGTCTCCCGTGACTGGTTGCTCAAGGAAAAGAGCAAGACATTTTGCTACAAGAAAGGAAATCTGAAATTCTTCTTCATCGAGCCCCGGGTTTCTGCCAACAGAGGCACCTACTAACCCCTCACAGCACCTTTGTGGGTCACTGAACACGTCAGCCTGCCTGAATTCAGCCGTCAGACAGGTTTCCCCTTATTCAGCTTCTGGCATTTTCCTCTTGCAGCTTCTGTCATCCACAAAATAATAATATAAGCCTACACTGCTCTTGTCAGAGTTTCCTTTCCCCTTTCTGTTAAATAAGAAATGAAGGTGGGAGCTATACGGCTCCAACAGAGTTATTAAAACCGAGACTAGAGAAAAAAAGCAACATCAATCTTAAAAGAAGTTTTGGGGGAGAAGGAGAATAGACGACTGCAACATTAGGATAATATCTGATGATAATAGACTTGTGGAGTCTGTGCATAGCTGAAAGCTGTAGGTGCTTTTTAAGAATATCTGCAGCCATTCTTTAGCAGGAAGCATACACATGGCAATCATAGTAGCCCACATTAGCCCCATCAACCAGCCTGGCTAACATCTGGTGTCAGAAGAGAGATGATTAGTTTTAGCTTGTTCTTCAGAGGTGCAGTGGTCTCTTGTGGTAGCTGTTCCAAGCCAAAGCACAGAGGACAACTGCTAGTTTTAGAACTGTGATAAAATCTTCCCAAGTTTTCTGCCAACAGGCAAATCAAAATCCAAAAGTATATTCAGCCTGGAACAGAATACAGATGTCCCCCACAAACATGATAGCTATATTTCTAATATTAATATATATTTTTAGTATTTTAAACATGCTCTGATTGCTTGGCATTTGCAAAAATATGAAATTAAAATCTTCATTAAGCTGTGTGTTCACAAAAGGGAACATTTAAACAACACCTGTGCTTTTGCTGCTTAACTTTTATTTAAGTAGTTGATTCAAACATTTGTAACCTTTCATTTTCATAGTGTTATATGCCATGAACTTTTTCCGTGCTTGGGCACTGACATTAGATAATTTTTTATGGTACTTGAATCTATCTAACAGCATGGCATTATATCAACTTTCTCTGTAAACTTATGAAGAAAACAAAAGTAAATATTTTAATATTTAAATGACATTTTACATATATCTTTTTGTTTTATAGCTCAGAGTAATAATTACTTAAGTGGATCTTGGAAAAATTTATAAAGAAATTAATTACTATTTTTAATAAAATCAATGTCTGAAACTTGTCTCCACAGAGATGATGACAATATCATATGTCTCCTGGTTTGTGGGAGACAATAAAAAGATAATTTAATTGAAGTTGAACCACAGATTTATACAGCAGAAGTCATTTCAGAAGAAATTAGACCTAGCAGGAACTTTTCAGGGGAAAAAATTCATTTCATCAGAAAATATCACTTCATGAAAACCAGGACTTATAATGAGAAAAAAAAATAATCAGCATACTTTTCACATCAATATGTTTACAGAGCTTCATCTTCCTGACATATCTGTATTGTATTTCAATACAAGATATTTTATTTAAGTGTAAACTAATTACACCTTATTCATATTTAATTGTAATGGAAATCTTAAAAATAAAAATTCAAACAATGCTTTGAAATTGCCTGAAAAATTTCTTTTTGACATAATTCCTGTTTCATTTAATTTGGTTAATGATAAATAGATAAAAGATAAAAGTTATATCCAATGAATTAGCATAAGCATCCAGAGAACACTTTCCAAAGAATAATGAATTTAATGTTATACTAAAAATGATGATTACATAGGGTAATTGGAGTGAAATGCTAATTCTTTTTTTCTTTGTAAGTAAAGCGTACTTTTATGGTAACCCTTTCTTATTCTCAAAGGAAGATATCTGTGTGAAGTATAAAATAAAAGTGTTCATTTAAAAGTAGTTGTTCTTTGATGAGAATCTGAGACAACTGCACATAAAATGATTTACTGGGTCAAGACGAAATTGAAGAAAATGAGGGTATGCCTTATATAATCTTTTTATAATCTTCAGTAAACATCATAAAGTCAGCCCAGTAATCTACTTATTCCTTAGCATCTCTGATTTGATTTCCCTCTGAGGCAAGGGTCTGGGCAGTGAGGACCAAATTGCAGATGTACAGTTCTGTGGAGCTGAAGAAACTCTTCCTTTCCCAAGAAATCTATTTAACTCATAATGATTTGTTCCCCTAATCCCAAGGAGAAAATAAAACAGGCTTCTCTGTAATGTCTTTGGTGGGTGGTGTGGAAGGTCTGCCTATTTAGCATTTTATCTGAAGCTCTAGTTGAATAGGGTAAGAGGTATTACTGAAACATTTCTCAAAGGGTTTCCAAAATGGTTTAATACCATGTTAGATCCTTCCTTATTTACTGTCAGTGTAAAAGGCAGCAGAAGAGAAAAAAAAAAGGCAGGATTTTCTTTTGCAGGAGGCCTCACTTAAGTGTCTAGAGGGACATATGGGTTAGAAACCAGCTCTTATTTATCTTGAAAAAAGTTGAATATTCAGCAGCACAGTCTTTGATCCACCTTTAAAATCTGCCCATACACTTTCCTCCAACTCAAGGGCAGTAAAAAAATCACATACCATACCACACTTCTTAGAATAATAAGCATGTACCACAGCTTTTCAAAAAATGAAGTAGAAGCAAATAAATTGCAGAATGGGCCTTGGAAATGTTCTCTTAATTTCCAGCTTTATAGTACACAACTAAGCGAACTATGTAAAAAACTTACTGATGTACACTGCGGTTTACTTCCAGATAATCTCCCCCTCTCTCTAATTCTCCATTTGTCTCTATGTTATATCCCAAGCCTCAATATCCCTCTCTTATCTGAAGATTCTTCCTCTATTTCGCAAGGAAATGACTTCCAGCAATTAGCTGCATGAGTAGGTTCACTCTCTGGCACAGTACTGCACTTCTGAAAATTCTAAGCTCCTGGTCTTTACCAGCTCTGGACCACATGCAATCATCTGATTGTCGTACAGAAGGGAAATGCAAAGCTTTTAGCATCTTAGCTACATTTTTCTTCAAAAAAGAAGAAAAATAATACTATTAGTATAATCCATGCCCTACTATTTCAACTGGCCTCCACTGAATTAAAACACTTGCTCTGGCTGCTTTTATCCCCGTCATATTTTTTTTTCTCATTTGCTGCGTCCTTGAGTTACTCTTATGTCTATGACATATTGGGCTAAATAAAGTGCTCTGTGCAAAAATAATTAGATTTCCATGTAGCAAGTGTTGCTGCCATTTACAGTGTAAAGTAATAAAGAATAATATGGACAGAAATTTTTTATTGAAACGGAATCTAGTTTTACCACGGTAAATTCATTTTTCATATTTCATGATTAGTCAAGAATAAAAGAGATGGAAAAATGTCTGGATCACACAACTGTGTCACTTACAATAACAAACACAACTGAAAACCCCCTCCCCTTTCCAATTCATATACAGTAAAGGGAAACAAGAGGGTCAGCTCTTGGCTGAACTCTTGGAAATATCACCATATCCATAAGAACTGTTAAAATTGAGTTTCATGATCACGTTGGATTCACTCTGGATAATAAATGATCTGCCTCATGAATACAGAGGAACTCCTATGTCCATCACACATATAATTTCTCTTAATTCAAAAGCTGTCACTGTACAAGAACTCACTGTGATTTTTGCATTTTATCTGCTTTAACATACAGGCTGGAAGCTTTTCCTGAAGTATTTTCTAGCTGAATGCTAGATGAGCAATTATCAAAATAAGACTATTGACAGTATTGATGTAGGCAAGGGGAGTCCTTGCCTGATAAAGGAAAACAGCATATGACAGGAACTGTCCTTTCTTGTAGATAAAGATGTTTCAGCAGATAAATAGCATTTAGAGTTCTAAATAAGTTTTTGGCAGCTTCCCTCATCAGAGATCATTGAACAAATCAAGATGTTACTGGAGAAAGGGATCATCATTTTTGTTGATTCATAATTCATGAGAGGATGGAAGAGCAAAAGGTCAAGTTTATCAATAAAGACAAGTTGCTAGAAGAATTTCAGAGAGATATATGTGTTTCGATGCATATATAACTGATCTAGAAGGATGTAGATAGTGAGAGGGAAAAATTTACTGTTATTACTTAAAAATATTACAACCAGATCTGTCTTTGAAGGGGTGAAGGCCATGCTGAGTGCGCAGTCAATAAACTGATAGAAACTCTGTGCAGTCCACTAGGAAATACTGTAAATGGGAAAAAGCAGTCCGAACTAAACATAACAATAATGACATTAAAATAACTCTCTATCTGGTCAGGGCAAATAGTTCTGTGAGAATGTCAAGAGAGCCCTCAGTTATTGCTAAAAAACCCAGCAAATAAAATAATATGGATGATTAGAAGGGGAGTAGAGAACAAACTCATTGTCTCAGTTTAGGTGCCTATGGTTCAACTGAATATTCTTCATATTCTCTATCTCAATGAGCCTGTGGCAAAGTAGGGAAGCCATGCAGAAGGACAGCAAGAAAATGGCTTCTAAACTTCCAAGGAGACTACTTTTATTAAGAACTCTTCAACCTGGTAAAGGACCCCACAGCTCAAGCTAGAAATACAGGAGTCTTTATTGCAAGAGATGACTTGGAGGAGGTGAAGGGAATGCTTCTGGCCTGTTTCTCAAAATACAAGAAGTTACGGGTACCACAGCAGGTTTACAGGGGAGTGTAGGAAACACTACTACATATAGCCTACATAGCTCTTGACAATAATTTTTTTTTTTTTTTTTCACTTTAGGATGTTTTGGTAGACCTATATATATAAAGAAATCCAAAGAAAACTAAGGCCATTTCATGGAGCGTATGTCTACTCTGTCTATACTTCAATATAGTGGTCTGGATACAGCTTCCACAGCAGAAAGTGCTGCTCCACGCTGGTCTTCAGTCTTAGACTTCCTACAGGCATCTGCTCTGCTGTTGCCAAGGGCAGGATACAGTCTATGACTGACTTCTTGTGTGGGGCAGTGGCTTTTCTACTACTGTACACGCTCATCGAAGGCAGCGTAAAATTCAAATCATGTTTTAAAATTATAGTACAGTAGCTTACTCTTGCTTTGTTGGTCTGTAAGATTTAGCTCTAGTTAGGGCACAGAGTATTAGATGTGAAAGGACACATCTCAGACTGAAGAGCTGCCCATTAGTGTCAGCAAGAACAGAAATGGTATTTCACACTGCAAAACAGAGCACTCCAGAAAAGCTTTCTGATCTTTACTGCAAATACTTCATACCACCATGGAAAAGCTTGAGGAAATTACAACACAGAAACCCACTAACATTTGTTCATAAAAATTGAGAAATAGCCTACTGTAACACAAGCAAGGTAAGAAGCATTTGTGCTTTAAAAGGTGTTAACATGAAAGATATACATTGAATGAGGCTTTTAGATTATTTTTTTTTCTTTCACCCTTCTATCCTCACTCTGGCATGTCTGAGTTTATAAAAATATATATTTTTTATTGGACTCATGGCATCTGCTGAGAGCTCCTTTCTCTGGCAGTAGTAAACAGCTAACAGGTAAGCTCAGAAGTGATGGATTAGAGAAATAAAAGACATTTCCAGTATCACAGCTATTAATGACAAAACATATTGCTAACAGTAAAACACTTGCGTAAAATCAAATGCTTTTTAACTTGGGGCCACCTTATGCCTCAAAGGACATTCAAGTAAGCATATTTGGATTAAAGGGATACTGAACATGCTCTGCTGATGTTTGCTTTAAGGAGCCTGTGGGAGCAGTTCACAGTAGGCAGGAAGATTGTTCCAAATACCAGCTGAGGACAAATGGAAGTCTGGACTTTTGGAAGACAGCACATGAAAAGGGTGAATGGGACTCAGAGCGGTCTCTGGGGATGCCTTTAGACAAAACATACATAGTTTCCTCAAAAATTCTTTCAAAACCAGTAAAAAGTTCAAAACAAGTGCTGAAGAGGCCCAGACAAAGCCCTAGATGTGAGTGGCACATCCCCTATCTTCACAATATTAAAGGGGATAATAACACAGAAGAAAAACTGTGCAAATACTTCAAAGAAACTTTGCAACGTCTTAGGCTACATGTAGCAGCCTGCGTCCTCTTAAGATATTGGTATTGCAGAACAAAGCAAATGACAGTTTAGTGCCAGTTATTTTCTTATGTGAGCAAGTGTCTCAGGGCTGTATTTCTCTTCTACACCCTGTCTCAAGTTCCTGCATCAGTAACCCACTCCTGCTATGTGCACATCATGGAAATGTGTGACCCGAGTTACCAAATGCATATATTTCTTATTAAGAGTTGCCTTTATTTCATTACAACTTCATTTTATGTTCCATTACCCAACAAAACTGAGCTGCGATATTATAGGATGTATCTTAAGCACCAATTTTTGCTAGATATAAAATCTCAGAACTAGAAATGAAAAGTTCACTATCAGCACATAAGTTAACACTTAGGAAATTGAGATTGCAACTCTGTGCTCTGACTTGCACTGTCCATGTCTTAGCACAGAATTTTCTTCTGGACAAGTTCTTGCAGGAACCACCAGGATAGCTACACAGAGAGTTTGTAAAGAAAATACAATAAAAATCTATATTGCAAGGTGGCTCGGAGGTTTGGGCTCGCTAACTAGGAAACTGCTCAGGGTTGGCTGATGAGAATGGAAAATTTTAGACTTACTGCTTGTTAGAGCAAGTATGTTAATAGGCAATGGGACAAGTCAGGTAGAGAAGGTGTTAAGAAGCCAGAAAAACATAGACTTTAAAATATCCTGTCAACAGTAGTTCAAAAAAATAGTGGAATTACTTTTCCCATAATACAGGGAATGAATTTGAACTGGTCCATTGAAAGTCAGTCTGCTCTGTGTTTAGGACTCAACCAGTCTGTTAAATCACATTTTAGATACAACTCTTCATGTGTCATTCAGTTGTCACTAATAATTTGGCCAGCATGAAACATTTTGATCATATTGCAGGAGGGAGATTGAAAACTAATTGAAGTGGAAAAACATATTCCTTCCACTGGGGAAATAAGGGAAGAAAGAAATATTAGGTTTTGTGCTGTCATTCTCTGAGCCTCCAACTTTAATAAAACAGATGCTTTATAAACAATCAGATTTGAAATGTAGCTCAAAGATTAGACGTTTGCCGTTTTCTCCAAAAAAATTAAGAATAACAGCAATGTTAAATTAGCCACATCCTGAATCTTTAACATAAACAGGAAATATATTATATTATGCAAGCTAGTAAAGTAGAAATAAAATAAATTACAGAAGTACAAACTGGTACTTTTCATGTAAAAAAACTAATTTCTGAGAGGCAGGTGCTAATATCCTATGAAAATCACTATTTGTGCTTAATACTGACAGAGATTCAGATTTATATATGCACAGGGTAACAGCTGTAATTTTCTATGAGATGCCTGGGGGCTTCTGCATTGTTCTTGAAGTACATGGAACTTCTGATGAGCAAAGGGTCAAGGTTTGAGGCCAGCGTGCTGCCCACATGCTTTGAGGTGTGCCATGCTAGCAGGCAGATGCCACCAGTTCCCAAGGGGGCTGGGACTGGTGTGTGAGGCAGAAGCAGCTAAAAGCTGGTTCAGAAGTGCTGTCACAGGAGAAGAAGTCTTCCAGGTTTTAGACAACATTGAGGGAAATTTGGGACTGAAGTGCATTGCTGCATAACTTAACAGACATTGGAGGTTGGGGTAGGATAAAATTGGTCTACTGTGTGAAGTCCTGAACCCCACTAAAATCACTGTCTTTTGTTACTGATGAGAGCATGTATTACACTCAAAATCTTGGTTATGGGCAAGGCAGAAATACACATTATATGTATACATAAAGCCAAGAATTTACTGTTAGTATAGTGGAAATCTTCAGAATCTAGTCATTATTACTCCAGATCTGAATATTACAGAAAAAGAAAGAATAATAGAATCATAGAATCATTCAGGTTGGAAAAGACCCTTGGGATCATTGAGTCCAACCATCTACCCTACTCTACAAAGTTCTCCCCTA
>JAOXJK010000023.1:55816809-55843590 GCA_025774025.1 Xenus cinereus | reverse complement strand
AAAAAAAAAAAAAAGAAAAAAAAAAAAGAAAGACGATTACAGTGAAAACTGCAACAAAAAGGTAGTTGAAATATAGTGTGCTGTTCACAAAATAAAATGGTGCTTACAGTTGTGTTCAGATAGTTGCCAGCTTGTTGATTATGGAAAACTGAACAATGTCACCATTGAAAATGGATTAAGTAACAAAGAAATGGAGCTGAGTTGAGTTTTGTTGAAAACAAAAACCAAAACCCATATACAATTAAATTTAAAAGTGTGTGTTTTTTTAAAATTTTGCTGACCAGGGTAAAGGCAATCTTCACCTTCTCCCTAACAATAAATCAATCCAAACTGGTCTATCTTTATAACAAACTGTGCAGTTTGCTCCTTTCTAAGATATAAAGCTAGTTTGATCTTAATTAATTTGAATGTCAGAGCAGAAAAGAAGAAATATTAATCCATTCACTTTTCTTCATTGAAGTTTGGTTGTGAGACAGTGTACGTTGTCTAAATATGATTTTATGGTTGTGGAAATCCAATACAATGATCCAAGTCCCTGTCAATATGCTATTCAGAAAGTATATATTAAATGCTTTTAGAGAAAGGAATGGTTATGGAATCAGGTCTGGATATTGATTTTCTTTCTAATTGCTTACTAGTAAACTGTACAGAATGATTTCTTTTTTTCTGATTTAGTATCTGTTGAGATCACTCTAGTTATGTTGATCATTATCACTGCATTTTAAGAGCCAGAATTCTTTGGGGTTTTTTGCTGTCCAGACACTGTAAAATAACCAAATACCAAAAAATAAAGAAAATAAGCAGAAGATTATCTTTGGTACAAAGCATTTCCAAGTTAAATCAAAGAGATAAAAAAGGCAGATGATGAGTATTGGGAAATACTGATACAAGATTGACTACTTAACTGTTTAAAAGTCTTAGGATGCTGGCAGATTAATACTTGAATAATACAAATATCTTGGACACTTCTTGCTCACGTTTCATAACTGGGGGTAGAAGAGAGAATATACGGATGTCAATGGTTATCTCCTGCTAGCGACAGGTAAGTATTTCCCTGTTAATACTGTTAAAATAAGAAACTGTTGCTGTAATTGTCCAGGTGGTTTTGATAGTTCGCTGTGGACAACATGTGCCGATGTACCTTAACAGTGAGACACCCCAGACGTTACTCTTCCCCCAAGGCTGCCAGCCAGTGAGCAGTCACAGTGGAGTCTGCCACATAAACAATGTCTGCTTTCATTAGTTTTTTGTAAAATTAGCCAGTTAATTCTGAGCACAGTAATCTGAAATTTTTGGGATTTTGAAGAATACCTTGATCCCAGAAATATTCTTTTAGTCTCTTTCCTTTCAAATCTTACTGCTGTTTCAAATATTGTCCATAAGGCATATGGATATTTTTCTTCATCTAGTTTGAAATGATGAAATATCTGTCTTGATCACCCCTGTGTTATTATGTGGAATGCAAACTACTTTCAGTTCAGTCATGTACAAAATATATACAGCTTTTAAAATTGTATAAAAAGTAAAATTGTGTCATGGCTTTACCATAAAACATCCGTATCGATGTAGATATCACAAGCTGGGTAAACTGGTATTACTATGCTTGTTATACCATGTTTCCAAATACCAAAACCAGGAGGAAGCCTCCACAAAATCAGAGAGAGATAAGGAAAAAAAAGTCCTGTAGACAATTTCTGAAACAAAATATAAGTTGATATGAATAAAGCAGCTGATTATGTACCAGAATCTAGCCATGCGAAGAGGTGAGTTTTGAGATCAGAAGTGTTTGTAGAAAGAAAGATAAGGGAAGGGGACCTGTGTCTTTTTCCCCTGTGCATGGCCATTTCACACTCTGTAAGTGGAAGCTCAGAATAGGGAGAAAAGAATTCCATCAGAAACACGTTACCACCTCGAGGGAGCAGCGTGAGAAACCATAGCTCCCTGATGCTCGCTGAAGCACCTCTTTACTTCCAGAAGCACAGTGTGCCATGCTCAGCTGAGACCTGTCCACTTCTCATCTGTACAAATATCGAGGCAGTAGAAAACTACATCTTCTGCTTAGACAGGGAAGTGAGGCACAGAAAGGCTAGGCTCAAATTAATCTTCCCCAATTTTAACCAACTAATGGATATGTAAGCTAAGCTGATTTTTAAGGCTTCTTTTATTCTCAGTGATGAAATATTGAAGGGAGACCTTGCCTCAATACAGAAGTCTCATTACTCATAGAGGGTGACTACACCATGAATCTGACTTTCAGTCTTTCAGTGATTTACCATCTTTTTACTCTGATTGTTTTGCTGTTTTTCATCTACTTTTTTTTTTCTTCTTTTTGTTCTTATGCATGTACTAAAAGGTACAAATGATAGGATCAGCAAAAACACCTATTAATGCAAAAAATCTACTAAATTTAAGGAAATATTTGAGGTAGGCAAGCAATCTTGAAGATGCTCATTGTGCAGGACTTTCATTCAAATCAATGGAAATTGTATGTTCAGAGAGCTGCAAAAAGATTTATGACGTCTAATTACAGGCAGCTTAATCGCTTCTACTAACAGCACTGAAAAAAAACCTCAATCTTTTCTAGGACTGCAACAATTGATTGAAAAATCCCACTAGAATTTGTTGAAACAGAAAAGAAACCTTTTGGTATTTCTTGGATTAGGAGGCATTTATAATTAGTGGCAGATTATGTTACATGGAAATAATGTTTTCATAGCTGTTTTCAGACACTTTCCACTCTCCAAAAATAGAAAATAACTCTCTGTAAATGATAGCTGTTCCTCACAGTAGTATCTTCTAGTAACATGAATTACAAGCTCAACATGAAACAAAATGGTGCTACCCTTCTAGTGCAAACACGATGCTGGAATACTTTGACAATAGTCTTGTATTAGTTTGGGGAGGAAATCTCTCCACTTTGTTGGCAACAACAGGGGTTGTTGGTGTAGCTATCTGGGGTGGTGTGCAGTCTGGAACAGTTCTGTGGAGCCTTTCCAGGAAGGACATGACTGGAGAGAGTGCAGGAGAGATAAAACGATCATAGTCTAGAAACTTTAATCTGTGAAGGCAGACTGAATGAATTCCTTGTTTAAAGGTAGGGACTTATGTGTGGAACTTCACCTGTCTCCCATGAGTTCTTAGAACAACAGCTAAAGACATTAAGATTGCCTTTGTCAGTTCCAGAGACACCTCCTGTTTCAGTGACAAACTTAGCTACTGTGGAAAGTTTCTTATCAAAACAGCCCTTACTTGTGCTTTTTCGGTAATTTACAGATTATTTCTGAGTAAAATATCTAGCAAATAACATAACTGGAGGGGGTAGACCTTGACAAATTCCACATGATGAAAAAATTGTGCTGGTGTTAACTTGCTCTTAGACACAAAATTTTGAGCTTACTCTTAAAGCAAAGAATTTTCTTTGGAGCACATTAATTTCTCTTCAGAGGTACAGAATGAACAGAATGGTCTCCTCATGATCACTGTTGAATGGTCACTCATGATCAAGTAGTTTCTTTGATTTGAAGACTGAAAAATAAAAACTGATGTGAACTATAGCTGGAAGTCTTTGAAAATTGACAGAAAAATTATTAAGTGATAAAGCACGTCAGCATGTACCAATGTTCACCACATGAGTCCAGCTACCACCTCTACTTGCTTTTATAGCGAAAAAGATTTCAGTTTGCAAAATATCACATGGTCATAATCAGATGCCCTAAGTCAGATTCCCTGCTGTTGGGAAACAGCTGGATGCGAACAGATCACAGAATGAGCAATAGCAGTTGTTTCATTTTCACCCTATAAAACCAAAGTGCTTCAGAGAATTTAGAAACAGAGATAGTCAAAATGTTTCTAATTTGGAAAAATTTCCATTAAATAGAGGATACTTTTTGGTGAAAATTATTGTAAAAGCTGTTTTATTGTTTTGTTTTGTTTGACTGTGTCTAGACTGCAGGGGCTAGATAATGCCATCGTTATTCATGTTTAAACAAGGAACTTTTTTCAATGGAAGTGGTCCTGGAATTATTTTATTTTTCAGTCAGTTACAAGATTTTTTTCCAAAAGCAATTTAAGGAATTGTCAAAAAGTCAAAGGGAATAATGAGTTTACATAATTTAGGAAAAATCTTATCTGGAAGTCAAAAGACTTCCATAACGCTGCTATAATTGTATTCACAGACAGAGAAATCCTAAAGCACTCACACGGGGAAAAAAGTAAAGATAATGACAATTAGTTTCTTCCAAATGGAAAAGGATAAAGGGAATTTTGATTTGTTTCTGCTGGACAGCTTGTCTTCAGATGGACCAAACCATGTCTCTCCCTCCAAACTCTGCAGGTAATATAAAGAAGGAAAAGGCCAACACATTCTTGTTTCTGCAACTTCTCTTTTGAAATGTAGCCCAATGATGATGGGGTAAAAGGATCTTTTTACTTCTGCCTCATTTTATTGGAAAATCTTGAATGGCTTAAAATGCCCTTCCTCCACCTGAAAGGCCCTGTACATCTATTCTCTCGACTTCATAATTCCTATCTCTCATATTTCTATATGACAGGGATTCAAACAATACTAACATTAACTGGAGCGAATGAGAATTTCTGAAGTCTGGTGGCAGTTTTTATTAAGTTCAGGTGCATATCAGGGATGCTGAAGTGTGGTCTTAGGCAGTTAATCATCTTGACTGGAAAAGTTAACTTCCTTCTCTAATAAATAACAAGCATGAAGAAGAAAGCCATAGCATCTCACTATGGGCAGCATTTCCAGACTAAGGGGAACAACTGCTTCCCCAGCAAACCACCTTTAGATACATAAAAGTTTATCTGGCTGGTGCCAGAAAAGGTATTTCTAGGCACATGGCCCAATAACTGCGCAAACCAGCCCAGCATAATCATACCAGTGACCCTGAGGTCAGGAACATATCTTTGAAGTCTTTCCTGGTAAGGAATGAAATTAAGTGAGGCACTGACAGTAGACATATTTCCTTCTGTTTCAACCCACCTCACCTATTCCACACTGAATATCTTCGGTCATTTCACTTGTCACTCATTCAGCAAGTCTAGATCCTTGCTCGGTATTGTATTTCCAGAAAAAGCTTTCAGACCAACAAATTGTTACTACTTTTAAGCAACTTCCTTTTCACAGCTTTTTTGATGTCTCTAGGACTGACGAGCCAATTTTTCAGTTTTGCTTTGTTTTAATGCCCTGAATCTTGATAGTGAAAGATGTCAAGAGAAAGAATAATTCTGTTTTCATCTGCCTTTATACACAGTTCTATATTTGAATATTTTCTCACAAGACAAAAGAAAATGCAACTGTTTTCTGAAAGTAAAAGAAGCTGAATTAACCTAATGGTGAAACATTTCATGCTGTCAATTTCATTAGTTTAGTCACATGGTACCTATTATTTTAAGCTATTTTACTTTTAATGTAGTGCATCACCCTTAGAGTTGGCATTTAAGGAAAAAATTCCTAATATTCTAGTCTTTAAAAAATAAGATATTGAATGTATAACATCCATTGGATTTAAATCAATCTGTGGGCGTTCAAAATTTCATTGAAAGGGAGTTAGTCACTACAGAATCTGTCTCTCACAGAAGCAGCAAAGAAAAAAGTGGCAGTTAGGGAAGAAGAGAAATGTTCCATTTGAACACTCATCAAGAAATATGTACAAAATTAAATTGTGCTGCATAAAATTCAGAGTGGATGCAGAATAACACTAATGTTCATGTCAGATACAGTGGAAATTTCAGAGTGATTAAAAAATGAGAATGCAAGAGAGAGGGAAGAACATTGCTTGATGGTTTCATATGGAGGAATGACATTATTCTTAATAGATTATAGAAATTTAAAAAACCCTTCAATTTAAACAATGTAAAAGGGAAATGAAGACTGATAATACAAGCAGTTTTCTCAATAAAAAGAAAGCTTTGGAGAAAAAAGAACCAGGTTCTGAGCCTTTGCAAACTGAATTCTGAGCCTTTGCAAACTACACTTTGTAGTAATTTTGGTACTAATAGTTTTAAGAAATGTCGATCAATATTTTGAAAGAATGACAAATGTGAGTGAGACATATATAGCGGAGTGATTGAGATACGTCAAGTTGAGAAGAAGCAGGGCTCACTCTAGGAGTAGCCACAGCAGGTTGCAAAAGACCTCTGCCTCATGGTCTGCTCCTGGTCATTCTTGTACATCAGGTAACCTGTGTCTGCTCACAGATGGACAGACTCTGCAGCAGAAAGAGCAAGATTCATTCTTCCTCTGACAGCTTTACAGGATGAGGGAAGTTTGCAAGTCCTCTCAAAGACAATGCATTGTCTTACAGGTCATTCTTTCTCCCATGGATGGCAGTATCTCACTGCTTTGTAGGTGTTTCTAGGACTATGGACTGGCACACCTAGCCAAAGTCTCCAAGAATATCCTTTCCTGCAGTATAATATTTTAGAATATTATTATAATGTTTTACTCAATAATGATAAGGATCATAACCCAGGTTCATTTCTCATAAATTTGCTAGTCTCACTTAATTTTTGGGTATTATTTCTCCTAGGTTGGAGAGCACTTGGAAAGATCATCCACTGGGTGAGAAGACAAGTTTTTATATCAGCTGTTGTATTTATTGAGTTTTCCCAGATACAAGTGAAACATTTTGGTAAAATTGCAAAAATTGGGTTTCTTTACTAGCAGATTCTTTCCAGTAACAAATTTTAAAGTAGAAAGCTATTATTTATAAAACAAGGAATTATGTTTAAAATATGAAGGATACCAGCTGATAACCATAATGCTCCTTTGTGACAACATGAGTATGTGAATATGTTTCTTTTTCCCTTTTCCTATGTTCTTTTTGTGAATATATTTCTTTTTTCCTTGAGGGAAAAGCACATTGATTGATTCCAAACATTGCTGTAGATTGTCATTCTTATGCATACCTTTTGCTCTTTCTGGACATGTGTTTCCTAGATTATTAGTTTATTTCTTGCATTCTTCTAGACTGTCATGGTTCTTCCTAACATTCATTTTACTTTGGTCTGGGGTTTTGTTTTTTGCTTTTGATGTCAGTGCTCAGAAATGGGATGAGTCAACTCTACTATACTTAATCTTTGTAAGGAAGTCATAATACTGATATCTTGATATTTCATGAGCCACCCAAGATAAATTTTCAAATACTGTCCTTTCTATTGTACTGTGTGTACACTTTAATGTAAACTTCACACACATAAATAAGCTAACTTTAACAATTTCCCTCCAAGTTTATTTCTTCATTAAATCAATTATTTGTCCCAAATTTTCCACGCTTTCTTATACACTGCCTGAACTGCCATTTGAATATTTGTGGTGCTAACCCAAAAGAGAGGTTTGCTTTCTGAAAAATTTAAAACTATTTTTACATTTTTTGTGTCTGCAACCACTAGAGACCGTTCCTTTTAACTTTCTGTACATTTTTTCCCAAGGGTATTTGGAGCAGATTGCCTCTTGGGTTCCACCAATGTTACACCTGGATTTGGAGCTGCCTCCTCCCAGAAAGATTTAACCCATGTTGTTGTTTAACCCCAGCCAGTAATTAGGATCACACAGCTGCTCGTTTGCTCCTCCCAGTTAGGATGGGGGAGAGAATCAGAAGAGTAAAAGTGAGAAAAACTCATGGGTTAAGATAAAGACAGTTTAATAGGTAGAACAAAAGCTGTACACACAAGCAAAGCAAAACAAGGGATTCATTCACAGCTTCCCATCGGCAGGCAGGTGTTCAGCCACCTCCAGGAAGGTAGGACTCCATCATGCGTAATGGTTACTTGGGAAGACAAATGCCATAGCTCTGAATGCCCCACCTTCCTCAACCCACAAGTCTTTTACGTTTTCTCTCCCTTGTCCATTTGAGGAGGTGGAGAAATAGAGTGACTCTGGTGGGCATCTGGCATCCAGCCGGGGTCAACCCACCACACTGTGGTTAAGATCTGCAGTCCACAGACCAATTGTTGTTTGTCTCTATGGCTTTTATCAAACTTCTCAATTTTTCTCTAAATCTCTTATTTACCCAGTTTTTTTTGGTCCAAACATTAAATCTAGCACATTCTGCAGTTTTCTTAACAGCTTTTCTGACCACTCTAAGATACACAGCAAGCTTCTGGCAAATAGATTGGGAGCTCCCCTGTTAAGTGTTCACCTGTTTTCAAGACATCTTGGAGAGCCCTTGAAATGTTGTTTTCTAAAAGTATGCCAGCATTTGTAATTTTCTCCAAATAACTCAAAAAAATTATACAAAGGCTCTTAGGTGCCTGGCAGAGTTCCTCTAGACATTAATCATCGTACAAATCAGGCTGTCCAACACTTCCCAACCCACATACAGCTGGGGCAAATGGCACAGCTAGTGCCTAGGCAAATCCCTCCCAACCATTTTACTGCGACAGAAGTAATTAACTCCATTAGCATGACTGGATCTGTCTACACTTAGAAATAATCAACCTAATTGCCATGCTAAGAGAATGAAACCCTTTTGATGAAAAAGGCATCTCAGAGGCACATGTTGGTTGGTAATTTGGGGAAAAAAATAACCTGTTGGGTAAAAAATACATTGGGACAGAGCTGAAATATACTTGTAATAACTCCCAAAAGAATCTAAAACAAAAAAAAAAATTCTGAGTTGTTTTAAAACCTAAAGCAAATTATCAAAATATATTAAAATTATCATATGAGTAAACTACAAGGAAAAGGTTTATTTTCCCTTCACGAGTGAACAGCTTTTCAGTTAAAACAATTCAGAAAGTACTCAGTATCAAATGAGTAAAGGTTCAAATTCTGTCTAAAGCGTGTGGTCTTGCAAAGGGAACACAATACCTGAGAGCTCAGTGCCATATCCAGTCAGGTAAGCCGAGCAGTCCCAGAAGACGTGAAGGTGGATTTTTAAGTAAGAAGCATCCTCCTGGGGCTGCCCTGTAGATCACTATTGCATTTAGAGCTGTGTTTTGTGCTATCAGACATTGTCAAAGATTTACACCAGCACCTTTGCATGTATCTTGGGAGGAAGGTCTTTTTTAGATATTCTTACAGGTTACATAGGTACTGCTGAACAAAACAGGGACAGAGAGCAAACTTAAGCACTGTCAGCTGATTATCCATGCTCTCTAACACAGTTTTGGACCGTGAAAGATATCACTCTCTCACATGGTGCCTGGGCTTGGGCCAGAGCCAATACTGTACATTGGTATACACTGCCAAAACACAACCCAATTGGTCTCTTTTCAGTCTTCCAACATTAAACTTTATACCCTCTAGTACCCAGATTTTTCTACAAGCCAAACTCCAAGGCATGCAACACATACTCCAAGATTTATCTTAGAAATCATAACAAGCTACTCACATTATCTCAGAAACTCTGAATTGACAAAAATGCCCTCAAAAATGACAGCATAATAGGCCTAGATGGATATTATGTAGAACACTGGAGGTAGTGTTGGTCAGTTTGTGCTGCTTGGTTTCAAGGCCAAAGAGTGGTCCTTGGCTCTATTTTATTTAGTAAAATAAATGCAGCCATACTTATTCTCCTTCTCAAAGGTTTGTATATCTGATATTTTCTGTCCAGAACCACTGCTACAAACCTTACCTTTTCACTCATCTTGCACAGGAGAGACAATGTAAGGTAAAGATGCCAAGCTGATAATCTTGCTGCACATAAGACATTACTAATTCTGGTAAAATATTGTTCTCAAAGGTTCTGTGTTTGCATACTTACTGAGCTTCATATTAAGACTTCCACTACCAGATCTCTTGCAGTCCTGCTCCACCACTTCACCTGTCACACATAATCTTAAAACTAATGTGAATTGTGGACATGGTTTTAGAAAAATGGATACTGGGGGACTAATGAATTGACAGCGGTGTATAGGGACCACTGCAAAGTCCACAAAGCCGTGAATATGGTAGTCATGTAGAAGAAAAAAAAAAGTGAAAGTATTTTTTGTAGCTGAACACTAAAAGAAGGCATTAACAATTTTGAAATGTTTGGTTTTTATTATAAACAACCAAAAACCCAATTTAAATTATTTCTTATATGTCATTCTTTCTCCCTAACTTTTGTGTCATTCTCTTTCATTTGCAAAAGCAAAAAAAAATTTAAAAAGAAGGTGGAGGGGCGAGAAAAGATAAAAAAGAAAATCAGGAAAAAACCCTAAAAATTAATACTTTCAAATTCAAGAAGTACTGCAAAAAATTCATGCTTTCCCAAAACCTCATATTTTAGACACAATCTTTTATTTTCCTTCTTCTGACCAATTCACAACATTAATTCAAACTACAGGCTGAAAAAATCTACTCAGTAATAGAGCAAAGCTTTCAGAAATCCTATCTCTAAACCAAACTCAAACATATATATCAGACAAGATATAGAGTAGAATATATTCTGTTATCTCTTCACTAAATACCAGATTATGCTACCTCTCATCGTATTGAAAATATATTGATTTCAGGGACACTGTCAGTAATACATTGAATTACCAGCAGATTAAGGCAAGAAGGTAAAATAAGGCTGCTAGAAAAGACATAAAGCTGAAGGAACAGCCATGACATGTTATTAACTCCAATCTTCATCTCTTCAGCCTACGATATGCTTAATTACCCTGATGTCAGGAAGCATTATTTTTCTCCTTTCCCCCGGTATTTTAAATCTTCTACCTCTGGTACACTTCATTATTTCCTTTAATCACAATTACGGTTTTTAAAACCCTTGTTTGCATACCTTCCTGGCTTCTATCTTTAATAGTTTGGAATTTTGAGAAATGGAGAGAAAGAGAAAATGCATAGTTAATATATATGAATACATATGTCTAATAGAATATAAATCACTATGATCACTTAAACGGGATTTAGTAAGAGGTAATTTAGATGGGGCAAATGATATGAGAATACACTACATTCATTTTGAAGTAGCAGTCATCCAAACTCACTATGTCACAACAGACAAGTCACGTAGAATAAATTAGCAAATATCAAATACAGCTCTCTTCACATCAAAAGAAATGGCTGAATTAACATCAGGCTACTGCAACAAGGACAAGAAGCATCCAGCTGGCTCTTGAATTATACAAAGACACATTATCATCTCATTATGACTGTGAAGTAATAACTGAGAAAAGCTAATTTCAAGTGACAATACATAAATATTCAAATTCTATTTGTATGTCCTGAAAATAGTGATGAGTAAGAAGTAGAAGAGATTGGACTCTATAAAGAAAATTATTAAAAAAAAAGAAAATTTACATATACCCCTTGAAATTGCCTTGAATTACAAACCATATGTTCTGTAAAAAATCAAATGTTTTCATCTTCAAAGAGCACTTTTTTAGTCAAAAGTCAGTTAAAAGAGAATAGGCAGAAACTGCTTGTGAATATCTATTTGAGTAAAATAAGTTTTTTTCTAATGTTCTTTAGGACTAACTTTATTCACACAACATGAATCATGATTTTTTTGATCAGGAGAGTAACTAAAATGTCACAAATGCTTGGTCAAGCCTCAGTTTGCATTCATGTTTGTGTATCTAGTCTTAATCTTTTCCAAAGGTGAAGAGTATTCCAAACAGGGAGCAGAAATAACACAATGTAAATTTAGTACCCCATAGCATAAATAGCAAATTACTAAATACACATTTACAAAGTGATATACGCGAGAGGCACCATGTGGACAAATCCCAGCCTAAGCTCCACAGGCAAAAAACCATACCTTGAATCACAGATGATAAACAAATGTATCATCAAAGCTTAATCACTAGTTATTCATGACTGGAAAACGTGATTTTGTTTGTCAAGCTCACTGCTGTGAGTCATTTGCTCGCTCTGACTGAGTGCAAAAACAGCCAAGACATCGCTGCTTAAGACAGTATTTGCTTAAATCAGTGGCATTATGTGACCAATGGACATGCGGAGCTGGTCCATATGACACTTTCCTACAATGTTATCATTAATTTCTAAATTTGTGCCTTCAATTTATGTAAATTGATTGACTCCTTGCAGATTGACATGACTTGTAAATTGATTATTTTGCAGAAGGCTCTTTTTTCTTGTTTTCATAGAAATGGAAACTCCTCAAGAACAAATGAGAGCTTTACAAAGGACACAGATCAGGCTAAACCCCCAAAACCAGCAACCTATATTGATCTGGATTCCTGTGCATTTGAAGGCAACTGATAAACCTGGTGGTTTGCTCTCCCAGCACCGTCCGGAGTAAGGGATGTACCTGAGTTCTGCATGCTCTGGTATTGACCCAGGGCGTACTGCAATAGAATTCATCTTGTGTGGCTGAAGGAAAAGCAGAAATAAAGCACAGAGAAGGACTGTCCTTTGTGAGGCATGCAGACCCGCAGAGAACTCTGGCAAAATTTTTATATCCACTTGTGGGTCACTGTCTCTGCAGAGCATGGTGATGTACCAGAGCTAGGGCTGGTACAAGCATATCATCCCTTTTTCACACAGCAGAGCGTGTAGCGAGAGAGAGAGAAGTGATGAGGCAATGCAGAGTGCTCATCCACAAGTAAGGGATACTGCAGAGTGTGGTAAGTGCTGTCACAATTAGCTACACAGCCGTCAGAAGATGACTGTTGATTTCCTAGTTCCAACGGCAAAAAACCAAGAGGACATGCTATGGGAAACTGTAGCCCCGTCTGGAGCTAAGTCGAAATACATCCACAATGTCACAGCACGCTGTGAGGTTGGAAGGCAGTGATATTTCCCATCAGCCCAAAAGTTTTTACCTGGCTCTGGCTGATGACATAGTGCTTAGACCAATTTCTGTGGGTAATTTATACATTTTATTTTGACTTCCTCACTCGCAGATGTATTTTCGGGCATGAACTGTGGGTTAGATTAAACCCTACTTGCAGGAATTGATGTAGATCAGAAATAAAGTTTCTGCATCTTTCAGCTTCTCTGGTTCTCTGGGAATGGCTCAACCTTACATTCTCTAACTTATTTTTCAGCCACCTGACAGAAAAGGAGCACTTTAAGAGAGTGCTGAGATGCTTTTTACCCACATTCCTCAAGGGAATTGAAGGATAGAGGTACTGAAACGTACACCACAGTCTAGCTTTCATTCTGTTGAAATACTGCAGGGTGCGTACATCTGTCTGAAGTGGCACACCATTCCCATTGACTCATCAGATGACACTGTCAGTCTTCAGCAGAAACAAAGTAAGTTAAAACACAGTGAGTGCCAGGATCAAATAGGCCAACTTCACAGTTATCGCGAAGGCTAGTAGGATCTGTTGTTGATAAGATGCACATGTAATGAAAAATGAAAAAGTTGGACTAAAGATTCTGAACTGAAAATTAAAACTCAACTCAATTCTTCAAGTTAAGAATTTTTTCTCCACCAAAGTGAGATAAAAATGTGTATTGAAACAATAACAGAAAAAACCTCCACTGTTCATTGATTAGGTACTTCTTATGAAGGGAAGATACTTGTATTGATTTTTTTCATTTTGGGGCGGCCATGGACACAATATTCTACTGAAAATGATCCTGAAGTCTGTTTTTAACCTTTTTACCCCACAGTTCCAGCCAGAAGCAGTAGCAATGTGAAGAATTGCATAATGGGTATTTTCAGACCTGACAAAATTTTACATTGGAAATGTTTTTGAGGCACAGTTTTTGCACAATGCAATACTCCTCTTTCAAAACATATGGATATAGGATCTTACATTTATTAATAAAATAAAACACAGAATATTTAATTAAATTTATTGTAATGCCATTTTCTTATATGGATCTACTTCTTTTCAAAATGTGTTATTCCAAGCACTGTTATTACATAGGTATTAACTCACTTGGTTTTTATTAAAGTAATTGACTGGTTGATTGAAAAATCTCTAAGGTATACAGTGAAAGAGATGAGATTAAAAAAATTTAAAATTATTCTAATTTTAGTATTTTACTAAACATGTTTTTTTAGTATAAAAAACAAAATTAATATAATACAAAACATAACAAAACAGGATTAGTACAAAAAACAAATCCTGGATCTCTCAGAAATTTTTTTTTCAAATTTCTCAGAAAAAAAGATAAATATTCATATTTATTGATGATAACTCTTGTGAGAGCAGAACACTCATCCTTTTTTTTTTTTTCTCTGAAAAGACCCCTTGAAAATTTCATGTGTAACTTTGGTGTCAAATGACTCCTGACTTTTGAACTTTTTCTTCCGCATTATATCTTCCTGGCCTTCTCAATTCTGTCTGCCATTTGTAATATCAAACATTCAATTTACAAAGGTATCTCCTAACTATATAAAAATAATGAAAGAATTATCTTGGAAATCCCTATCGTATGTTTCTCAAGACCATTCAAAGCTCTGTTCATAAATTTGAACAGCTTCACGTTTTGGAGCTGACTTCTGTATATACAAAGTTACACATTTCCATTCAAAATATTACAAGTGCATGTGAACCTTAGGATGCAAAACTGTCCAAATGAGCAAAATCAGCTTTGAAAGAAAATAGGAAACTCTCATGGGATATTTTAAGACCCATATCTACGTGCACATGTAATATGGTCCTATACAATACTTTGCCTTTAAAAGAGAGTGTTGTCTTCTTTATTTCAGCTCATTTTTATTCTATATCAGACAGGAAATACTGACTGATTCAATGATGTTTTAGAAATTATGTTCAGCAATAGCTATCCTGTCAGTTGGATTCAATTAGAAACTAATTGCTGATATTACAGTGGAAAACATGTATGCAGAAAAGTTATAAAAGAAAAAGGGAGCTATACTGCATCATCTTAAAAAAATACCATACATTTTTGAAGCCTTTAAAGTATTTCCTAGTCACTATTACAGAATCCAAATATAGGCATATTATGATTGGTAGATATCGTAAAACTATCTACAAAATTGAGAATCTTTTTTATAAATGAACTGAAATATATATTCATTTTAGCAACTAGGAAAATTAAAAACTATGCTTAATCTATAGGTGGTTTTTTTAGAAGAAAATGCAGCATCTTCAGAAAGAGTCAATTAGTATTTTCTGGAAAAAGGAAGACATGTGATTACTAGATTGCTGGAAGTCCAACTGCCAATGAAGCACAGCATCTTTACTCCTATTACCAAAGGCAGTCATAAAAGGCAATGCCAAATATTTATGTTCACTATCTTCTTAACAAATCTCTTACTATGTGTCCTACTGTTGAAGCTCAAATGGTAGAGACCTATAGAGATCAAAAATAAAACAAAAATATTTTTGTGAAGATTAGAACCTAAGCTTGAGGCTTAAAGCTTTCTAAAGTAAGAAATTAAGGTTTAACTCTATATGTGTGCATACTAGACCTATATAAAGACAGAAAGAGAATAAATTCTATAAGAGAATTTATAGAGACATTTGATAATTGACACTATATGTCTATATTTGCATTGGCTTCTGTGTAAATTTAAATGCACAGTTTGCATGTCTTCTCATTCAATATTCAGGAGCTACTATGCAAAAGAAGACCTATAAAAAATTCAGACGAGGTCACTTTGGTGCCTGTCTACCTCTTCATCCGTATTCTGTGTAAATTAAACAGACAACCTAACGCGGTACAAAGGTCAGCCAACTGAATTTTCTTTGCCAGAGGAAGGACCTAGAGAAGACAGGGATCTTGGCGTAAACTCGCGTGACAAGCAATACTGCTATCTAGTGGCAAGATTTTAGTCCTACACTGTACGAGGTCGTGGTGACCTGCTAAACCTGTCCACAGAGTCGCCCCACATTTGATTCTCTAAGTCAACGTCGCCGTCATCTCCCAAAAATGCACACAAGGGAACTGCTCTCTTCCACTGCCCCATTATGTCTCCTCTTCAGTCTGGCTTGTTTGGCTTTGACCATGAAAGCGTTCGTTGGCGGAAAAGAGCCACAAGCGTCCAATACAATTTATGTGTCACTTTGGGTATATCTAATCTCCTCCATTTCATCAGCTAGAATATAGATGTAACAATTTTTACAAACAAAGTGTTGTATGTAAGGTATGCTTAATTAATGTCTTAAAATTACTTTGAGGTCCACAGATGGTAAATGATATAATGAAATTAAGTATAAATTTGTGACAGTAATTTTTGGGATAATAGTTCCTCAAATCCCATGAAAGCTTTTGACTGATGCTTTAAATTAAAAAGAAATGCGTAGGTAGATTTGTTTTTCCCCAGTTTCCATCTCCTCCCACATGTTCTTTCATTTTAAAAGCACACTAGGTTTTTTTAAAACTCTAATGTGTGAAAGACCTGAGATGTGCTACTCCTGTCTATCTGTAGCTGTCCTAAATTTTTTGAGAGCAATTATATTATAGTACAGTTCTTGTACATGTATTCATGGCTCACATTTGGAAAAAGAAGAGGCAAATTAAAACAAAGTAACTTTTGAAATACTTACCTACAGTCTTGGCAAATTAGCTTTTTTTCTTTTGTATGTTTACATTTCAGGAAAAGACACGCATTTGAGAGACAGTATTTTCTGGCTAAAATATTTCTGTTTCTTCCCAAAGTTTGTCTCAGAGTTATGAACAAACCTCTAACTAATTGAAAGATAGGTTTATTAACAGCAAGTAACAAAGGAAATTAAAATATTATGAGTGTCAAACACTGAATATCCATACATGAGTTTTAAAATCTTCAGAAAAATTGCAAAACCAGTAGAGAAAAGGAGCAGCAGAACAGGTAGAGAAGATAAATTTCCATAGCTGGCAGAAGACATATGCCTAAACATTGCTAGATGATCTGATAAGTAAACACCTGAGACAGATGCAGTCTCAGTTGCACTGAGAGAGGTTATTTTTATTTAAAAAAACACCAACAATGACAGCAAAACCCCAAAACAAACCAACCAACCAACTAAACCCAACCAAACACCACCACCCAAAAAAATCCAACCCCTGCCTCCCCACCAAAAAAGCATAACTTCTAAAATTCACCACACAACAAGGAAAGATGTTATGCGCGACAATCAGAAAGCCATTCCTCCCCCAGGGCACACAATGAGATCACTGATGCAATAACGCTCTTTTCTTCTCTGGTCAATGTGTGGCTCTATTTTCAAAGGGTGTTTATATGACTTCCATGGCTATTCCTGAGGACCTCATGATCTTCAGTGTTGTTTTTTCCACTGCCCACCTGGACGAGCTGCCCAATGCACCGGAGTGAGCAGAGGTCTTGCCCTGGAGTGGTGTCACAGGGCATGTATCTAGTGCCAGAAGCACTCTTACACTCCTGGGTTCTTCATTTAGACATAGCCAGAAGGCCTACAATGAAAAAAATGTCCTCACTGGAAATACTTTTACTTTTTCATGCAGTATAGCAACATAGAACAACACTTCACAGCTACTAATCAAAACTGCAGTCTCTTAGGGGGCTTAGATTTGGCCAAATGCAGGCAAATTTCCATTAAGTATGCACAAGTCATATAATGACAGAGGTTTTTCTACCTAATGTCAGTGCCTGCCCTTATAGGTGGGCTTTTCAAATAGGAGGAAAAAAAAAAGCAAAAAAACAAGAAGAAAAGAAAAAGAAGAAAGTATCAGCAGAGATTTTAAGATGGAGGTACACTTTTTCCCCATCTTTCTTCTTGGAAATGCCTGAAGAATATTGGTTGAAATTACGGTCATCAGCACTATTTTACGATAATCACCAACTCATGCTGAGGCAGTCTTCTGGCATAGAATATTTCAGCCCAAATGGTTCAATTTTAGAAAAGACCTATCCCATTGAAAACAGGATCTTGGTGAGTAATGAGAATAGGCAGTGCTAGCAGCCCTGCCAATAATATGATGAAGAGTATTACAACTAAAAGAACTTTAGAAAAGCGGATTCACTTTACTGAGGTAAATTACATAAACTTGCAATTCTGTTGATATATTGCAATGGTACCTTGTAATGTTTCTCAGACCATATTTTAGTTGCTTCCTCCAACAAAAAGGGATCAAGAAAGCATTTGGGTTGAAATAGCTTTAAAATAGCTACCCTTTTGAGGAAAATACTGGAGCCAGGAAGAACAGATCAAGGACAAAAATTGCTCTACTGCCTTAATTTAAAGTGGTTCCATTTCTTTTCAGGTTTAGTGCCTGCTATTGGACATTTGACATGACTCAGATAATTTCTTCCTTCCACTCAGGCTTTTTGTAGGACCATTTCTAATTATACCATGAATTTTATAAAGAAATCCACAATTTGCTTTTTTTACTATAAAAAGTAAGATTTGAAAGGAGAAGATTAAGAAGATGAGAAGAAACTTACTCCCAAAATATGAAGACTTTGACAGCATATTTTTTTTAATACTTATTTCCACAAAATGTGGTGCTATCAGAATGCAAAACCCCCTTGACTGTTGAAAAAATGGTGTGAGGGGTAATGATGAACACTTGATTTTCCTAGTCTGCTTTGCTACCAGGCATCTTGTGCTACCTCTGAGTCTGATCTAGACGAGGAAATAATTTTTTTTAAAATTAGGAAAACAGCCTTTTGACATCCTCAGAGCAGTGGTAAAGGATATAAAGGACTTAGCAGACATAACCCCAGGGTTTTATAAAGACTCTCTTCTTGTATTCCTGAGTGCCCTATAGCTGAATGTGGTCAGTCTTTCTGCAGCTCAGGATCAGAAGAGTGGAAGTTATTTGCTAATCTGAATTATTCACTGTTTAACAGTGAAATGCAAGTCAGTAACTCCCTGCACCCCTCCCTGTGGCAGACTCGCAGTGGTCTCTCTGTCGTTTCACACCACCACATCTCAGCGCTGCCATCCCATATTTTATGAAGTAGCAGCAGACTGGCAGTCCAGGATTCCTCATCTCTCTTTCTTCATTGGCAGCCCTGCATAACTGTGGCTGAAATCGGTCGAAAAACTCCTGCTGACTTCAGCGGGGTCAGCATTCATCCTGGTTAAAACATCTAAACTTGCTTCAGAGCACAAAGGAGCTGAAGATCTGGTGGCAGATGGTGGGGACGAGCCTGTCTAATCCCAGCTTGGTGCAGTTATCAGGAATATTGCATAATATAAGTGTTTCAGCATAATTTAAGGAGGAATTCAAATGAAGCTTGTTCAGGAAGATTACTATCATTGTTATTTTTCATGCCAGTGGACATCTTGCTATCTATGGAACATCTGTGCATGACTTTTGCCCAAAAATATTACCTTATCTATGAGCAAATACATACCCTAACACTTCTCAGTAGTGAATGCAAAATCAGGGCTAGAGCTCCAAGGGCTTCCTTCTGCTTTTTCTGTACAGTAAATTTCTTGACTGCCTGGAGTTATATTGCTATAAAACCAGTACAGGTATAAATCTCACAGGCTGAGTTCAGGAAGGGTTTGTTACCTGCTTGTGAGCTGTAAGAAAGGGCCATCTTCCAAGACATGTCCTCTTTTCTTTTGCTGAGGTACTTTAGCAGCCATCCTCATCAGAGGTAGCTGTGAGGTAGCTGTGACATTTCAACAGATGAAAGGGAAAGGGTTCAGGAGACTGTAAAAAGCTTTTTCTTTTTTGACCAGGAAGAATCCTTCCTTCCTGAGTCTGGCTGGAGAAGTCTGCAGTCCAAGGTCTCCAGTGTGGTGTGTTCTGTGCACCTTAAAGATGTCCATAGGAGTTTCCTACATAAAAGACGACTTTCCAAAGCACTCAGAAGAGAACATGCTGTCTTTTGGAGCCCCCTCTGAGCAGGCATCATGCCTAGGGAGATCCCATTGATGAAGGAGGCCTGGTTTGTGGCTGGCCAAGCTGGCACAAGCAGGGACCAGGGCTGCTCACTGTTGGAGACGGACATGCAGGTAAGAGCAGTAGAGAGGGCTTGGGGACTCTCATAGCTCCTGAGACATTTTTAAGAACTGAGTTCAAGCCGTTCTGAGCCACTCCAGCGCCATTGCACCCATGCTGCCTTGAAGAAGAGGGTATGAATTTCATGCAGGCCATATCTTGTGTTTAAATGTTCTTGCAGGCAAAGGCAACTGGGGAATTTCAGACAAGCCAAGATAAGAAGAGTATGTAGGCAGTGTGAGAGCCTGGGACTGATCACAAGCTCTTTCCTCAGGTAACACAGTGCCCCCGGCACTCCCTGGGAGACCACTGCAGCCAGAATCATTTAGATAAGCCTTCACTCATTTTAAGGATATTATTACAGAGTCTATGTGATTGTCAAAACAGTATTTAAAACTAGTAGTTCCTAGGCTCTGCCTGAAGTGTTGAGCACAGAATTAGCAAAACCAGACATTCAGACAATAGGGAAATATATGAAAGTTTCCATTTTGTCACTTACCAGTTGAAGATTAGTAAGATGAGTAGCAAATTTTGCATTTCTCCCTGTTATTTACTGATGTTCATGATCGTTAGCTGAAGCAATAGCACATCTGCTGAAAAAATGGAAATGTTCAATTGCTGTGGACTTCTTAAGCAATACCATATGGGTTATATTTAGTCAACTGGCTTATACTTCACGTATCATTATGGTTAAACATTTTATACAGAATGAATTGTAAAGGTCACTAAACCTAGCCAGATTTTAATGGTAATGAGGGCAACAACCTGGTATTATCAAATCATCATAATTCTGTGTGTACGATCAAATACTTTTCTTTTCTAGTTTCTGATAACAGTATTTTGTAAGCACCAGTAAAGACACTGATTCTGCTTACTCTTACTTTCTCTTCATGTAGACGAGATGTAGAGATTTCCAGTGCCTTCAGGACAAAATGTGTTATGAGATTGAGATTGTGACTGTTACCAAAGAAGGAAATGACATTTTATTGATCTACATACTAAATTTGGGTAGTTCGTTTTGACAGGACTTTCTGAATTACAGAAAAAGACATGAACAGGCCAAATTATTGAATGGTAGGAACTTAGTTAACAAACTTGGAAAACAAACTGACAAATTCATCTAAGATATGCCGTTTCAGAATAAAAGCTCACAGGAAAGCAGTGAAATTTTATGTCTAAAAGTTTGTGCTAAAAGAAAGCAATAAATCACTTAGGTGTAAGAGCTTCATTCAAATATGTTGCATTGCAACAATATACATAAAACACATAAAATTACACCAGATTTTATTAGAAAAATATGTATTTGGTAAGGGAGAGCATTTTTTTTTTTTTTCTGCAGAAAGAAAAAGAAGAATTTTGTACTTAAGAACAACTTGAGACTTTCTTCACTTTTCCCAATTATCTGATGGTTTGAAAGTATTTTATCTTTATAAAGGAACACGTGGCATTTGAATCAAATGCCTGTGCTGTGCATCTGGTACCTTTTGCATCATCTGGGATATCATAGCTGCCGTCCAACATGTAACACACTCTGCCTTTAACTGCCTGTTGTAAACTTCTCCCCTCCTTTCCAAGGATGGATCTGATGCCCAGGTGTGACATGATGCAACTGTGTAATCTGGGCTTTGACTGCTGCAGAAGAGTTGTAGAAAGGTAAAAGCTACAGACAGGGAAACATTGAGATGAGAGCACCCACAGCTCAAGCAGCCAGATGCACCCACCCACTGAGCACTGAAAGGGAGTAAACAAGAGGAACCAAGGAAAGCCCAGAACTCTATTTAACTGAATATATTCTTAGCAAAATTAATAAGAAAACCCATGAGGAAAATCTCCAGATCTCAGTCTGTAAGCTGTAATGAATTCTGTGATGACTAGACCAAAAGAGACCCAAATCTACTGTTTAAGACAAAAAATATGATCTTGGAAAATGCAGCAGGAAACTTCAATAAAAGTGATTTCAGGGATACAGAGGCTACAGTTCTCTGGAGCACGGACATGAGGCCCTGGCTCATACCTCAGAAACCCACACATATTCTTCACAGCAGTTCATTTATTTATGAAAATAGTGCATAGTGCAATAAATCCAAAATGGCTTTCCTATATACAGCTCCTCGCAGATTTCACTTAGGCAAAGCCAGTGCCAGACATGGGATATTTTTTCCATTTAACCTTTACAGCAGAAAACTTTAAGGCATTGCCGCCAGTTTGCATATTATAGCAGAAGCAGTCAGAATCAGGCAAGAATTTACAAAAGCAAATGTCACAAATAGCACACTTAAATAATCAATGTGAATGACAAACTGGAGAACACAGTCTTACTGCTGCCTACTAGACTGGTTTCAAGGTTTTGCAAGCCCAGTTTACTGTCTCAGGGTCTTAGTTGAAGGATACAGGCTCTGCACAGTGCTTGGTGGAGACTCTTGAGGGAATAGCCTGCTGCATGTATGAGCAGTGACTTGGAGTTTCCGTTGAGATTTGGGTTTTCCTTAAACAGAAAACTTAGGAGACAGATATAAAGAGTAAGAAATAATAATTTAAAAAAAGACTAATATATTAGCTTTTGGATAGCTAAAAAAATGCAACTATTTTTATAAAAAGAACATAACTCCAGATTTGAAGACATATTGTAATATAATTACCCTTCAGAATAGAACAGCTACTTTAAAACTCTAAAATTTACATCATATACTGTTGCCAGTGTTGCCAGCACAATAAAACTGCTCTGACAACACTTTTTGTATTAATAAAAAATCCTATAAAAAAAACAACCTTAAGAATCTTAATAAGTGCATTTTTATTAGAAATCACACTGTATTTTCTTTATCCTGTTCAAATGTCTCAGTGTTCTTGCATCCATTAACTGTCAACATTATTATAAACTTGCCTGAATACTGTAGTCAGAAGAGGAATTTTCTTCTGGTGGAAAAGACCTGTTTAGTTGGATTTCTACTGGTCTTGCTATGAAACATCAACAATGGTCTTTCAAACTAATTATTTGGAGCAATTTTCTATGATTTCTTAACTGAGAACTTATGCTTTTGTTTCTTTTCCACAGATTTCACTAGCATTTTTTATTTGGTGATGAGAAAAGGACCAATCTACCAAATGTTATATTTGATAAGGATGCTACTATTTCTGTTGCTGAAAAGCTTCTATTTTGTTGTGTTCTAATCTAGTTGAGGAGTCCTTCTGCCTTTGCATGTGATCTATGAGCTAAGTAAGCCTTACAGACATCCAAGCCTTCAAAGAGATCTAGGATCTCTTACTGGGATTGTTATACAGGATCAGAATCCATCTTGGACACAACAGCAGCGCATACATCAGTTTTATCTCAATTTCTACTACTTTCAACTTTTTGTGGGGGTCCTCTGTGAAGCCATGGCACCTCTTCATCTGCTCTCTCTCCCAGCATTTCTATAGAACTTGTCCTTGTGACCTGATTTGTTTACTTTAAGTTCAGGTGCTGCTCCAGTTTCAGCATCCTTTTGTGACTTTCTAATTACCAACAAGATCCAAAATCCTCACTGCCATTTCTGCATGTTCTGAATTTAGCAAGCCCAGAAGCTTCTTTCTTTTTCAAGTCTGATTCCTTCATTAAGTACAACTGCCTTCCTTTCCTCTTAGTTTTCAGTTACACAGATAAAAAATTGGATTAGTAATCTAAGTAAATGACCAGGCAAAAACTCACAGCAGAAGTGTGTGATTTTGGCATCTCTGTTTTATCATCTAAGTATCTATACTTCTGGAAAGCTAATAATTATAGAAAAATTGTATTCAACCCATCCCCCCCTTTCTTTTCTTCCTCCACTGAAAGAAGGCACCCAGTTCTGTAGGGTTGCTGGTACACTTCAATGGAGTACTGATGGAAGTAAATAGGAAGGAATGATGTTTGGGGCTTTCAAAGCAGGAACCCCTCTTTTCGGAATTCCGAGTTGGGCAAAGGAATGAAAAAGATTCCTTCACCCAAGATACTAGTGTAATTAAATAGAACAACTGAGGTGTAGGAGCTGCTGTCGCCAGCTGCAGTCTCAGAAAACTTGAAGAGTTGTTGCATAACAGTTTCTGAGATCAAGGCTTTGGAAATATGTCACAAACTGTATGAAAAATATCTTAGGATCATATATCAGATTACAAAAAATCCTTCATTTATGTCGTCAGTCTGTCCATGACTCAAAAATCTACCTGTACCTACTGTTGCAAAGAGAAACCTTAACTCCAGCCCCAGCATAGTTTCAGCATTTCAGAGCAACAGCAGAGGAGCATAGCAGAGTACCTCATCAGGCTGAAGTATGGACATATTTCGTGAAGCACAATGTAGTCATTTGCGATAGGTATTCTGGTCACAAACTGCTAGGGAAACTTGGGCAACAAAGCAAATGGTAAAACATTCAGATGCTGCCTGTTTCAAAGATAGGTAACATAAGGAAAAGAAAAAAAAGGAACAGTTCAGGAACAGAGTTCAAAACTAAACCAGAAATCCCCAAGCCAACTTTTTTCGACACCTGCCTTGGCATCATATCAGATTTGTAAGTGTCCATCTGTCAAATATTAATCTGACAAAGAATTCTATTTGATCAACTTTGAATAAATACCACCCCTTGGAGGTCTTGCGGCTTGTTTTTGATAATTCCTTCCTGATCCTAAACTGTGTTATCAGAATGACTTCGAGTGCCTAATCAGAGACATCAGTCAAGCACCTTCAAGCACTGTGCCACCTCGAAGTATGGGTACCCCTCACTTAATAGCCAGCTGCAGTCAATTGCCAGTGCTTCAAAAGAAAAGATGCATGTGAAGAGGAAGAGGAGAATTTACAAGTCAAATTATGGCCCTAACTCTTACAGCTGATCAGATGAAACCCTGAAGAATGAGATCTGATTATAATCACAGTCCTAATGCAAAGCTGGAAGTGTTATGAGGGCATACTGAGGGCAATGAAATCTATCCTGCTCTATTTGGGCTCACTGGATGAAAAAGGAAACAGAATGACTCAGTGCCCATATGTTTTTGGATACAGGCAGAAGAATGCCTCCCCAAAGTGAGGTTAAAGAATAACTCTCTGAACAAAATGTGGCCTTGCTTTAAAGTTCTGATTTTACAATACACATCTTTCTGGAGATGGAAAAAGAGATAAGGATTCAGTGTTTATTAAATGAGTATTTCTGTTGCTTTTTTTCCTTTAATTGGGGATGAAGACAGAGTGACTGAGGGAAGGAAAGAGATATATTTAGAAAATACGTTATGCACTTGAGTTTGAAGTTTGAAATCCTTGATATTTCAACACAGACTTCTCCATTCAATTCTGACTTTTATTGTTTCCTTAACACTGTTGTTTCTTGTGTGTGACTCTGCTCCTGACCTATTCTTTTGTTAGTTCTATTTAGATACATGTCTCCATCTGGCAGAGGAAAGAGGAAGATTTTCCTCTAGGTAATTATTAATTAGGCAATTATTATTTATGTTAGTGTAGTAAACTAGAGACACCGGGTCTGGATCAGCACCAGGAATTTTTAGCATTATATTGAGGCATATAAATTAGCCCTGCTCCAGAAAGTTTGCGGTCCAGTCATGAGACAAGAAACAGGCAACAGCAGACGAATAACTGAGACAGTTAAATTATTGCTCATGCAGTTCACTGTGCAGAGAGAACTGTTTATCTGTTGTCAAGAGCTTTTTAGGCGTCCTGGCAGAAGGTATTTTTCATGTGTTTCAAGGCTATTTGCTTTTGGAATTAATGAGTGTTCAGAACTATGTCTAATGGGGGCCAGATATAAACAGAATGCAGTTTCCCCTTTTTTTCTTTTAAATGTATTTTTTCAGAAAACAATGTTCTTCTTTTACTCCTCTCCTCTGAGTACATTTGTGCCAATATTTATAATAATTTATTTTTTGAAAATGTCAACCAGAGATATATATGTTCTTCCTGCTATTAATCTCACCAATGACATCCATCTTTTGTCAGCCTGTGGCCAGTCTGTTGTTCAAAATGTGCCAGGTGGATTTTAATGCCAACTGACAGTCATCTTTTGAAACGATTTAGCCAAGAAAATGCACTGTGACACACAGGGAGACATACCAGCAGTCAATCAACCACCTAAAGCACTAAGTTTATATCAAAACCATTAGGAACCGAATTTACCTAATAGCCTTTTCATTGTGTTACTTGTCTTCAGGAGAGGGATAACTGAGGATAGTCACAAGCTCGCGAAAGTACAAGTCAGATTAGGCCAAAGGTGGTGTCAGAATAGCATTTTCTTCCTTCAAGAAATGTCTTAATTCAGCCTGCATATCCCAACACAGTGTCAAAATAGTGATCAGTTCTGGTGAGCCTTCAAAATCCTTGACCAGCCATGACTTTTCTGCTTATGCTTCATATTGTACTTCAGGGGAAATTGTCCCCAAAGGTGCTTAAATACATGAAAAAGAGCTCATTGCCTCTTGTTCTTTCACTGGAAACTACTGAGAAGACTGTCTCCCTTATCTTCATTCCCTCTCATTGAATTTTATACACATCGAGCAGATCTCTCTGCTCTTCTCCAGGCTAGCAGTTCCACTGTCTCATCTTTTCCTCATAGAAGATCCTCCAGCCCCTTCATCATATTCGTGGCCTTTTGTTGGACTCTCTCCAGTATGCCCATGTCTATTTATACTGTGGAGCCTAGAATTGAACACAGCACTCCAGGTGTCATGTCACCAGGGCTGAAATGTTTCCATAAATTCATTAACAACAAAAGGAGGATTAGGGAAAATCTCCCTCCTTTATTGAATGCAGAGGGAAACATAGTCACCAAGGACGAGAAAAAGGCTGAGGTGCTCAATGCCTACTTTGCCTCAGTCTTTAGCAGTGGAACTAGCTGTTCCCTGGACATCCAGCCTCATGAGCTAGGAGACAGGGAGGGGAAGCAAAATGAGAGCATCACAATTAAAGAAGAAGAGATCAGTGACCTGCTATGCCGCTTGGATGCACACAAGTCTATGGGACCGGATGGGCTACACCCAAGAGTGCTGAAAGAGTTGGCAGACGTGCTCGCCAA
>JAOXJK010000023.1:55773542-55816709 GCA_025774025.1 Xenus cinereus | reverse complement strand
GGGGGGGGGGGGGGGGGGGGCCAATGAGGGGGGGTGCGCCCATCCCCGCCGCCGCGGTTCGAGTTGTGTGGGGGGGTGCTGCCTGTTAAACTCGTTTCCCGGATTTAGGGCTGACACCCGGCGGGTTTGGTGGCCGGGGGGTGACCTACGCCTCTCTGGAGAAAACTCCTGTAGTATCCAAAGAGTTTTCTGTGTAGGTGTCCTCTTCTCGAGCGCAAGGCCACCCTCTGCTTTTTGGGGGCAGCGCTGCCTTCTTATTGTACGTGGGAGCTAGTGACTGGTGTGGTGGGGCACTGCTGGAAAAAAAAAAAAAAAAACAAAAAAAAAAACCCAAGAAAAAACCCCCAAAAAACCCCAAAAGCAGTTTTAAATGTGAATAATCTGAGCTGATTCTTTCGAAGTTCACACCCCAGGAAGCCGCCGAGCCAAGGCCAAGTGGATGGGAGAGGGAGATGTTTTATAAGAATCAACTGGCTGTGTTGCGGAGCAAGAAGAGGGGGAAAAGTGATCCCCTCAAGACAGATATCATTGCCAGACCATATTGGTAAGATTGCAAGTTACGAATACAGCTGAAGCCAGAGAATTTGCCAAAGGAAGAAAAAAAAAATGACAGAAAACAGATGCAAAACAACAAAAAGATGCCAGAATAAAATGAGTCGTAGGCCAGGGCTGGAACACACCGCAATCCCTCACCATTCAGGATGATTTAAATGGATGGAAAAGGGATTAAGGTCTAATCCAGCAGTTGCTCTGGTTGAATTAATCTCATAGGAGTCAGTCAGGATACGTATATTTAGAGAGGGGGAGAGAGAGAAAGCAAGAAATTGCAGGATCTGGCCCTGAGTATAATCTGAGGAGGCTTGAAATAGATCCTTGAGCCACACCGGTTTTAAGAGCTGATTATCTGATCCAAACCCTCCCAGACATTTCAAACAGAAAAGGCAGCATTGCTAAATACGCGCTTCTTCCTGAAATACTGAACCCCGAGTCTCCCTGCCAGTTTTTGGCTGCAGCAGAGGCAGTAGCCATTTCACTCACGCTGGTGGGGGCCCTCCCCAGCACTGCAGCGCCTTCCTTGGCTGTGATCTTGCTTTCAAATGCCACTGATTTTCTGGGACAGTCTCGACTATGAGGAGACCGTCCCACTGGGTCTTGGGTTTCCTGAGAGCCTGAGTGATTAAAGAGCTTCTTCTTCCTTTTGAACTCAAACATTTTCCAGAGCTGCCTTCTCTTCCCTGCGTAACGCTATCAATCTGAAGCAGGGCACTGAAATATCTACACCAGCGCTGCCAAAAACAGCCTTGCATATTTCCAAGCAGTTGTGCAGCCTTTAGTAAATCACCTAAGCGTGAGCAAACTGTGCTTCAGGCAGTGCAGAAAAAGACAAATCCAAATGCTGGGGAGGCGGAGTACCCCGGGAGGCTTGTGTAGACACAATGGAAGGGAAGACAAAATAAAGTGCTAGCCCCAGACCTTAACACACAGTGTCAGCAGCTTTTTTCTGCACCTGTGGGTGCCCTCTACGTGTGCAGGTGGGTGTAGCTGAGGCAGGAGCCAGCTTACAAAACCCTATAAATCGCAGCCCAACGCTGCAGTTCCAAAAACTATGGACTCATTTTAGCAATTCTGACTATGAACAGCGCTGGTTTTATAGTTCTCCAGCAGCCCTCAGCATCTCCAGAGGGACCAGACGTTCCTTGCAGAATTGAGACCACTTATAAGGATATTGCAATATTTAAAAAAAAAAAAAACACCAACACAGCAACATTGAGAGCTGAGCTTAGTCCTACTTCTTTTCCCAAGTAACCCTTAACATTGGTGAATCAATATGTAAAAAACACCACAGGCCACAAGCTCTAAGAGAAAGCAGCCTTTTGAGGAGACAGAGAAGTCCAGATTACCTGTTTGCTGGGAAATGGGTAAGGAAGGGGAGGGAGCGAATGGGATCACTCCAGGACAAAATAAAATTACAAGATGAGAGTGACGAGGAGTACAAGTCTTTCTTTCCCATGTCAGAAGCAAATCAACAAATACGTGCTCCTGCCTTTGTGCAAGTATAGAAAGAGATGAACACTGAATGGCAAAGATGCCTTTTCAAAGATTTTTTTAGCTCAGGTGAAATGAACGAAAAATTCCAATGGCTCTGGAAAGTAAATACTTCCCACTGAGTTGTCTGAGCTGGACACGTGCAATACGCCCACCAACAGTTTGGAGCAGGTGTTGGGACCTTGGGATGCAGACAACCAGTGATGAGAACAGAGTACACTGGTAATGCCGCTTTGCAGGCAACAGGGCTCCCAGCTGGGATCCCAGGCCTACAGCACCGAGCCAAACACTGAGGTCTGGGTTTGTTCTTCAGTGCTATTTTGAGCATTAATAAAAAAAAAAAACAAACCCCACCTACCTTCAAACATCACTGTCTGCATTCTCATTTTTCCAGGAAAATGTTGGCAATTATATTACCCTACCAATATCAATTGTGCATTTGTGTCTGTTTCTGTACAGCTTGTGCACTGGAAATGTGTTTTGGCTTCAGTTCAAATCCACTTCAGTGCCCCCAAAGAGATCTTCATTGTTATAAAGGCTTGCTGAGATTGTTTCCAGTTTATACACAACTGTTTCTAAACCCTGGGACCTGTGCTTTTGGTTGTCTATCGGGGAAGAGTGGCAAAGATTAAAGAAGTGCATGCCTTTGGCTGCATACTTTAAAATAAAACAGCCGTGGTTTTCAGAAACCTCTTTTAAGGTGTAGTAAATCCGACTTTCTAAATGCCCAAGGCTGTGTTTATCTAAAAGTATCTTGGGGGAGATTGCTATGTCTATTAATCTGTTTTCCTGTTTCCTTACCTCAGGGCTTAGAGGCTACATAAACCAACCAGCTAGAAGGCTGTTAGGGAAAGTCTCCACAGACGAGTATCTCCCTCTGCTTTCTGTTCTTAAGCAACACACTCCTGGTACAGGGAAATCGTTAATGATTGTTATAAAGCAGGAGCAGTAGATGAGGGGGATAAGATAGGGACAAACCAGCATGATCTCTGTCTTAGAAGAAACCTCAAACCTGTTCAAGGCCCTTAAAAGAGTTAACAAAACAGTGGATAAAGGACGTCCAATGGCTATATTTTATTTAGACTTTCAAAAGGCTTTTGATAAAGTTCCTGAGAAGAGGCTATAAAGTAACCACAAGGTGAGAGGTAAAGTCCTGTATGGATAGGGAGGTAAAAGGAAACCCGCGGTCGAGAGAGGGGAAACAAAGAGGAGGAACAAATGGTCCATCTCAGCATGGAAGGGGGTTACAGGCAGGATGCCCCAGGCATTAAAAATAAGACATGTGCTTGGGATATTAATGATTTGAAGACCATGGTGAAGAGCAAAGGTGACAAAGTTTGTGTCATGCAAAATCAGGTAGGCGGGTCAAATGGAGAAGCATGAGAAATTGCAGAGGACGAAAAAAAGGAGAAAACTGAGATAGTGGATGAAATTAAGCACAGGCAGGAGAAGAATGATGTGCAGAGGACACTACAAACTACTCCTGCACATGGGAAGGTTTTGAATTTCTTTTAAGCATCCCAAAACACATCAGGCACCAGTACAGACAACTGAGGGAAACTGGCTCCTGACCATACAGTGGTGGTTGAGAAAGAAACAAAGCATCAATGTGTATGAAAATGACTTTAAAAAAAAAAAAATAAAGAAAATACTATAATCCTGTGATATCCCATTATCAGACAGAAGGATCTATTTTTGCCTTGGTCATTATATTCAGGTTCAACCAACCTTGTCACAAAGGATAAACAAGGAAACGAGCTGCCCAAGGACCCTGTGAGGCTGGGCTGCTTCTGGCTCTGTCCCTTCGTGCTCAGGTTCTGCGGGGGTGGACAAGCACGGTCTCCAGCAGAGTCTTTTCTGATCTGAAGATACCCAGGGCAGGTCTCTTGTATGCGGACTCACTGTTATCTAGAAGAGATGAGCTCATACCACAGCGTTTCCTGTCAGCAGGTCACTACCAGCTGCCTGGTTTGATTAAACTTCTGGGAAGTTAGTGTATTTGGGACATTTTTGCTTCCAAACAGGTTAGAAATGGCCAGCTAGCTCAAAGGTTACTGGCCAGAGTGAAGGCAGATGGGCACACACGCAGGCATAGGGATAGCAGTTTTGAAACCCAGCTGAAGAAAGCAACACTAAAAGTTCATTTAAAACAGCCAGAAAAGTGAAGGGCGAAGTAAACTATGGCAGAAATACAACACGCTTGGCTATATTGATACAATATATATCAGATAAATTTAATAAATATCTCTCTAGATATATCGTACCGCGAAGGCCAGGTGTATTCTCTGTCTTTCCATGATACACTATAAAAGCTTTGGCACACATTTTAAACAAGAGTTATGAAATATATTTTATTGCACTATAATTGGGTTTGTTGGGCTTTGACATCTATCTTTACTAAGAATTGACACTTAAAATCAATATTTATTTGGGGCTGACAGTTATAACAGGTTAGAGCTTTTGCTCAGTCTCGGGCTTTTGGTCATTTTTAACAGTAGGCAGAGAAGCATCCAAAATCGAGGCTTACTCAGTAAAAATATATATTAGAAGGATAAAATATATGTTACCAACCTCTGGGACTCAGTGCTGAGAAGAACTATGAAAAAGGGACATTTAGAATTATTTTTGGTTACTGTATTTAAACATAAAATTACAAGCTACATCAAACCTGTTATGGGAGAGATAACAACCCCATTGATAGGTGTAACATAACCACCGATACAGAGAGAACAGGAGAAAGACTCAGGGTCAATCACTGAAGAATGAAGGTCATCTCAATTCACTTGAGCTGTCTAAAAGTCAGGTATTGAAATGGCTCACTAGTGAAAGGAGAGAGCCAAACACACATCCGAGGGACCATCCTATGGAGGTGCCTATGAATCCTACATTTCCTATGTAATCCCCTCCATCAGTCTGTTGGTTCAGAGACACGAGCTTCTCTGAAGCAGGGTACCTTAAGCAAGGCACTTAAGGGTCTGGCGGGGATGGAGTTAGCTGTCTTCATAGCAGCCTGTGTGGTGCTGTGCTTTGGGTTTGTCTCTAAAACGGTCCTCATAACGCACCGACGTTTTGGCTATTGCTGAACGCTGCCTGCACAGCGTCAAAGCTTTCTCTTTTTCCCACTCTGTCCCCACTTCCTGCAGCAAGTAGGTAAGAGGTGGACAAGAGACCTGAAGAGGATGACATACAGCCATGACAGCTGGTCTGAACTGGCCAAAGGGGTATTGCATGCCGTATAGCGTCATGCTCAGCAACGAAAACTGGGGCAGAGGAAGAAGAAGGAGCTTTTTGGCTTCCAAGGCAGCCAGTGCTCGGAGACTGGCTGGGCATCGGTCTGCTTGTGAGGGAGATGGTGAGTGATTACTTGTGGTTCGCCTTTTCTCTTTCCTTCGCCGGTTAAACAAGTTTTCTCACTTTTCTTGTTCCTGTTGTGTCCCCCATCTGCTGTGGGGGCAAGGGTGAGTAAGTAGCTGTGTGGGAGCCTGGCTGCTGGAGAGGGTCAGCCCCCCACAGGAGCAGTTACCCTGTGTCCCTAAGTGAAATTGCTGCACGTATGAAAGGTGAACCAAGCCAAATGTAAGTCTTGAAAAATGGGAGTGAAACAACACTAGAATGCTTACATTTGAATAATCATAGAGAAACGAGGATTGGGTTACATATATTGAGTGGAGATTTCTGCAGAGCACCTCAATAATATTTGGCTGATTCTAATGACATCTCTATCAGACAATGCTTTGCCTATCCATCCCACATGCATAGAACAGATTCCTGTCCAAAGTTATATCTATGAAGCAGTATTTAATGTGCTTCTGAGCAATCCATCTGAGTCCTGTGCCTGTGGCAATATCACAGGAAATGCCAATGCACAGCACAGAAAATGTCAGCTTTCCATGAGGCAAGCAAAGAAATGCTATTCCTTTATGCTATAATATGTTGCCTCATGCAGTTTTCTTGAAGGTAGATATTTCTTGGTTTATGTTTGGCTTGCTGAAGTTTTTGAAGCTTCAGCACAGGCTAACCTGCTGCACAGGGACATGGCACTTAGTGGGTTCAGTGTAATAAGGGAGGCTAATGTCCCGGCTTTGATCTGCCATGTGACCACAAGCAAGTCACCTCACCTCTCCGTGCTTTAATTTCTCCTCCTTTCCTTCACCTGTCTGGATTATTAATTTGGATGTAACCCCTTCAGAGAGAGACTGTCTCAGGTTTTTCAGGCACTATGGCAGAGATGGCTGACCTCTCTGTCATTAGGGAGTGAGTGGTTGCTGAGACATATGCAGGCAGTTCACTGCAGTGAGCTAGGGTGGCTGAAGGTCTGAGAGCTGTTGATCTCCCCATGGTCCTATCTCTCCATGGCTAGATAAATCTGGGTGTGCAGTTGGGTCCCATGGCAAACCATCAAGGTTTGCCTCCACAGGTCTTCCTGGTTTTGCTTTCTCCCACAGCCCGGGAGTAAGATCACCTTCACACTATCATGTTCTTGTTCCTACTGAATTTTTCACAAGCCACCGGAGCCTCAGGAAAGGCAAGCTGGTGACCATTAGCCTACTAGGGAGCTCTCAGCCCCATCAGATGTACTGCATAATTGTTGCTGGCCATTAATGAAGATGACTGTCACAGGCACACTTTCCATTTCTGCAACAAAAGGTTCTGGGAAGTCTGGAGGGAAACAGGGAGGAGGGTCTAGGGACCAGTGAACTGCTCTTAGCAGGAGACTGTTCAATAAAGGTGAAAAATAACTTCTGTTGATTTCAGACCAACGGTCCAAAGAGAAGAGGGAGGAGGAAGAGGAGGATTCCAGCGCCGGGAGCAGCCAAGCGGAGCGGCGTGTCCCTGGCACAGGAGGAGCAGAGGACATGCCTTCCGCAGGGATTACGCAGAGCTGCTGGAAGTGAAGCCTGAAAACCTGCAGAACGGAAGCTTGGAAACCGAGCCCTGGACTGAAGCGGGTAATTTACCTTATTTGAAATAAAAACAGCTTAAGTTGAAGCCAGCCGGAAATTCAGCTGACTTGAAGCTGCAAGCAAAATTAGCATAACGCTCTGCAGGTTGAAACATGGGGGAAGCGGAGTGAGGGACTGAGCCTTGACGGCTGGCGGGGGAAGGAAGCTGCTGCTTCTGCAGTCCTATTCAAAATTATCCCTTAAAGCTAAAAATCATTGCAAGACCAGGCTGGAAGACCATAATAGTGCCTGCTGGCCTAAACTGCAACAAGCAAAAAAAAAAAAAAGATGACTGCAGCAGAACGATCATTAAAAGGAATAAGAGTATGACTAGCCCCCCAGACTGGTAGAGCATGGTAAATACAAATGACAGACCGAAACGTCTTGGCCAGGAGTCTGTCAATGTAAATCAATGTAGCTATGCCCCTGACTTCCACAGTGAAGCTGGGCCAGATTATTCCATTAAGAATCCAGATCTTGAATGCAAGTATGCATAGCCTATGTCTGCAAAGTGCACTGTGCTGGGTGGGAGCTGGGGGGAGGAGAGGCCCACAATCCACTATATCACGTTGAAAGACCCGAGATAGCTCTCATGACTTAGCTTCATTATCAGAAGTCATCCCATCATAGTGGTAGCCAGGCGGGCTAACTCAGCCATGCGAGCTAATGTATCCTGCTACTCCTGTTAGACTAATTCCAGTCCCCAAGCTAATTCTTGTAGAGCTAGCTTGTAGAGCTAGCCTGTATAATTCAACACTACACTGCATTGGCAAACCCTTAAGGAGCGTGGCCGCGTGTGTGTGCAAGAAAGAGAGCACAGTTAAGTGATGCTGTACTCACAGGTTTGTGAATATCTGGGAATTTTATTTGCCCATGTACTGACAACCAAAGACGCAGTTCTTTTCCTGATGTTCACAAACCAGCCCCTGTGTCACTAAGTGGCTTAATTTGAAAGACATAGCAATTAATGTAACCAGGTCTAATAGGGCACCAGTGATTCTGCTTCACAGAAAGAGTGGTCAGGCACTGGAATAGGCTTCCCAGGGAGGTGGTTGATTCACCATCCTTGGATGAGTTTAAGAGTCATTTAGATGTGGTGTTGGGGGATATGGTGTAGGGAAGAACTTTGTAGAGTAGGGTAGATGGTTGTACTTGATGATCCCAAGGGTCTTTTCCAACCTAGATGGTTCCATGATCTAAGGATTGTGCTTATTTAAAAAAAATATTCCTATTGCTTGTTACTTATTGAAAATAATAAATTCATTCTATGCTGAGGCCCGGGTAAGGTCTGTCTATACAACAATTACACCGTACTTTCAAAATAGACACCCATTTTTCACAGGGTGTTCTGAGAAGAATAAATGTGTATATTGATTGTTTGGGTTCCATCAATCTACCCACAGCAGCCATATTTCCTATGTTTATTTTTGTAATGAAGTTGAAGGGAATGATCCATCTAAGTTTTGCTACATAAATTACTAGCAGGCATTAACACTTAGTCTGACATTTCCTTCAGGTGATGAAGCCATTGATTTGATGTTATAAGGATACCTATGCAGAAGTTCTAGATGTCCTGCTGCAAAGCTTTACCCCATTGCCCCCAGAAAGCTAGCATTAAGGCAGGAACAATCAATAATTCAGTTGGACAAATAACCACATTCACAAAGCTCCTTTTCACTGCTGTGCTCAGGGATGTCAGCCAACATATCTGTGGCCTTCTACAAAAGCCCTAGCAAATACCAATAATAGCTGGAGTTGTCGTAAGAATTGGTGAATCACTGACAGAGAGAAGATGTTGTTCACTTGTGTTCCCATTCCCAATGCCAAGGCAACCTAAAAAAAGGAGTACACATAAAAAGCTGTGCATTCATTTCCTCTAACCAATGGATTTTTATTCAGCTTTTCCTTTTTGCAAGTTTCACCCTGCTGTTGCAGATATGGTTCTCACTGTAGCTTTGAACTCTCTATGCTTCTGGGTAGGAAAGGTAGAGAGTGGGTTCTGCTGCCCTATTTATCATCATCTGCTCGCAAAATTCTGAAGATTTTTGAAAATCATTTGTCAGTCTCTTTGCTGTCAGGAAATGTGAGGGTTTGATACCTTAAGCTGTTAAATCTTTATGCACTTTATGGTCTTTGCCTGTCCTTGTTGAGTTGGTTGAGGAAGTGAAGTTGGGCTGCTACATTAATTTTTAGAAATATTGATTTAAAACACACAGGCATAAAGGTTAGTAGAGATCGCTGTGTGCTCATGATGCTTCAGTGAAGAAATTCTTTTTAACACATGCTGAAAGGGTTGAAAAGTTGAAATGCTAAAGAGCTGAAAATAAGCTTTTGAATTTACTGGGCCACTGCAACTATCAAATAGAATGCAAGCTTGAGAACAGGCTTGGAACAAGCTTGAGGAAGCCCTTTTTCTTTTTCCTTTGTCTTGTTTTTCATACTGAAAGTTGTCTGGAGCATAAAAAGTTCTCTTAATCCAAATCAAGTACGAAGCATTGGACCACAATCAGTGCAGCACAGTGTTTGAGAGTGGTTTCCTTTCAGAACAGTGCAGTACAGGGCCTATGAGTTATTCCTTCTTGATTTACTTTTCAAATCTCTGAATGCAGAGATTTGCTGTGGTATAACATTGATTTAACAGAGGTTATTTCTACTTAGTGGGAAGAAATGAAAGATACTTTTTCAATATCCAGTAATAAAATAGATTTAAATAATTTCACCACTACACTTGATTTATAAAAAAAAAAAAGAAAAAAAAAGGCATAAATTATTTTTGGAGACTCAGTAAAAAGAATAGTGTTTTGGTTTGCTGCCTCTGCAGAAAGGAGTATAATGCCATTAATCTGAACTTTCTACAGAATAACGGAGTGTTGCTGTATCAAATATATTGCTTCATATTAAAATAGTACACTAAATTTCAAATAGCTGTTTGAAAGAGAATTAAGATTGCAAAATTTACGATGTCGAATGACAAATAACACCTGTAAAATGTTTAGTTCAGCCCTTCATGCATATCTCAGATAAGTAGTTTGGTAACAGCAGGATGACAAACTGACTTTCTGTGGAAAGACACTGAGCACTCCTGCAGATGAGCTGTGTGTCTTTAGGAAACCTGTTGCTTGTGACATCCTCACCTACAGTGCTAGTGTTAGCAGGGAAGCATTTAGGAAATTAAAGAAATTTTGTAAAGAGATTAATTATGATCTCAGGATTAAATAATTCCATACTGTCCTAGATTATAGGCCTTTTATAGCTGTACAGCTATCACACAACTGTAGACTTCGGAACCAGAGCAGTTTTTGGCAACTCCTCACAAGTCCATGCCTTTGATTCTCTAAGAATATGCTATTTCATACTTTGATGTTGACAGTGAAACGGTTTTATATTTTGCAAAAATTATTTTGGTAAAGAAATCTGACAAAATCAAGGTTCAATTTACTGTGAGATGTGAACTTCCTAAATGTTATTAAGTTTTGAGTGTCATAAGATGTTGTAATCAGTAGCTTTCAAGTTTTTCATTGATACTGTAACTGATTATCTTTTCAGAAAATAAAGATAATACCAAAACTCCTCCTCCTTGAGTTGAAGTATGAAGGGTTCTTTTTGGTTCTTCTGTTTTCATGGTCAGCCTATTTTAAAGAAAAAAAATATAGAGGGAGAAAGAAAATATGAACAAAATAAGAGTTTGAAATTGTTGTAGTAAATAAGGCATAGGAACATAAGCTGATGAACGAGAATAAAGCAGAACTATGAAAAGATACTCAGTCACTCACAGCCTGAAGCCCTGAATATGCAAACTTGAGTAAAGTGAAGCCTAATTCATAATTCTGATAATGTATAAATTATTAAATACCACCATTTCTATTATTGCTGCATTAGAGTCAATATTATGACAACATAAAAAGTGAAAAACGCCATTTTTCCAAGACATAATCAACTAAGCCTGAAAAGGCATAAAGCCATTTCAGATTTACTTCCTAATATCTTGAAAGTTATACAAATGCACTAGTCTTCTAGCTAGTTTTAAGGCAGAGAAGAAAAAGAAGAAAAAAAAAGAACATTTTTTAATTTAAATGTTTATTTCCTGTTACTTTTGCCTTTTGTATGCCAGGGCACATTCAACACATCAATAAAGTCTGTTAATGCGGTGGTGCAGCAATCTTGGATTCTTAATTTGAAAGATAACTGGAAACAAGACTATTTTTTAAAACTCCTCTAAAGAAAAGAACTAAAGAAAAGAGTCTTCCACTGGACATGTTTCTATATTTCCAGCTGAGCCAGCTGGCAGCCATGAGGTTTCCAAATTTGTCTGAACGCTTCCCTCCAGGTGTGACCATCCCATTGGTTCCTGTGTCATTAGTATTTCTAATAAAAGCCATATGCAAAGTCCATGAGGGAGACATGTAATTAGAGGATGGGGCCATTTATGCATGAAAGGCGACAGTCCTTGAATTGCAGTTTAAGTGAGAGTGGTGATTATGTGTTCACACAAGTGCTGGCTGTGGTCATCTCAGTCAACTGGAGGAAAATATATGGAACAATTTCTCCAAGACTGCTGGTTTATTTGTAAGTGCAAGAAAGGAGTAAGTTACACACACACACAAAATATACGAGGAAACATACATCTGAAAGTCATTCACAGCAGGTGAAGCTGTATGCTTCCCTCTTCGATTACGTTTCACCCAATCATTACAAGCATCTCAACAGCCACCGTCTAGTTCCTCATTAATGAGAAATCAAGTTTCTCAGCATTCTTTGCCTTGTTCATCATGGTTGTTTTTTCTAACCTGGCTCTTACACATGCAACACTCCACACCTATCAGATTTGATTGTCCTTAATACGATATCTTTAAAGTGATCAGCATACCTACAAGCACTCTTTAAACACACCCTTAAACCTTTTACAGTGTTAAAAACTTAACATTTGGGCAGAAGACATGAAGAAATGTTTGAATGAAGTAACTGATTTCTTTCTTCAGACAATAATTTGAATTTTTTTCTTGCAATGTAATGAAAGAAAGAATGAAAGCCTAATTGTGGTATCAGATGCTTGGATAAAAGCTTTGGTTCCTGGTAAAAATGAAATTCAAAAACAAAGGGGGTCAAGTAACGAAGAAATCTGTAACATTTCAAATGCTCTGAAAGAGTATTTAAGCTTACCTGTGGGAACTCTATTTGAGTCTAAAGATATTTCTAGTCTTGTTACATTAATTACTTTTTATTTTATTAGCTGATGAAAATATTTCTAGATATCCCCATTGCAGTCAAAAAAGGTTTATCCAGTAAATACTTGATGGGAACATGTCAACTCCTATGAAAAGTGTCAATGGAAACCAGACAAAATGAGGCTTTGTATTTCTACTCCAAAATTACATTTTTATTACTTTGTCTTATACTCTTAAAAACAGTATTACGAGCACTGCTCAGCATTAAGTTTCCTTTTCACCAACACAGTGGTTAAAGTAGGAAAATAAAGTAATACAAGCCAGGTAGAGACTTACCAAGTCAAGCACAGGCTGCTGTCAGAGCCTGGTGTTGCCACCTTCCTTTATTTATTACCAGGCAGTGGTTCTGATTTGCAAACTAAGAACTTCAGACTGTCTCATGTACTGGAGAACAAAAATGTTCTACTACCAGCAATTGCTGTACTCTTTAAAAACTTTATGGCTGTGTGAAAGCCTTTAAGGCTTTCACCAGATCTCTCGAAGTAAGCATGTAGGTGTCATCCCTGTTAAAGGAGGTGTTCAAGAAAGACCATTTCACTTTCATTATGTTGAGGATTAGCCACTAGCACATTCTTTCCCTTGACTGAATGTACCAATTTTGTCTGGGAGAAATTTCTTCACAGTAGCTGGCCTATTGGTGTTAACCCACAATACAGGAATTGCATTGCTTAGGCTTAGCATTGCTAACGATTCCACATTAGTAGGTATCTCACAAAACTTGAAGCTGACATTTAAGCACAACTTAGCCTCTTGTATCAGACATACAAAATTATCACTGCTGCTATTCAGGTTATGAAATTAATATACTGGAGGAATAGTCTCCACTACCCAGGGATAGCAATATTTTTCCATGATGCTTGGAAACCAGTGCAGATACTTCTGTATGTACTACTGTAGGTTTAACATCTTGGTGCATGTGCACTGCTCACTCCCCATTAAATATCTTTTACATCAATCTCAGTTACGCAGCCCACAGATCTGGCTACCTTGTAATGTGCAGAACCTTTAAAGTCCTGGGATTTTTGTGGGAGTTTTTGTGGTTGTTTATTTTTATGGGCTTGGATGTGGTGTGGGGTTTTTTTGGTTTGGCTGATTTTGTGGTTTGTGTGGGTGTGGTTTTTTTAAAATGTTAATATAGATAGCAGAGCTTCTCACATGACAAACAATTGATGTCTTATTGACAGCAGAGTGCTTGAGAGTCAGAAAAGGATCATTTAGCAAAGTGTAGCTGTGGCAGTAGCCACTGCTCTATTTATCACCATTCAATCAAATGAGGGATTTAATTTAAAGCAACTTCAACCACATACTCTGTTGAGATGCTGGTGAGGAAAAACCATACTCTTCTAAAATTTTCCTACTACCATTTAGGTGATTTAAGCCATAAGGTCCACAAAAATTCTGCTTTAGAGCAATTTCATATTAAACTATAGCCCCTAATCTTTTAACTAAGGAACCCTCCTAAGTATTTTAAAATGCTACTGTCCTTCTATAAAAATCTATTGTACTTTCTTGCCAATGTGTTGAGAATGTCATGGAAATTCCTATTTGTCTTCAGAGTAACTGCTACATCTAATAAAATAATGTGTTTTCAGTTTTTTCTAGCCAAATTGTGCTCAATCATCAAATGCATAGGTAAGGAATTAATCGTACTTTTTTGTTCTTACATACACATACATGTAATGCCAATGTCAAAACTAGATTCAGTCCTTGATATCTTTAAATGTGTTTCTTACCATTTCAGAATGAAATAGAAAGGCACCCATTAGGAGTGTAAATTCTTAATCTACAGGATACTCAGAAGCACATATACCTACCACCCATCCACGAAAACACTTAGACGTGTACTTTCAAATGTGTGCAAAAGAAACTGATTTTAGCTCATCTGCGCCTCAATGAGGGTATACACCATCATAAGAATGTGGATCATCATAAGCTATTTACCACTTGCAAATTATATTATTGCAAATAAACTGCAACCAGATAAAATACAACATAAATGCAAGACAGAAGAGTTGTAATAAATTAAAACCAAAGATGAGGGTTAGTATTTATAGGAAAAGGGAATTTACAAGACAGTATGCAGATTCACAACAATATGCAGATTTTAAAAACCAATATGCAGATTTTAAAAACAAATATGCAGCTTTGGTGTCAAATCTGTCCCAGAAGAAATTCTGGGTCCCAGACAAAAATTTAAATCTTTTGTTCTTCTACTCTGCAGTATAGCATAATTCACAGAGGTTAATACATGTAAATTTTCAGATACACAAGCTCAGTAAAACCACACTCAAGTGCTGAAAATTCAGTATAGCAATTTCTCTGTTTTTTCCTATTAATTTATTTTTACATAATCCATCCTCAACTAATGTAACTTATTTATTTAGCTATTAATTTAGCTTTAGATTTAGCTATTATCTGGAAAGAACCACCCTGCAAACTTCTTAGCTTAGGTTGTGAGGTTTTTTTCTTTTTTTTTCTTCGGTTAATGTCAAATTTTGTAACCTGATAGAATAAATCTGTCAACCTTCTTAATTGATTTAAGGAAAAATAAGAAAAGCAGAAAAATAAGTATATGTACACACTGAGAAAATGTACCTAAATTGCAAACATTCAGACCTATTTGTACTATTCTGAACTGCCAAGACTTCTGTGCAAGAAGTTCGGTTTTGTTCATTAGCCCCAAATCTGAAATGGAAGCATATAATTTCTCTCAGTTTAGAATAGATTTTATTTGGCGATGATGCAAAGCTGTGGTATGGAAAGAAGCCAATATTGTGCAGCTGCTGAAATGAAGATTAAACGTTTCACATGTGAATCACAGAAAAAATCCTTTCTGTTGGGAGAGTTTGATGCTCGCTTTTAGCATCAAATTAAATTCAGTTCCACAGAGCATATAAAAAGTTTTCCAACCACTCCTATTGAAAGTCATGTGTGCCACAAAAAATTATTGTGATAGTCTATATTTGAAAAGAGACCTTGTCAAATGAATTTCACTTCAAAACTTTTAATTGTTTTTTATTACTTTCTTTATAAAAGTAATAGGTCGAATGTAAATCACTTTGAAAGAGTTTCCCATTTTGTAAACAGCCGTATGACTCATTCTGCCAATAAAACAGTGGTAAATGGGAAAGTTTGACTTTCATTATGTCAATTCAAGTAATTAAGCAATTCCATATAGTTAAATGTGGCAAACACTTGGAAAAAAAATTATAGACAGTCACAACAGCATATAATAACTTTAGAAGTCTATAATGTTGTAATTTCCTTAAACTCAAGATAGCATAATAATCGGCATAAATAATCAAAAAATATGTAGTAGTTCAAAGCATTTTTGAAGACCACTAAATTAAATATACATTTTACATCTGATTTCAAAAGGTTTGAGATCACTCTATGACTTCTTTGTTTCTTCCCTTTCATGAATGCATGTTGTATGTCACAACTCAGATTGAACTATATATATATCTAAATGTTTGTGTCATGGATATTTCTAAATGTGAACCAATAAACACACGTTGCAGATTGACTCTTTTCTAACTGTTTTCAGGCCATAATTTCAAACCGTGGACCTGATTTCACTGATGTCCCCATGCTTGTGTAAATTTATGAGTAAAGCTTTCCTCTGGGTAATATGGTTGCTTAGAAAAATTTCTCTGCTCAGTGAAGAACTCATGAGAACTGAATGAGCAATGTGCACTTTACATCCTCACCATCGTCTCTACCTATCAGCTGATTCCAACTTCTTCTGTAGGTAGAGATCATCAAGAGAGTAATGTAGAATACATTAAACTGATAGGCATGTTAAGCAATTCTACTTTAAATTCTTCAGCAAATTTAACTTTTTCTCTACTGAGAGCATGAAATAAATGTTTGGATTTGCGAATTCAGAACAGGAAAATTATTTTTAAATTACATTGTAAAATTAAAATGTACTTTAAGCAAAAATAGCAGTCTCACTAAATTACTTCAGTCATTAATAGCCCTATGAATAAATGTTAAAAGCAGGTCCAACATTTTAAATAAGATAAAAATGTAAGTAAATAATAATAATGTAACAGGCTGCCCAGAGGAGTGGTTGAGTCACCATCCTTGGAAGTATTTTAAAGGCCTGTAGATGTGGTGCTTAGGGCACAGTTTAGTGGTGGAGTTGGCAGTCTTATGTTAACAGCTGGACTTGATGATCTTAAAGGTCTTTTCCATCCTAAAGGATTCATGATTCTATGATTCTATGATTCTAATATCTTCCAAAACAGACTCATGAGGCAAAACCCCCCAGATGTTACATGTAAGACATTCATATACAATATAACATGAGAAATCAGATCAAATTATAAAACTCAAATTTTTTTATTATATAAATGTATTTTGATCATTTGCATTCAGATAACTTGTCAAGTACAACAACTTGACGGCTTTAATATTAACTCATTTGTTCCTTTTTCCTCCCACCATCCAGATCTACACACGTCTACTCCCACTCTACATTTGATCAAACGACTTTCCAGCTTCCTAGATATCTTTCATATACACAGAATTTGCACTTTTTCCTGTTGCAATTTTTTTTTTTTTCTTTCACATCTAGATTGCCTATACAGCCCTTAATTGTAGCACACCCCAAAGCAAGACAAGCTCGCACAGGTATTTCGGAACAATGACCTCAAACAAACAGTAAGTTTTATATCTCACTGGCATAAGCACACTCATCCTCTTCCTACTCACCTTGGGCTTTGGTCTAGTGCCAAGCATGGAGACTAGCGAGTTAATGAGTCAGATACTTACACTGAGAGCGTATTGGAATGACCTGGGAGAGAATATTAGGATTTTTTTTGGCAAGTTAGTGGAAGAATAGGGTTCCATTAGGGACAAATTTATGAGGTGATCAGGGACTGGGCAGAGATTATAAAATTTGTACCTGAGACACAGGACAGGAAGAGATGTCAGAGGAAACTTTTTATTTATTTTAAATCAATTCACAGCAATTTTAGGTTACAGACAAATGGAGAAACTAAAACTTGGTAAGCAAAACTAAATTGTACTGAAAGCAAAATGCTTGGTTTAAAAAGAAGCTGTTACATGACCTTTCAAAACATTGGAATATTTCAGTATTCCAAAATACAATATTCTTCTAGACCTAAACAGCGTATTGAGGAGATACAGAGCATTGAAGTTCTCTTGAGGAATTAATTCAAGTTCTAAATGTCTCATACATTTTTACAGTCCAAAAGAATGCATCAAATATCAAATGCAAAGTATAATCTGTGCAGAACAGAGTTATGATTTACCTACTGTCTATACATAGTGCCCTGAAGACAAAATAACAAAGTATAAATATGTATAACGGAATGTTAAAGCTTACTGCCAGTCCTTGTACACATCCTGATCACTGATGTCAGTGCAGAGGTGCTCAGAGCTCAGGGGACTTCCAAGCCACAGTTTCTTCTTCCCTATCAGAGCAACAAAAAGAAAAGGCTGCTGGTTTTAGAAGTTCAGTATTAACAATTTTGTACCTGGCCATTTTTCTTCAGGGCACCTAAATTTCTCATGTACTTTCCCAGCACTTTTGAAGGAGTTTACCATATGAAGATGAACTGTGAAATACTTCTGGAGGTTAAGCAAGCCTCCAGTCTCAGGTCTTCATTCACTTAGTTTTGATTTCAGTCATTTATGGTCATATGCTCCTTGTTAGAAACTTTATTCCCAACGTTTGTTTATCACCTTCTTTTTAAAGTAGAAAAACTGTGTCCAGTTTTTCTCTGTATGTCCAGTCACTCCTTACATCATGCCTCCTTTCCTGGCTTCTTTTCACTCCACCAGAAAAGCACGATTTCTGGTAACTACAAGAGCTGACCTCTGGGTGTCATACAGTTCAGCCTCCTACAATCTGTCAGCATTGCATTAATTTAAGGTTTATGTATGTAAAAAATACTTCTATAAGCAATAAGAGTTCTCTGAGCAACTAAGAATACATTCACCGTTAGCCATCAAGCTCTGCATTAGGTATTAAATAAATAAGAAAAAGTCCAGAATAAAAAAATTACAAAAAATTATATTTTGCTTTAATAGGCAAAATTCTCGTAAATAATCTTAATGCTCTTGAATAATCTCTCTATATTTATTTATGGGCTAAGAAAAAAACCATGTACATTCTGAAATGATGTTTTTGGAATAATCTGAACAGAATATTATTTCCAATGTGGTAATTTCCAGCGTCTAGGTTTACCAGTCTTATGTAGTTTGCAAACAGTCTGTAAGATCTGTGGGGTGAATTGCGAAGCTGGTCTGTATCAGAATTAGCAAGTGAATCCATACGTTGTCAAGTTTGACAAGCTGGGTTTATAGCAAAAAAAATAAATACTGAGGATGAAGGGGGAAGATAGGAGAGGAAGATTCTGCGTTATAGGGAAAAAAGTGGAATAAAAAAGAACAGAGAACAGAATGGAGTGGATTGAAACAGGCCAGAGATAGAAGCGGATCAATATTTTCAATGTGCTGCTGAAAGAGAGATGAAAAAAGTCTGTTTCTATTGGTAAGCACATGTTGAAGTGTTTTCCTAAAGGGAGATTGTCCTGTCACTAGTTAATAAAAATGCAGAATAATTCCACTCATGTTGTGAGAAGTTCACTATGATATTCACTGTAAAATAAGAAAAATTTTGCACAGGAGAATGCTCTATTATTAACAATACTTTTTGTAAAGGCATCGGGAGACAGACAGTTATGTATCTGCACAACTCTAAGCTGTAACAAGTGAGTGGTGGTATTCAAAGAAGAAAGCTTGACATTTATCTTCTCTGAAAAATAAAAAGATTGAAAGCAAATGGGTTTTTTTTGACAGCATTGAAACCCCTTCCTGATTATCTGGAGAAAGGAATTAAATATCATTAAAAGGTCGCAAGAACTTGCATGGTCTGAGAACTAGGGGGAGCACAAATCTGATAGAGCCTTGGAGAAAAATATTTTACAATTAAATGTGTTAACAGATGACATTCTCCTTGGAAAACAGGCACTGACACAGATGAGGAAGCAAAAATTGCCTTTCATTTTATCTCGAAATAATCTTGGTATAGAAAAAGAAAAAATCTATCATGAACCCTCAAGTACTTTTAAAGTAATGTAAGTAGTTGCTATGGATATAAAATCAGCCTTCATTTTGTTACAAAATGTGACATTTCACAAATAATAAATCAACACTTCATAAAACCTCCATCCCCATGCAGTGCATTAGTTGTCTACAAATTGAAGAAGATTTATATTTTGAGCTGTCTAATGATAATTTCATGGGGTTTGCACTACATAAACTTTCTCTGTATAAATATAAGCCCAAGAACTTAATATTTTGATTGTAGATGTAAAGATGTTTTGACACTTCATTCTCTACAATTTAGCTCAGGTTCATCTAATAAAATAATAATAAAAAAAGAATTTTTATTTTTTCAGATATTCCCAGTACTTTCTGGTTTATTGAAGAAATCATCTTTCAGAGCCAGGGGAAATATTTTTCTTTTTTGGATTTAGGAGGCAGATAAATTAACTATAAGGACTGTCAGTTGCTGGAAATTTAAAACCTTTAAATTAAATGCTGTGAATACGAAGAGTAAGTTAAAAGTAACTCGATTCAGGCTGGTAGAGCTATTTTATTGAAATAAATGTATTAAGTCAGAATTTATAAAAGTGTTAGATCAAAAGTTTATCAAAAGCCTGAAATATAACTTTTTAAAGATTTTTACGAATGGATGTCCAAAGAAAATGTAAAGCATGAAGAAACTTTTATAAGTCTGTAATGAGTTAGAAAGCAAGTTTTCCCCATGGCAAGAGTTTTAAGGTTTTGAACTCAAGACCTTCTGAAATATTTTCCTTTTGTTTTTCTTTAATGAAAAGTCTCAACAGGTCTCCATAAATACCAGAGCATGTCTTCATTACAACAAAAAGCAAAGAAGCATGAGCTCAGAAAAACAGATGATCTAATTACTAGATTCTGCACTGTTCATAAATTTGCCTAGCTCCATTTTGAACCTGAAAATATTCTCTCTTTCCATAAACTCCTGTGGTAGCAAGCTTCAGATTTTCATGACCTGTTGTGTAAAATTATATTTTCTTTTACTTGTTTTGGAATGATCGCCTATTGGTTTTCACCAATTGTCCCCAAGTTCCAGAACTGGAAGAACTGGTGAGTACCAGTTCCATTGTTACCTTATACAATGCCTTCATGGGTCTGTAAATCTCTTATCATGTATCTCTTCAGGGTTTTCGTCTGCAAACCAAAGAGCCTCAGGCTCTCCTATCATGAGGTACGTGCTTGCGCTCTGTTCCCTTCATCATTCTAATTGAGCTTCCCTGCAGCTTCTCTAACTCCAAAATAGGTTTCCCGAGATGCATAGACCAGAATTGCTCATGACACCAAGATGTTGATGCATGAAAATTTGATACAGCAGCAAAAAGGCATCCTCCTTCTGGTTTTCAGTACCCTTCCTGATGATGGGCAGCATTGTTGGCTTTTTTGATTCTGCTGCATGTTGACCTATTGATTTCTAAAAAATGTCAATGGATCAAAGACCTATTTCCTGAGTTGTAGCTGCCAATTCAAAGTGAAGCATTACACAAGAATTATTTATGCTATTTTTCCTTAGATATAATGCTTTTGATTTATCTATACTGAAACTGTTTTTTCACCTTTTGCCCACTTAGTTTTCTGAGGTTCTTCTGAATTTCTTATCCAACAGTGCAGCAACCAGCTTCCAGGTATAGTTTAGCATCATCTGAAAAAGGTGAGCTTTCATTGTGCTCTCCTTTCTCTAGGTAATTGAAGAGGAAGCTGAACAACCCACCATCCCCCCAGGCATGCATCCCTGGTGGATCTTTAGAAGACAACATAGCCTAACTTAATAAACAAGGTAAAAATGGCTAAGGAAGGAAAAATAAAGAATATGCTAAGATGTGACTTTGGAGAAGGAGGAAGGATCTTTTATCAGACTTTTTATTTTTCAGTTCAGTGCAGTCAAAGCCATAAGGTATCTGTCAGTTGGTATGGATGCAATTTTAGAAGGAACCATGATGAAAGGGGTTTCCACGGCTACACTGTTTTTTTACTGGAAAACACCTCTGGAAAGAGTGACGAAAAAGGATCTCAACAGCTAATCAATACGAACCTGTTTCTTCACTTGCTTACTCATTAAAAAAACAAAAGTCAGAAAGAAAAAGGGGAATTTAGATTTTCAGTAATGAAAGTTTTCTAAAACAAACTCATTCTAATTTTTATCACCCCTCTCCCTTTGAAGCCTTAACTGACTGAACAAACCTGTCTGGCTGCTTTTGTCTCCAAAATATGCGCTGCAAGTTTGCTTCTACAGAAGAGTCCGAAATTATTCTGAAATTGTACCTGCTTAATTTGAAAGAAGATTTACAGTTAATTTACAGTTGTATGTGCTAATGTACATTTCTGATTTTTATTTCATTTCTTTGTATTATATTCAGCTGGTCACATTTTCTGCTAGCTGACATGCTCTTGATCTCAGTAAATAAACTCTTGGTTTTATTCATCCACTGCATGTGAAAACTCCCCATCAGTCTGTAAAACTGATCATGACTTGAAAATACTAATCCCTAGTGGTTTTAAACTGATGTCTCCACAGACTAAACCCCATTTTGTTAATTTTTTTACAGAAATGACTGACTTTTATGAAGTGCTTTGCTTTTGCATAACATTGATAAGATACCAATTAATTTGAATGACTCTTGCTATCTAGGTAGGAAAATATTAGCTCTATTTTTCAGATTGAGAAACTGAGAAGTTGAAGAGGTTTCCTAAAGCCATAGGATAAGATAAGGACAGAGCTGGCACTTCTGTTCTCTAATGCTTGTCTTCTAGTCTAGAATTTTAAATGTCAAATATCCTGTGTAGTTAACACACAGTTAATAGTTAGGATAATGGTAGATATGTTTTTGAGAAAATATAAAATAAATACATAATCCATGAAAATTTATATCAATCAGTTACTATGTCTAACATTTTGAGCAGATATTCAAAGTGTGGAAGAAGAAGGAGAAGGGTTGTTTTCATCTTGTCAGCATACAGTCAAGTGGCCTTTTTCGCTTGTCTGCAGGCTTAGATCCTCTACAGAGTTCACCTCTGAGGGACATTTTCTTCCTGACTTTCTTCTTCTCCTTCATATTCATTAACTACTGTCATTTCAGTCTGTGAACAATATACCAACTATGCTACCAAAAATGTATATGCACTGAACTGAGACACCGTGGAATCCTGATACTCCATCTTTGCTGTTAGCCTGACCATAAAATCTAACAATTCCTCAAATCACGTCTTTAGTTTTTCCTCTATGGGCTAGCTGATGTCAGCAATCTATTATGCTGGTAGTCTCCTTTACTGAGAAAACTGGGACCCATAAGAAGTTGTGCTCGAGTTTTCTGTGCCATAATCGATATTGGTATAAAAAAATGCCAGGATGACTAACATACTGTAAGTTCTTCTATGCCAAGTAACTAACTTGATGTAAAAACTTACCATCTGATGTAATTTTTAGATTATTTTTCTAGTGAACTGTAGGCTGTCTTGGAGAAGCAAATTCTGTCTGAACATATATTCCATTAAATGCTTCCATTTGAACATAAGAAATCACTTTACTACTCTGCGGATGGTGAAACACTAGCACAGGTTGCCCAGAGAGGTTGTGGAGTTCCATCCTTGGAGATATTAAAAATCTGACTAGACACAGATTTTGTGCAACCTCCTGTAGATGACTGAGCTTTGTGTAGCACAATCGGATTAGGTGATCTTCAGAAGGGCCTTCTCACCTCAGCTACTCTGTGATGCTGTGAACTACGGATGATCTGCTGAGGAGCACCTCTCTAGCCAGTCTTAGTGTTGACCAAGTTGGAGGGATTCATTGCTTCAAAGCAACCAGCTTTGTTCAAGAATAAACCACCTATCCAAACAGAGAAAAGTTAGACCAAAAGGGACATAAAGAAATAAAAAAATAGATTAACCCTCTACCTTCTTTACTGTTTCATACTGCAAAAATTTTTTGTGAAAAAATTTTGCATCTTTTTCCCATTAGTTCTTATATTTTTCCCTTTTTCTAGGAGACAGCACTCTTGTCCTTTATACAGGCTTAATGGAAGAGATCCACAGACCAGAGACAGAAAACAGGTGACAAAATAAATTGCATGACTAATAAAAAAGAACAACTGTTGTCTCCTACGTTCTTGTTTTGTCTTCTTATCTCTCTTTTTCAGGCTTTGCATTGAACAAAGCCCACACTGAATTCTGGCTAAGTCATAGTAGAAAGGCAGAGATAAGAGACAGTTGACCATGGGGTGATCCAAAGTTGAAGGATGCTTCTATATAACAGGGTGTGCTACTTTCAAGAATAGTAAGCTTATGTTATTCAAGCTTAGCTTACTATAACATTTCCAACGTTTTTGAAATCTGCTGAGAAGATGGAGGTTCACCCTTCATGGCTTACAGCTAATGCAGAGTAGAAAGAAAAATGAGGTAGGAAGCAAAAAGTCAGGAAATGCAGAAGCAGAAGATACAGAGAAAGCCCATACGTTTTCACCTGCTAAGATCAGAACATTATGCTAGTGGGAAATCACTCTCATATTTGAAATCTACCCTGTGGTCACATGCTTTACTCTGCTCCTCCTAGTCAGCTTTTACCCTCATCCCTACAACACAGGTGAAAAAAAATTTAAAATATGCTATCTGCACAGACAGGAAAAACTTGTTCTATCTACATAGAACAGACAGATGCTGCTGCTGTGTTTTATGCTTGAAAAGAAAAAGATTCTGCCCCATTTATCTATCTGTGTAGGGGCCCAAGGACATCAATCCAGGTGACTTTATTAACTCATGCTCATCTGGTCTAATTCTCCATAATAGGCTATATAGAATCCTCAAACTCTCCAAGGCAAAGTGGGATTTAATGTGGCAATAAGGAAAGGGTAAGCACAAAGAGGCAGAAGCAGCAGTGTGAAGCTGCTCTCACTTCTACTAGTATTTTCTTCAGCTAATCTTACTGGCCTTGAGTATATTTGCAGTTGTAGCTGACAGGACTTGAGACTGAAATTGAGAAGACAAGTGGTTCTAGCTAGGTGTGATGTGGGACAACAGAAAAGAGAGTAAAAATTTAATTAAAGTCCCATAAGTAGTAGGAGAAACAGGGGGACAAGAGAAGGAAAACAAGTGCAATCTTGCATCCTTTCTGTCATAGACAGAGAGACATTCTTCTTCAGAATGATGCTGGGACTATTAGACCATCTGAAAATTTTCTTTCCGCTGAAAATAAAACCAAACAAGAAACAACTTTTAATCAGTACCTTTAGCCTTTATCCAGTTAAGTTATACTTCAGATAAAGCAAGTCAGATGTAAAACTTCCCATTTAACCATGGGTGTTTGAAGAATGAGTAGCTTGTAATTACCCTGGTAGACACTAAAACAACTTAGCAACTAACACTACAACATTAACTTTTCTGAGCCAACCTTTTTATAAACCAGACAGAAGGACACAAGGACAACTCAGATAATATCAAGCATTAAAAATGCAGCAAAATAACACTTCAAGTCTTTATTCTCAGGTTTTTCTGTGGTGTTCCTCTGTAACACATACAAATACAAGTTGTTGACAGAAATGTTCTCTGCTGAGTTAATAGCATTCTTCTCAAGGTAATGAATACTTTGTCCTCTACATTCAACTTTATCTTTGTCTAACATAACTCTTATGCCTCATTTCCACTTCTGTAACTTTTTCAGAAGTACATTACCAGAGAACAGCTAGTATAAATACCATTTTCATAAAATTGGATAAATAATTTTCCTTATAATTCAGTGACCGAATCCTTTCTCCTGTGAGCAGCCTTGACAGTGCTTTTTCTAAGCTCTTGGACACAGTCCTGAGGCTGCGTGATTGCTTGATTGATTGTGACTTCCAGTTCAGTTAGTGCAAGGCTTTTCTGAGACATTTTGTTGGTTAGAAATGTTCTTGCTAGTTTGTTTCAGGATTTGATGTTTTTTTGCATCAACATTGTCTCTCACATCTTGTCTTCTTCCAGAGTCATCAGGACTTGACAGGTGCAGTAACCTGCAATGTACCTACTTGGTTGTTGCTATTATATTGATTATTGTTATATGATTGTTTCTGCTGTTATTGCTTACTGCTGTGTTATTGATTGATATTGTATTTTTGATTCCTGATAGTAATTTTTAATCTTTTTTAATCTTTTTATATATATTTTATATATATATTTATTAATCATAGGGGTACTTGCTAGTGGTGATTTGTGTGGTGTTTGTGACAAGCTGTAATAAAGTAGAGAAATTTAGAGGTCAAAAGCCTCCATGTCTTTGTGTATTACAGAATTCTATGAACCTACTCTTCATAGGGTGCTTTACATAACCGCAGTCTTGGGTAACAATTCAGTTTATGACAGCTATCTATATGGCTATCAACATCATATGTCCATACATTTTATATTACTTTTTTTTTTTTTTTCCTCTTTTGTTATGTCTTTCTCCACTCCTGGTAAAAAGAGAAAAGGAGGTTTTGATAGAAACTCACAAATCTAAATGGTGAAGCTATATCAGTGAAACTGATATTTAAACTGCAAATTTGAATTTTGCAGGCTAAGGCTTTGATTCAAACCATTATAGGCAAGTTGTACATTTCAGAGCCAGAACTGGATAAGCCACTCCATTCTATTCTCTTGTTTGCTCTTGCAAACAGGTCTCTGATTTGGGATTATCCTGTTTCTATCCAGTAATTAAGTGTAATTATGTGGGAAAAGGAGTGCTTGTAAAATATATATCTGCAAATCTGCGTTTTGAATGGACCTGCATGACATTTAAAATATAGCTCCTCTGACACCTGTGTTCTCCAAACACAGCACAATATTGTGGTGCATACTATTTTGTTCAGTGCAATAGACCTCAGGGTGGCTGTAAGGAGTGCTGTATTCTTCTATGCAGTCACATTCATCTTTGCAGCAGATTTTTAGCTGGGGGTTCAAAAATTTATAATTTCATTGCATAGAGAAACTGGGTCCCAAGCTGCAGGGCTAAAATCTTGTAACTATAAAGTCATAATTCTTCATGTGGATTCTTTGTTTTACTTTAGTTATTCCGCTTCAGAAATTTTGTCAGCAGAAATATTTTGTCTCTATAGCTATGCCACAGGGACAAAATTACTTCTACAGTGCATTTCTCTGTATGGACAATTACCTATGTTTTATTTTTTGAGTAATAATACAAGCTTTCCATATGAATTTAGGTGTCTGTTTCATTATCCTACACAGAAATGAGGAGAAACAGCCTATGTAAACTGTAGCATAATTAAGAAAACATCTTATATTTGATGTTTATAAAGTTTATGTTTTGCTGCTATAGTAAAAATAACTCTGAAGAGAAAATGACAGTAATTGCATCTTATGATGAAACAGGAAATCCACATACAACTAAAAACCAAAGAAAAGAGTTTTTTCTATTCCCTTGATGATCCTTTTGAGACTGCAATAAATTACCAATTGGCAAAAGTGCAACCTTCAGAACTAGTTTCTTTGCAGCTTCTCTGAACTTTTCCACCCTTTAAGGAATCTAAGAAGAAAAAAACTCTCATGAGATTTTTCTGTACTATACAAAAAAAATTTGAAATAACCTTGAAGCACCTCTTTCTATTGTTTATAATTAAATCAATTTCAAAAAGGAAATCATAAATTCGGTTTTGGTCTGTGGGAATATCTTTTTAATATTTCCAAACTCTAACATTTGTTTTGCAGATAAAAAAGACAGTTTCTTCTGGTTGAGGATAAAATTATAACATACTTACAAATTAGCTGAATCACCTTACAGATTCTGAATATTATCCTACATATAATAAATACTATAAATTTACATATGATAAATGAAATTAACTCTGATTAAAAATGTGGCAGCACAAAAACAACACCTGAGATGTCAATAGTAGTAACATCCTTATTCATGTTTGTATAACATTTCAACAAGCTATTATTTGTTGCTGAGCTGTGTGACATACTAATTAAAATGTCTCCAGAGTTCAGTCCAGTGCGTTGAATATCTTCAGTGTGGAATCAACTTGTGATCGGTTTTCAAACACACATCATTTAAATATCAGATACTTAAATTTGTAAAGTAGTAATTTAAATAGAGCAAATTATTCAAACTCAACTAATATATTGGCCACAGCTACAATATAAGAGTCTATCAATTTAATTACATTTGGCAAATGATTTTAGAAGAGTATTAGAAGTTCCAATATATGGTAAGAAAAAGTATATGTTTACGCACTTTTTCTGTCTTGAAGCACAAAGGGTGAATGGACACTCAGATGTGGACAAAGAAGATTGTGTGGAGATCTTTACAAGCTTAACTACCCAAAGTGTTAATTACCCACAATACAGGAAGATCAATTAGAGAACATTAAAGCTAAACACATCTAAGTTGAAGCTGGTCAATGTCATTGGAAGGTTGCACTCTAAATTTTTTCAAAAAGCTGTGTAAATTAAGGGACATTCTTGAAGACCGGGAAAAGACAGACATCAGACCCATTTTCAAAGAGTAATGAGGAGCTACAGGCTGGTCAGTCTCCTGCTAGTCCCTGGAAAGATTTTGGAGCAACTCCTCATGGAAACCATATCCAATGTATAAAAGAAAATTTTGGGGAACAAGCAGTAAGGGTGTAGAAATGGCAAATTTTGCCTGACCAATCGTGTTGTTTTATAATGACATGAGTAGGGATAAAATGATGGTGTTTACCTTGACTTGCACAATGTTTTTTTGCACTGTCCCCCATTTAGCAAATCTGTGTATGGATACAAAACTAGGAGGAATAGTAGATGTGTTAGAGGGTAGGACTGCCAATCAGAAGTACTTCTGGAGAAGGCTGGAGAAACTGGTTGACAGAACCTTCATGAAGTTCAAGGAACACAAATACAGACTCCCGCATCTGTCACAGAATGCCATGAGTTAGCACAAGATGGGGACAGACTGGCTAGAAAGCAGCTCTGTGGAAGAGGACCTGGTGGACAAGGAGCTGAACATGAGACAGCAATGAGACCTTGCTGCAATGCCAATTCACTTCATATTGTCTTGTATTAACCAGCAGATCCAGTTCTCCTTTATTCAGCCCTTGTGGAATTATGCCCGGAGTCCTGCGTCCAGTTTTGGGCACCCCAGAGCAAATTCAGGAGAGACCAAGGTAAGTAAGGGGCTGAAACACATGGCATGTAAGGAGAGGGTGAGGAATCTAGGCTTTTTTAGCTGAAACAAGAAAAGACTGAAGAAAGGTGCTATTGTTATCTACAACAGTCCAATCATGGACTGTAGAGAAGACTTTTCTTGGAAGTGAACAGTCAAAAGCCAAGAGGCAACAGAGACAAATTGCAGCACAAGAAGTTCTGGTTAGACATTAGTAAAAGAGTGAGGAACTGGTTTCTTAGAGAGGTTGAGGAACCTCAAACTTCATGGGAACGTGAGCAACCGAGCAACCTGATCTAATTTTGAAATTTATTTTAACTTTAAAGCTGGCCTTGCCTTGACTTGGGGATTGGACTTGATGATTCCCAGAGGTTCCTCTCCACATAGATTATCTATTATTGCATGATAAATTTTGTAGTTAGGTTTTGAGACATAGTTCATAGAGGTATGCAGCTTGAGACACAGGAAACTTGAAACAGAGGGAATACTAAACGACCAAGCAGCACTTACTGGTGTTAAACAAGACAGCGTGCAGAATATTAGAATATTTCTGAAGAATTTTTCTGCTGTCATTACTGATAAAAAAGTGAATCAGTATTAGAATGGTTTGTGGGTGGAACTGTGGTTCGCAATAAAGTGGTTTCCTCATTTGCTTTGGTGCTGAAAAGTTTGTGATAGTTATAGATCTATGTTTTTCCATGCTAAAATAGAGATTTATCTACATGCCCTTGTTTAACTCTGAACATTGTATTTGTACTCTGTCGGCATGATTTATAAATTGTTGATTATAGCTCTAGCTGGCTGATGAAAAGAAGTATTTCCTGAACAACATGTCATCACTTCACCTTTGTGTTTTGTGGTAAGAAATAGGTTCAACCTATTTACATTGCTTGAGAGTAAACACTATCAGATGTCTGTCCCTGAGGGGCTCATTATCTCAAATGATAGATTTAGCCATTAAGAGACAGCGCACTCAAAAGGGTTTTGAGAAGTCAAGGTAAGGTAAAAAGCTACCATGTGTAATGAACAATCTTGCAGAATATGAAAAAGGTAATTTTCAGACCTGTGTGTGTGAGTACTTGTGGGTCATCTATGAACTACAGTGACAGTAAAGAGAAAGACAAAAACAATCCATTTCCACCTGTCCTTATATATCAACTTTTTCTATGCTGTTTATCATCACAGTATCTAAAGCATATTGATATGTCAGATGCAGAGGTTGTTAATATAATGATAACTGGTCTATCATGGAACAGCCACACTCCCAGCTAAGGTGAGAAACTGATGAAAAGAATCTGAGAGAGCACGACAGGTGACTTTTTTGAAATATCTGAGGAAAGCTCTTCAGTGGAGCTATGAAGACTGATCTTTCCCTGATGTATGTCTATCTGTGTTACTGAAACAGCCCACAAACAACAAAAAACATTCACAGAATTCTAGACATGTACTGCAAAAAGGAAGGTATGTAGAATGATAATGTGAGAAACTTGGACATATATGTGTTCAGATCTGAGGGAAAGGTTACAACTTATTTTGTGTTTAGGGAGAGCAGTGTCATTGATATCCCATCCCCTCATTCCAAGTCCCACTGAGGATGCCTGTCCAGTGGTAAAATCAGGGCTGCTGTTCTACCCTCCTCAAATGTGAAAATATCACCATTTATCTGTCTAAGTGACCTTAGTTACTTTGACTGAATTCTCTCTATGAAATGAAATCCATTCAGGATGTAAACAAAACATTTATGTATATTTTCCATATTTCTTTATGTTTCTTGAGGGAACATCTGTTTAAAAACCTAAATCTGTTTGCTGAGTAACTTGATAAAAGAGAAGCTGTGAGGGCATTTCTCGGCAATATTATACATGCAGTTTAATTTGTCAGTATTGGAGAAATACCATAATGTTATTCTATTTGATGTTACTGCTACTGTATAATATTTATGTTCTGTGTTATGAAACATTCTGCCAGTTACCAAGGAATTAAAGAAGAGGAATGAAACAGCCTACTGCATTGTGCTGACTGCAGGAAATGGTAGCTAGATTGGACAGTGAGCTATCCTAAATTCTCAGAAAGAAGTTTTCTAAAGAATTTATTGATATTATAGCTGCCTTACCTGGAACATATGTTTCTTCTAGGATAATGTGAATGACACAGACATATGTTCATATGATTAACATCATAAGAAGAGATTGAGAGATTATATATATGAAATGATGACAAAACTTTTTCTTTCCTGTCATATTCAGGATTATACTGTCTGCAATGGAAATGGAGTAAGCATTATAAAATTACTTTGAACCCTACTCTATAGAACCCAACCTAAGCAATCAGTTGAAAGTATTTCAACCCTTTTGAAAGACATATTTGGATAAGTGAGACATAATCAAGTAACACTGCTGCCGAAGTAGTCTGAGGCGTCTCTTCCGGTGCCTTACACTTTCTGGTTACTATGGAGATAGGTCAGAGAAACAGGTCAGACTTTTACGGAGACATTTTTGGTTTTCTCTTCTTTGCCTGGTTGTGTGGATAGATGACTGTGGACAGCAAACAATTTGTAAGAAACAGTATACCCTTTTCCTGCCACTGTTGCCTGTTTCACTTGCAGTGTAGCTCCACTTCACTTTGCGTCCATCTGTTTCTTTGTCACTTAGCAAAGCTGTGTTGCTAAATAGTGCATGGCTTTATGACTCACTATGTGCACAATCCATATATTGCTCTATGACTGGATGTCTCTTCTTCATTTTAGTGAAGGGAAAGAAGACCCGCTATCAAAAAGAATGTCTGAGTTGGCAGCGGGGAGGGAAATATTGTGTATGCATGTTAGAATGAGCAGTGTGAGGGAGGCTGAATTAGTGAAAGCTCAAGAGTTGGCAAGAAAAGTTATTGAGGCAAAAATGCAATCAATGTGGAAGAAAGGAAACAACAAGGAAAATTTGGAGAGGGGAGGAATGGAAATTTGGCAAAGAAACAGTGCAATTAAGTGGTTGGACTGATCATTTTAGAAAAAACATCAAATTGCAAAAGAACCAAAAGATTTTGGCTAATGGAATGAAAATTTGCCTACCAGTATGCAGGCCCTTGGAAATGACAATATTCCAACAACAAATTAAAATAATGTCCATAAATATAACTTAGGGCACTGCTTGTTGTAGGTTAAACATAGGCACTCTGAGATTGCTGGGATCTGGGACGAGTCAGGAACTTTTTATGTGAATGTAGAGGAGAAAATCTCTTCCACTACAGTAAAGTACACGCGATGTGAAAGATGCTGATTACTTTATTCAACGTGACACAAAAAGGTACTAGGATGCTACCCCTAAGAGGATGATAAAAGACCAACACAGATTGATTTAAAAGGAACCAGTGCTCTTCTTCAAAGTCAAAGTGCAGAATTTACAGCTTAGGAAAGCTGTCTGCATAACAATAGGCTTCACTATGAGATTCAACTCCTCCAAAGAGAAACTGTCAGGAATTAAGCTGATAATAATTTACTTGTACTACTTTGTTCAAGTAGAAAAGTAATGCTAACTCTGACTAACATAATATTTTGTGTGGAGGCATCTCTAAATCTTTTTCACCACATTAAGTTTTACAGGTCCTTAGACAAGTATATTCAGTCCCTTTTAAAGAATAAATTGAAATAACCTTTATTAGTTATTCAGACTAGAGTAATTCTCCCATTAACAAAACTATGGATGTCAAACCTTTTCACCTGTCAAAGTAGGCTGTTACCAGGTATGACAGAAAAACTAGGAAGCAAGGACAACTTTATTGACAGAAGATGCCTCTGCAGTTTTTCTTTTACCATTTGAAAGTATAAGTCTTTGAAAATCCATGTTCTTCTTAATAAGCATTTGAATGACCGGTATGACAAGGACAAGGGTTAATACCCTGCAGGCACCTCAAGTAACCCCAAGTCATCCCCTGTCCCAGTGATGCCACAGCAGGGCCAGTCTCCTGCTCCCCACAGCCCTGCCTGGCCTTGGGCCCCACTGAGCCAGACTGTTGTGTGGGCCCCACATCCCAGTCTGGCCTCGGCCCATCCCCATGGAGGCATCCAATGCCCAGGCTGGGTCTGTCTTGGTGCCCCTGGCTGCCTGCTCCTGTCTAGGGGTAGGACAGGCACTGGCTGTCAGACACTGCCTGGCCAGCCCCATGGAGAGCCCTTGGGGAGATGCTGGCCTTGGCGGTGTCTTGGCAGTTGGTTCTGACAGACCAAGTAGTCATGAATTTTTCTCCTTCTCAAAGGAAGACAGCAAGGGTAAAAACCTGTCCACAGAGGATATTCAGAGATCTGACGGGAAATGGTGCTCTGAGAACCACATCCCTATTTTGTGTATTGTTTGAATGATTTTAAGCGGAACTTTGATCACAATTTTGTTTATAAACATAAACGAGGAAAAACATAAAATGAGAAAACAGCAGGAAGTGCTGTGATTTTGTAACAGATTTTATCCTAACACCTTAAGAAATAGCGACTGAATAGAAAGCTGGTGCTTGTAAGAAAGTTTCTTTATTCTGTGAAGGTCTTGAAAACCTCTGGCATTTTGAAGTCACTCTTTGATAATACTGTTTCAGGCATGGTTTTATGCTTCTAATTTCTCCTCTTTCTGTAGAGGGAGGAGATCACCCTGGTCTCCATTCAGTCTATACCATGCTTCTTCTTTGAGTCTCTCCCTTATCTGTCTTTGGTTTTTTGAGCAAGAGCAAGGCTAGAAATGCAATATAGGAAAGAAATACTGCAGGAGTACTTGGATAGTGAAGAACTATATTCCATTATCCACCTCGTGACTGCAGTTTAGAGTGTCTAGTGTTACTGTGTGTGCAAGATTTTAAAAGATACGATCATTATTAGGATCTAGGGTTTCCCTCTCACTGTAGTGGCCATCCATCATGGAAGGAGCGTCTATATTAGAAAATGTAGAATTAACTGCATTATTCTGGTCTGAAATACCAGCAATATGAGGTCTGGTGTACCTATTTCTAAACTAAACTGGCTCTCTTCAAGTTCTAGATCGAGATTCACACAATTATCTCATTTAAGTACATGAGAAATCAGTGTATGTGAGGATCTGAGTATCAGTACTTTAGATTTTCTGACATTATCACCATAAAAATATATCCATCTATGAAAGGTGATATTTCAATCACAAATCATCTGACTAAACAGATGTCTAGAGCCATCTGAGCAACAAGTGAGATATGTTTAAATTACATTGGACGTGTATATTTTAAAACTTTACTGCAGTTGATATAACGTATTAGGTTTTATATTAATGCAGTTAAAAAGGGTAAATATGGGTAAGTGTAGTAAAATGAAATGGGATGTAAATATCAGTTAATACTTCCTTGAAATATTAAGACTCAGTTCTCTTTCCATCAGAAGGAAATACTTTTTTCTCAGTACATGCTCACTCTAAACCACTTTTGACTTTCTTAGCTTTCTTTCTTTGATAGCTAAGTAGAAAATGAAACTTTGATGTCATGCAAGAAAATTTCCAAGTTTCCTTTTGTTTTGCTATCAAATAAAGTGATGAAATATACAACTAAATTAAAATTCTGAATAAATGGATTGGCTTTCTGAAATACACCCCTAACATCAGATAATTTACTTTTAAAATGTCATTAAATTTAAACACACAATATCTGTTTATGCATTAATTCTTTGAAACATTTCCATTGCCAAAATAGCATCAGGTGAAGTGCACAGTGGTTGATAGCTATTTTGCTATAATACAATAATGAGATTCCCTTGGAAGCTGTCCATTTTAGCAACCTCTAGGACCGATCCTGCCACCCACTACTTAAGAGCAGATTTAGCTCGGTGCAATGAGAAGCTTCTCAGAGACGGGTACAGCATTCAAACTCATTCAGACATTGAACTAAACTTTAAAGTAGAAATAGCATTTCAATATTTCTAATCATTTTAAAATGCAACTCTTAAGCTAGGCCACCCACGAATGATAACTACAAGTTTGTTACTACAGGATAGTAGCTATAGAATGAAAGCCATCTCTTCTTCAAAAAATTAGTTTATGAAATAAGCATTAAAAAACATTTTCCTTTTGAAGATAGCTTGTTCAGCCATAGAGTTTTAGAATTAAAAATTAATAATGCATAAAATTACTTATCCATGCACTAGACTAAGAAAAAATCAAATCACAGCACAAATTCACCTAGGCACTTTTTATATTTAATTTCAGTTCCTCAGCAGAAATGAGAAGAAAATGTTTGGGGAATGTTTTTTTTCATTTTAATTCCACTTATAGTGGAGAACAATTGAAGAACTGGGTTCAATTACCTCAGGCCTGTGTTTACAGGCAGTTAACTGTGCAGAGTATTACACTATCAACGAGTTTAAGGATATCAGAATGCGGTTCATAGAACAGGAAAAAATATATTAGTCTGTACAGTTTATTAAAAACCTAAATAAAACCAAAAGCAAACAAATCCCAAAGAGATGCAGTCTTGGGTTCCCAAAAGCTTATATTTTTTTTCAAATTCATTTTACTTCACCAGACAGAAGATATTACTTCTTCCTGTAAATCTTGTGCCATTGCAGTGTGACAAGGATACCTCAGTTATCAAAGGCAGGATCACTGAACTTATGAGCTTGTACATTTTTCTAGCACTGAGGGTAGTTTGGTCTCACATTGCTATCAGGAAAGCTGCTCCTGAGAATTCTCAAGGAGTATCACATGCTAAAATGCAGCTTGGGCTGCTGTTTCCTGCTCTTTTTTTCCTGCCCTTATTGAGAAGTGAAGGCGGTCACCTCCTTGGAGAAGCTAAAGCAAATAGGTACAGTGAAAAGTGTAAATCCTCATGAGTTCTTGGTAACTGTAATAAGTAAAACTTCTTAATTTCCAAAGAAGTAAAATTCCAAATTTCCTAAAAGTCCCTAAGAAAATTTGTATTTAAGCGAGAGCAACAAAATTCCATGCTGCCATATCCCTGACTGACTAAAACTTGTGACTTGTGATCATAGCATCTGGTTCAGTCTTGAAGTAGAAGGTACCCATAACACTGTTATTTCTTGATGAAATGTGTTCATGAAAGAATGTAGAATATAGTGCATATGTTTTAAGGCATGTATCTGGAAGCTTATACCTGTGAACTGGTTGCTATGAACAAAGTTTTTCAACCAAATCACCCTAGCAGACGTAGACAAGAGTGGATGACAGTACCATACAGGTCTGGTGGATTCCCTCAGTCTCTACTAATGCCAAATTTACAATCCTATTCTGAGGAAAATATTCCTACTGAAATCAATGGAAATATTGTTTGAATTATTTCTTTGTGAAGATTCTTTATTTTGACTTTAGGCATGCAAGACAGATGAATTCCTGTGGGACTGAAATTAATCTTTTACAGCCTGATAAAGTATTTAAAAGTGAAAATGTGGGAGATCAGGAACTGCACAGTATTTCAAAACTAGTCATGGAGGGGAACTTAACTCATTTCCAATCAAAGAAAAAAAAGTCTCACAGCTACAGCTCCTTTAACCCACTAATCTAACTTTTACTGCTGAGTTAGGTTTACAAAAACTGGTTTGCTTTGCAGGTGTATTGGTATATTTACATTTGCTCTGGTTTTACCTAAGCCTCATATGAGCCGGATTAGAACAGTGCTACCATTTAGTCTGTTCTAAATAGTTCAAGATCCAACAACATAAATCTGTCCTCTGTTAGAGACAGATTTTGGAACATATAAAATTCACCTGCTATTGGAAGGAATGAGTAACGTGACAATGCATTTACAAATACTTATTTATTATCAGGCTCAAAACAAATATTTGCTTGACATTCTCTAGGAATTATCCACCACGGAAACTCTGAGCTATTATGAAATTACTTGGCATCGTAATGTTACAAATATATATCACTAAGGCTTAAAAGGTTGAAGTTTGCGGGTTTGGATTTCTTGGTCATATTTGGTTCTTTTAATTTAGTATCTCATGGTGACTGACAACACAGCCGCCTCTCTGCTGAGCTCCACTGTTTTGATTTAACATAACCAGTAATAAATGGCTCTGTTAGAACTCAGGCTGTATTGAAGGCTGGAGGAAACATGAGCTGCCAAAGTTGTCTTCTCATGAGTGGCTCCTTCTTGATCATTTAGTTAGTTTTCCACCTATCCCAGAAAGTAGGCAACATAGGATAAAGGTACAACACATCAAACAACTGTGAGCTGCTGTGCAGTTCTGCTGACGGTAGAAATGTTGGGCCAGCGAATGTATGAGGATCTGACCTATTTCTAGCCTTTCTGTCGAGATGTGACAAAAGAATGAAATATGAATTCTTATCCTTTTAGATTCTTTGCCTTCAAGCATAAGCAGGGTCAAAAAATGAGAAAATACTTAGCATATTATGGAAAGCTGCTCAAGTCAGACAAGTAAAAACGCAAACACAGCTGGAAGAAGGCACGTTCACTGATACTGGCAAACCTAATTACTGTGATTTTAGGTGTAATAGAATGTGGAGAGGGTATGAATATCACTGTTATCCTTTGTACATTTCCAAATTACATACTAGTTGGCTGAAAGATGCTGCTGGGATCCGGCATCCAGATCACACAGTAACCCAAAGAAAACCAGATTTATTATTAATCTCTAACTCTAAACTGTTGAAACATACCGTGTGTATTCATGCGTATGAATATCAGGGAAGATCTTTGCTTTCACACAGTGGTGTGTCACCGACACAGACACCTTCTTCCATATAGGGGCTCACACATACAGGAAAGTTTGGTTTCCACTCTTACTCATTTCTATGGGATGCCATGCAGCTCGCTGCCCAGAATCTCTCTGGCCTAACAAAGGCACTGTAGAGCATAAATTTCAGATTTCTTTCTGTGGCTGCAGCAGCTACTGTAGGATGAGAACTGGTGAACTGAATGCAGCCCTATGGAATATACTTTTGTCTGAGAAAGGATGTAGTAAAGGACTTTCTTAAAGTTCATTGTTACTGTGACTGTTTCAGCTCTGGTCAGCTAAAGATCCTGGACCAGAGAGATACAAGGTCAGACTGGTGGGATCGCTTTATCTCAACTGCAAGGGAGCCAGCAGTATGTGAAAATCTTTTGAATGTTAAATAACATGAACAAGACCATCTGTTATGGGTTAGTTACATACATTTAACTCCTGTTGGATGAAACTGCAGAAGCCTATACTTTTATGCAGGAACATGTCTATTGCCCTATGAATCCTTTCAACTCCCAGTTCCTGCCAGTCAGTGACAAATTAAATTGGAATGGGAAAGTCCATCATGGGCAAAGCCATGATCAAGATCTCCATAATTATATTCCAAAAGTGCTTTTAAAACCTGTTCCAGGCTCTTTTGGAAAATAAAAATTGAAGGGATCAATAAACCATACAATCTTTCATTCTCCAGTGGTTCCCAAAATGTTTAAATACAAATGACAGTGTACATATTTCCATGCAGTAACCACCCAGTTGCTGCATTCTGGGCTTTATAGACCTTAAGTTAAGGCTGAGAATACCTCCCATCCTTTAAAAATACACGGATAAATTAAAAGACAAAAAGTATATTAAAGTTATGCCAGGCATACTGACTATAGCCCCAGAAAAAGAGGCTGAAGTGGATAATGAAATGGAAGGGGCATGTTGCAAGAGTGCTTTGCTTCATGGACAGCTATCCATGAAGATGGAGAATCCCTCTTTTGAACAAGGAACTTTTATTTCTATTCAAATTCATTTGGCTTCAACTTCCAACTGTTGGTTCCTTGCCAGAATAAACTGCCTTCCAGGACTTTATAGTTTATCCCTGTGAAGAAATAAATAAACTGTAATTGTGTCTCATTAATCTTCTCTTTGATAATCTAAATTATACCAAACTCATTAATTCTTTCTGTAACCAATTTTCTTTATTTCTTCTTTTCTTCTTTTCAATGTCCTTTTAAAAAATGTGGACATCCATGATGAAGGCACCATTGCAGAATTTTTTACATATTTTTAATCAAAACTTTCCTGTTCGTATGGAGAAGAATCGCATCATTCTTTTTGCGTCTGACACTTAGTAAGTGGCTTGTCTTTTATAATCCCAGACTCTTCATCAGAGTCATCGTTTTCGAGTTTCTCTTTTCTTTCATTGTTCTGATTTATGCTGCTCATTCCTAAATGCGTAACTTTGTATTTTGTGGAACTAAACCAGTTACAGTTTTTTGAGTGGGCACAGCTTATGAAGAATTATCTGTGTAACTGACTCATCATAATCACGTTTCCTGTTCTGGTAATTTCATGTCACTAATAATGATATTTCTGCAGCGATTTAATATAAATTCTTCTCTTCATCCTGCTATGATAATGACTCTTTATAACGCAAGAACACAAGCCTTCCCTTTTGCTCTTTGTGTCTTCTAGATTCATCTTCAATTTTTTCTCACGTCCTCATTTCTGCTCTTAACTCCTTTACAGTGGGGAACTGGGAAAAATCAAGTACTGGAAAAACAGAGGAAGAACAATGTTTAATGAAAACAAAATTAAGACAGTGCTCATCCTGGCAAAAAGTGTGGGTTTTGGAGTTGAAGGCCAGGCATTCTAGTTCTAGCTGAGCTTATTATAACAGCAAATATTACCAAAAGGAAGGTTAAAAGGAGAAGGAGAGTCCTGTTGAAGCTACTAAAAGAAAGAGCTGGGGATGGAAGACTAGCAAATGCTATTTGATAGTTCAGGGATTTACTGAGAGGATTTATCCCTCCGCTTCATAAAACAGCTCAATGATATGTTTGCTTTAGTCGTCAGTGTGTTCAGCCATGTTGATATACAGCCATTAAATCTTATTGGAGAGGCATTTGGCATGGTTAGTTAGTGTGGTAAATTCTGATTACACCCACATTGCAACTGCTGCAGTCTGTTTGCAGTCACCTGTGCCCTTTCTGTGGCCTCATCACACAAAATAAACCACATGCAATGGAGAAAAAAGTAAGAAGGTACTGAAGCACGAGAGATGCCAATTTTTTTTCCAACTTCTTCCTTTTTCTTCCTCTTTTCATTCCTTTCAAGTGTTCAGCTCACTGTGAAGGAATTCCTTTTTCAGAGATCTCATTACTTTGTGTTCAGTGTTGACAGTTTTTTAAATTGAAAACAGACCCTGATCCTGAACAAATGCAAGAGCTTTAGATCACCAACTGCATTGTATAAGTGGGCCAAAAAATATTTAATAGTTTAAATATATAATGAAATAAACATATAAAGAAGAGGAAGAAGGTTGAAATCTCCTACACTTTCCCTTTATTTGCATTTTATGGAAACCCAAACAGAGAAAACAGAGAAAGCATGATTCTCTTCTGTTCCACTCACTGACAAGGAGACACCCAACTGGAGACTTCAATGTCAAATTGTAGCACAAAAGATGCACAACTTTTGTAAATGTTTTATTGGATCGGCTTCCAATACATGGGTAGAATAAAACAGATATCTTATTTTAACATCCTGCCCAGTGATAAAGTCTCAGAATTACCTAACAAACACAGAGGAGTTCATGCTTTAGGGAGTGACATCTACTCAGTGGGCATCCTTAGGTAAGCTCAGTCAACCACATGAACTACCTGTTTCTCCAAAGCTAAGGCATGTGCTTTTCAACGAGCCACGAAAGCTGAGGTCCAGAATGATGGTATCAAACATCCAAAAGTGCCCTGAGTCATCTTTTAGAGTGAACCTTAGCAATGCCTCTTCAGCATGTTTTAAGAGTGGCGTGAAGAAGCTTGGATAAAAACAGTAGTCATGCCAATGGAACACATATTCAGTTTTTACTCTTCCGACTTTTAATAACTCAGGGAGGGGGCAGAGTATAAAATATTTACAGATGCTATACTTTCACACTGATGGACCTGTTGAACTCTAATTTTTGACTGTTTACTCTCCTGATCACATTGATTCAGACACAACAACCATAGACACAGAGCCATGGATTCAGATATGCTCTCTTCTGACCTGCCTGTGTTCCTGAATTCAAATAATTGAAGCATTACAGGAAATATTTCCTCGATTATATTCTCTACAGTTACAGGAAGCAAACAATAACTAGGGAGCAGCAACAAGCCTTTGTCTCTCGTACAACTACAGCACTGACAGCAAGACAGCAGTTTTCAGGAAGATGTCAGATCAGACGAAAGCAGAGTAATGCCCATGTTCCTAAAATGTAATCTTTGCAGCAAGTCCTATACTCCAGCAATCAGAGCACTTAATAAAATAACATCCAATTCTAAAGCATGTAAAATGTGGGAAAAAAGACGAACTTTCAATGTGAGACCCGATAGGTAGCAAAAAACTCTAGGGCTAATTACTCAATACAGAGATATAGGGAGATCTTGTTAATTTATTATAAGTAATAAGGTTACTTTCAGTTTTCCAGAAGCTGTGTTCCTTGCCTTTGATGGCTCTTCAGATGTGTTGTCTTCTATTTTTCTGCAGAAGACAAGACAGTTGAAGCTCTTGCATCAAGCAGGTAGAGAGAACTTCATTTACAAGTCAGAGGAGTTTTGAAGTAGGGGACACAACAGGAAAAGGAGGTCAAGCATTCCAAGTGACTCTTCTGAAAAAATGAGGTGGTGGCTGTTGAAGAGTTATTAAATGAGTGACTGAATCGAAGGAGATAAAACATACTCTGTGGATGGCAATAATCATCCATACACACACAAAACCACAAAAGTACTTATAGGCAAGATGGACTGCATCCTTGGAAAGCTTAGGGATATAGTCTGGTATGCTGGAAGGGGGGTCTGCCGCTCAGAAAGACCTTAATAGGTTGTAGAATTGATCTGACAGGAACTTTATAAAGTCCAACAAAGGCCAGTGGAAAACTGGGGACCCAGGACAGAATAATCCCCTGTAGCAGAACAGGTTGGGCACTGGGAAATGGAAAACAGCTTTGCAGAAAAGGACCTTGAGATACTGATGAACAGCAAGTTAAGAGAGACTCAGAAGTGTATTCTTGCAATGCAGAAAATTTATTTCATATTGGGCTGTATTAAAAAGACTGTTGACAGCAAGTCAAGGGAAGCAATTAGTCTGTTCTATTCAGCATTTGTACAACTGCACTTGGAGCCTTGTGTCCAGTTTTGGCCTTCCTAGTACTAGAGCAATTCCAATGGAGAGCCAGCAAGGTGGGGGTCACGTGATGTACAAGAAGACGCAGAGACAACTGTGATTCTTCACTTTTAAGAGAAGTCTAAGAGTGGATCTTGTTACTGTTTTCTACTACTTACTGAGTTACAGACAAGCTAGAGACAGACTTTTTGGACACGAACAGTGAAAGTACAGAGGCAATGGACAGATGCAACAATGGATATTCAACATATATATTTTTTCACACCTTGAAGATGTTCCTAACTTTGCAATTGGCCCTTCTTTGGATCAAATGGCCCCCAGACTTCCAAATTATTCTGCTCTATCTGCTTTTCTACCACATTTATTCCACAATCCTCTTCTGTTAAAAATAAGTATTTTATATTCTGGATGTTATTCCTGGTGCTACAATAAAGAAAACCATGTAATGTTTCTACCCTTCCTCATAGATAAATGAAGAGCTGTATCTTTTTTTTGAGATCAAATAAGCCCTGATTAATGGCATTCAAAAATTTTCAAAACATAAAATAACAAATGAAAGTTATCCAAAGTACATGGTTAGAAGGAAGATCCTGTGAAATATTTTAGGAAGTTGGTACATCGGAGGGTGAATAGTTCCTAGAATAGGCAACTATTGATTTGTTTCTGAAAACTACAACAAAAGAAAGGTTCCTAAAAAAGGAACTGCCAAATGGTTTCTTGGAAAATAGGACCAGAATACGACAATAATTTGTATAGCACAGAGTCAGAGCTGTGAATCAAAGAGAGTAAGAATAGTGTATAGAAAGCTGTACTTCTGCCTATCCAATAGTTCAGCCAACTCTGGAACTCTAAATGTGTGCCTCAAATGACCTTTGTTCACAGGTAAAAGTCTCATAACTGAAGTTTTGAGTTCTGCTCAGGAAACAGTGAACCAGAACTTAATACCAGAGCCCTGGCATCCCTATAGAGGCATGTGAATGTAAAATATAGGTAGTGCTCAAGACGTGACTGAAAATATCTCTTGATTGTCTTCAGTCATGTGAAAATCAGACAGACCAATAGCTACTATCATTCTTTTCATAGGCAATAAATTAAATACCTGGAAAGTATCTTCCATTTCCACCCTTATTTCCCCCTTCCAAACCTTAGAATCATCAGAGGCAAAGAATAAACCATTGATGAAATTGTATTCAGCAGGAAGATGTATCCAGAAAATTCTCCACCTGAATTCTCACCACCTAACAGACATTTACTTTAGAGATAGAATAGGGATGAAAAATGAATTATTAACAGAAGAATATTTTGTGCTTTCTGAATGGGCTTAAGACTTAGGAAACATGAAGCCTGAACACAAATTCACAACATTTGATACTTTCAAGGTATTGACTTCAGTCATTCAGTGATATATCTGTACAGGCATAATCAGAGTGTTTATGTTTACAGTCAGAATAATGCAATTTACTAACAGGAAGAAACTTCAAAATACCATGAAAGATTAGCCAATCCATGTTGCAAGACAAAGCAATTTGGTTCTCTGTAGCATTGTGACTGTAAAAGGAAGGGGTCTAACAGATTGTACCAGAAGTCTCTTAAATTATTTTTCTAATTACAATGGAAAAATTGGTATGATTTTCTTTGCTTCCTCTCCCCTCCAACCCCCCCACC
>JAOXJK010000023.1:55734855-55765055 GCA_025774025.1 Xenus cinereus | reverse complement strand
CTTGCAGATGACACCAAGCTGTGTGGAGTGGTCAACATGCTGGAGGAAAGGGATGACATCCGGGAAAGATCTGGACAGGCTTGAGAGGTGGGCCCATGCAAACCTCATGAAGTTCTAGTCTAGTGCAGGGTGGTTGGAACAAGATGATTTTTAAGGTCCCTTCCAACTCTAACCTTTCTATGACTCTGTGAATAAACTGTTTATAACAGAAAATTCAAGTCAATTCCAAGCTATTTCGCCAGCCTTTCTTGTCCATATCGTGCAATTGGTAAATGCAGAACCTCAGAGTGTGCTAGCCACAGAAAGAAGTCAGACTGCAGTTCAGCTCTGAAAATATCGGACCATACCTTTTCCACATTCTTCTTGCGTAGAGTCTTAGTAGAGTGACACTGATTGCAGACAAAACAGTGGGAAAAAAAATATGTGGGAGGCAAGCAGAACATGATAATAAACAGTGCTGGCAAAAATAAACCTAGTAGACATTTGTTAGACACATGATTTAATACTACATCATATTCTAATAGAAATGATACCACGCAAAATATAAGTAGTAAATATTAAGTTCATATATCAAACATGGAGAAATATTCATCTGCTGCAGAATATCTAACCGGATTTCAGATAGATTGTCTAAAAGACCTGTAAAATAAATTGAAAGAAGACATATGTAAGACTGCAGATTATGTGGCTTGATGGAACATCAAGGACAAGTAAAATGTCCATAAATATGTAATAAGTATTAGTAATCACATAAATTCAATGTGAAATGGCAAAATGCAAGGGGCTATATCTGAGAATGGAAAATATATAACTTATATGTACAAGATAGGAAACTCTATCCTTGACTGGAACAACTCCAAAAATTATTTAGGAGTCATGAGAGAATAATAACTGAATATATGGTCTTATTGAGATTCCATAATTGAGAGAAATAATATAATCCTTGGATATATAGGAAAATTCTATTTATCATTGTATCTATCACTCATTACATCATTATTAGAAGTTCGTGCTCTTTCTAATGTGGACACTTAAAGAAACATGGTGACTAATATCTGTGGATTTGTAAAAGAGTTCTGAATGTTGCCAAAATGCTCAGAAGATTGCCTGACAAGAAATTTTGAAGTCAATCTGTTAGCAAACCAAACAAAAATTTGAGAGAGTAGCTGGCTAGGGTTTATATGCATCTGCATACGAGAATCTTAAGGAGGACAGCAGTTGCTTAGATCCAGCAGATGAGCACTACCAAATAAAGAGGGAGAAGATTTGGAAAAGTCATATATTTGAGTGTTTGTGTTTGTCTGTTTATGAATTACATTCCTTATTACAGCCAGTCTGTATGTTAAAACATGTATCTTTTTGAAAAATTTTATAGCTCCTCAAAAAACCCCAAAACATGAAAAAAATTTTTTAAAAAAATAAATAGCCCACAGCCCTATAGATTTTCGTAGGAATGTTCAGGTGAGGTTCATGAGCAGTACAGAAGTTTAACTGTGTGTTCACAGTGGCTTTGTGTCTCCTTAAAAATTAACGCGTTAACCTATTATAATGTAATTTGTATAGAGAAGCAGTTAGATGGTGCTTGCGCTCCAAACTATGGTAACTATTAAGTATCTAGGTCTCAGAAGCACATGCTTCAATAACATTCACTTTATTGTCACTCATCACCTTCACTGCTCTTTTTTTTTTGTGCATATTTAGGGAATGAAGGTATCTACGAACATTCTTATGGAACGTAAAGTAAGCTTTCATTTGAATCTAAATTTTCTTTGGTTTATTTGTTTTGAACTTGAAACAATAGGCTTATAAAAATGGTAGACATAGTATTTGTGGTAGGAATAGTACAATTAGCTAAAGTTCATTTACCTATCGAAAAGAATCAATAAGTTAGGCAAAATATAAACAAGGCAAAAAACCATACAAATACTCTCAGATCCACAAAATTTTATAGTGTTATGAAGATTTTCTTTTTGTATTCCAGGTAAAAACATTAAACCTTGCTATCTAATATGTGCTAAAAAAAAAATAATAATAATTCTGAAATCTTTTTTGGCCAGTTCTCACTTTTTCTTGACATCCCGTGCTTTCCTTATGGGTACATAGCTTTTTGTTTGATTCAAGTGGAACATTACTTAAAAAACCACCCACTCCATTTGTCAGGTAATTTAGAAGACTTCTGTGAGAACTGGAAGATATAAAAATGTACTTTGTTAATGCAGTAAATTTCCTAGTTACATTCTTTTCATGAAATTCAGTGAAATGATCACATCCTGATTTTTCACAACAGTCTAAGATTAACTGAATGTTGCTAGATTTAGTCACACATTTTCTTAGAAAATAGGAAGTTTAGGGCTTTTTGTTACAAATAAGGCTCTAGTCTTCTTCAGTTCCTCGTGTTCAACAGTTATCACAAAAGCAAGTTCCAAGTTTTCAAAATATCTCAAAAATAACTTAGACCTCTAGGAAAAAATATCACTTTGCTTAGGACTGATTTTTAATTTCATTTTTGTCAGTACATTTCAAAGTAAAGTTATTGCTTTCTGTACACTCTCAGTCTAATTTCAGTTCATCTGAGATGGTGAGACTTAACTTCATTGAAAGCAATTTTAACAACCCTAATTTTTCTAGACTAAATTGCTGAGGGTAAGTGCTGGTTAAGCCTTATTGCATCACGGAGTTCAGTCAATTTATAATCTTAAAGGCATGTTCTTTTGTTCCTGAGACACAGATGAAAAGAAGAAAGTGTGCTTTCAGGCTTCTACATTGATACATGTGACCATTTAGCCTTCCTGATTAAACATGAAACTAATTTTACTACTGAGACACATCTGCATTTGTCTTTTCTGCTGTCAACAACACAACATGGGCATGTCTTAACTAGTGAGGAGCAAATAAACCTGGGCAGCAGAAGCCATCCAGCTACCATAGTAAATCCAGTGTTATTTAGTCTGATTTTGGAGCTATGCACTCTTCCTTCCAGAGCTTGAGATCCATTACTAAATTGCTTTCTGTACTCAGATAATTTCCAAAATGCTTTGGTTATCTCTGTTTTGTAATGCAGTGATCAGCATGACCACATTAAGAAGAAAATGCTAATTGAAAAAGGCAATGGTTACTATTTTAAGAAGAATCCTGTTTCATGCACATGTTTCTGAGTGAATGCAATGGTTTTAGACATCTCATTATCAGTAGTTTGTGCAGAGCATGCTCTCTCATTAATCTGAAACATGGCTGCTGGTTTATTGAAAAGTCACCAAGTGTCTGAAATCAACTGGAAGGGATGTGTTTTGAGGGTATGTAGACTTAATTAAGCACCAATTCTTTTATACAATACTTCTTGTCCCATTAAACAGCAACTGTAGCGTCATTAAATGATCATAAAGGCTCATTTATGAATGTCATAAAAGTCCAAAGTGTAGCAATCTTAAAAATATTCAAAAGCAATTGGCCCATTTGAAATACTGCTGTACTTTAAACTTGGGTTTTGTTGCAAATTGAGACAAGCTAGAATGTGAAGACCAGTACTTCTTTGACCACAGAAATGTTTTTCAAGGCACCCAGGACTGCTGAACCTTGATGTTCCCTGGTGATAAGAAGAGTGACAGAAAATAGACAGAGTTTTTAATATGATTTCTGTGCTGAAATTTCACAGAATGATTTATTATCGAATATGTGTTTTTTCTGCATTTTTAAAAAAATAAATCATATCTAATATATGAACAGAAAAAAAGGCTGACAAGACCAAGAATTTTATCTACATCACAGAGGGTAAATGAAAATTTTATAAACATTTGTGGCAAATCCAAATATTTCTCTCTTCAGGATATGTCTTGATTAGGATCAGCAGAACTGATTTTTATGTTAGCCCTTGTGGCTAAGGTGTTTGGAGCTAAGGCAATTAAGAGCCTCTCTTTGTGGAAGCAGAAAAGAATAAGCAGTACTTTTGCTAATTTGCGAGGTTAACAGAAGTAGAAACAGAAACAAACTTCTGCTTTCTAGCAGTAAATAGATAGCAATGTGTTAACTATCTACCCAGAATGAGATTTAGATATACATGATACAGATTATTTACATTATAATAGAACCATAGAATTGTAGGATTGTCTAGGTTGGAAGGGACCTTTAAGATCATCTAGTCCAACCATCAACCTAACTTGATAAAAACCCATCATTAACCATGTCACTAAGCATTATGTCAACCCGTCTTTTGAGTACCTTCAGGGATGGTGCCTCAACCACTTCCCTGGTCAGCCCATTCCAATGCTTAATAACCCTTTCAGTGAAAACATTTTTCCTAAAATCCAACCTGAATCTTCCCTGGCGCAACTTGAGGCCATTTCCTCTTGTCCTATTGCCTGTGACTTGGGAGAAGAGACCGACCCCCACCTCTCTACACCCTCCTTTCAGGTAGTTGTAGAGAGCGATAAGGTCTCCCCTCAGACTCCTCTTCACCAGGCTGATGCCTTTTGCACGATACAGATGATAGATGTAGAATGAGTGAAACCTAAAAGTTTCTAGAATTAGTTTTATTTTCATAAAAATGTGCAGGACTGAGTGCCAAACAAAAGGAGAACAAAAAAAAAAACCCTGTGAAGTATTTATTTGCTTTTTGATTATTTTTTAATAAAAGCATGCTGACTTTTCATTTTGAAATTACTTTGTTTACGTATTTCATTTTGGTTTATTACTTTGAAAACACTTGGAAATCAAAAGAGCATATGATTGCAAAACAAGCAAAAAATTTTCTTTTCTTAGAGATGTCTTCTAGAATGATACTTCTGTGCTGAGATAGCTGGATCACTTAGCAGCAGCTATATGTAAGGAGTCCTAACTTTGAATAGAGATTTTCCTGGGGGTTTTCCTCCTCTCTTTTTTTTTTTTTTTTAATTCATTGTGCCTCCTGAAAAGAAATAAAGGAGAATAATCACAAGAATGATCAGTGACTACCAAGCAAGTGGATCAGACAGAAAAGGGATGTCTAGAATCTTTGAGCTCTGTCAAATGCTTTAAAAAGGGTATATTTATTCTTCACTTACTCAAAATGCTTAAAAAAGTATGTTAAAGGCTGATGTGGGTTAACTACCGTGGTTTTCAGATGTTAAATACCTGTCACAAGATAGGAAATTAAACTAATTTAATCTGACTCCGATTTCCTGATAGTATCAAGATTAGGCCAGGGAAGCTTTACCCTGAACGCTACCATTGTTGATAGCTCAGGTACAGCAGAGACTGGCCGGAGCGAGCACTTCCCTCGTGGTCTTGCCTCTGGCAGGGTCCAGCACTGACAAATTAATGCACTCAGCTCTGAAAGCCTTAAACTGATTTGATTTCCCAATAGCAAGACAATTATCCAGTGCATATCTCCATCCCATTTAAATTCATTTTATGCAACTCAGTTTTATCTGGCAAATTGGTGACTGCAATTAATACCTTCACTTTTTCCACAGTAAGATCAATATAGTAGATTTTTTTTTTTATTTGGGGGGGGAGGGGAGTCAGGATTTTTTTCTCACCATTGTCTTAGATGAAGGATCTCCCTTGTATTGCAGATCTTGATTATTTCCAACAATGCTTTTTCTTTTTTTAATGTGCAAGCCTTTTGCTTCCTTTAGAGGAGGTAAGAACACTATTATCTTCCAACAACTCTAACAGTGAACTTCAAAAATTCTCTAGGCTGCCTGCTACCTGCTTAGTAAGTTCCAGCATACCCTTTGATAAGATCAACAATTTTCTGAGCTAAGTTAAATTCTCTGGAAAGATACTATCACTTTAATTTTTTTAGTGGAGAAAAGTAAATGAATCCGAGATTGCATCCTGACACCAACAGAGAACTTGGCCACACAGGCTCTAATGCATCACCCAGACTCCTGAAAGGGAGTTGCAAAGGATATAAACTGATTCTAAACAGGGATTGATGTCTGGCAAAGTTGAAGGTAAGAAAGAACAACCCTTTTGCAAACAGATTGTATGTAAAACAGCAGCTGATTAAGTGATCCTGGACAATATGAGTAAGCTCCTTGATCAATGCATTAATCTTACATGCCAGTAATTCACTATCCAGAAAGTCACCTGTTCAGCCTGGTTTACTGACAGTTGCTATATGGCTCATCCTCTTTCCAACCTGAGTAGCCAGCATCTAAAGCTAAGAAAGATTTTGTCTGACACTGAAGAATTTTAATGAAGACTATTTAATGTGACCATTGATTCAAGTAGTCAGTTTAGCTGTCTGTATCTTTTTTAATTTATGAATTAGTGAGTTCAGCTTCTTAGTTCATAGTCCATTCTTCATGAATTAACTTCCGATTAAAATCTTATGCTTCCTTTGCAAAAGCAAAGGTTCCACTCTAGAAGAAGAGACAAAACAGGATAATATTTCATAACTGACCGTTATAGTACCCAGCTGTCTCTAGACTGTGACCAGCAGTCAAAAGAAAATATTTGTTAGGTCTATGTTCAGATGAATGCACGACAAGTGCTTGTGAGTGTCTGTAATCCACCATTGGTGAAACTGCTCACCCAGATAATACAAGAAGGGATGTGTTCCTAAACTGCAAGACCCCACAACAGCCATACATCGCAGTTTGCCTGCACAAGTAAAGGTGAATGTTGCTGCATCCAGGATGACTGGTCAACAAAACTGAAACTGCAGCAGAGGTAGCTGCAGCTCTGGGGCAAAGGGAGAAGAAGGTTGGTGGTCATCCAGGGAGGGAGTAAAGACTGCAAAGAATTAGAGATGTTTTGGAATAGGGTCCTGGCTGTCAGACAAAGCTGGAAGGCTTCAAAGAGGTTTGGGATAGAAATAGTCTGATCTCCAACCTCCTGATACTAAACTCCTCTTTGGATCTGCTACTTTTCCTCTTCTTCCTCTGCTACTTTTCAGGTAGAAGATATTCACAGCCCTGGGATTCTTATTCACCTTACCCACTCAGTGCAACCACCTAACCACAATTACAGCTGCTCTTGCAAGGACTGTTTTCTGTCTCCCACAGTAGAACCTACTAAGCCAGTCAGGCTGAGGTAAAGGAAGAGAGAGGTAGCCACATTCAGGGGGTTTTCTTCCTGCTACTTGTCCTTATTGCAGGACCCCTAGCCGCTACTGTATACCATATTACTACCCCTGGGTGTAGCAACCGTTCCACTCACCCACAGCTACCTGTACGCCAGCCGACTTCTCTGCCCAGGTAACAGATGCATGCAGGGGAGGCTGTTCACGCTGGAAGAGATGATCCCCACCCATGACGAAACAGAGAATGCAGACCTTCGTCAGGCAACTAGCCATTCAGTGATCCTGAGTTGCTATTCATTTCCAAACAAAAAGTAATTTTCTTGCAGAAGAATGTAATGTTGAGACTCAGCAGGTGGTTGTGGTATTTTACACCTCAATGAAAGCAGGATTTTGTCAGAGGCTGTGAATAACCATTAAGTTTTGCAGAGCTCAGGGTCCTTGAAAATCCTGCTTGAACAGTACTTGAAAATCCATGTGTATCCTTACTGATCTGAGACGCCTGAAAGGATGCAACTCATAGTGATCAAATGCCCATATGAAAAAAGTTCAGTTGGTTCACAATGGCAGTAATACAATATGGTTTTTTGGTATTCTTTGAATCATATTAAAATGAGCATAACTAGAAGCATAGTTGTACTGTATAAGAGATGAAATAGGTAAAATAATTCCTGTAAGGAGTATTAAATTTCATAAAGGAGAAATACTGTTTAAAATAAATAAATAAATATTCAGCAGCATAAGAACAAAATGCTTGCAGGTAGCAAAGACAATGTCTAGATACTCAAAGTAAACATGTACAATGCATGAAAAGGTCTATACAACGGTCTACAGGCAGTTATTAAAACAAGAAAGGATATTCTACAGAAAGTAGAAACTGTGTTTACCTATGGGAAATAGAGAATGATTCAGAACTTTTGGGGGTTTATATGCACGAAGATAGTAAATCAGGGAAAAAGAGATGTCAATGATCAATTTTCTAAACTCATAGAAAGTAATAATAACGTAAGGGTAAGTATTGAATTGTGACATAAAGGTACCGTGCAGTAATGGTAAGGTCACAGTAGAAAAACAAAATTAACTACCTGGATCAGTATTCCCAATTGAGGAACAAAAGGACGTTCCCAGACCAAAGCCATTTCTTATTCAGGATGAGTCAAGAGGTACCATCTCAAAAATGAGTGTCACTAGAAAAGGTTTTAGAACACGATAGCAAAATGAATAGCAGCAAACTGCCAAAACAAATTCATATTTGCCTAAAAGTTCCAAAGAAATCTAACATAAAATTACCATCTTATGACCTGTGCTATAACCTCTTTCTTATATAAATGTTCGTATGTGAGTAACGGAAGGTGGCAAATATTATGCCATTTTCTATAAAGGGCTCCATAAGAAACTACACCTGAGTGTTTGATATACAGGCTAGTCAGACGTCTTTAAACTATATGAAAGAATATAACTAATACATGAAACCAATAAAATATAACAGAGGAAGAGTGTTTCCTTATTTTTATTTTTTTTTCAAAAAGAAGTGACAAATCTATTCTAACATATTGAGGAATTTGCAGACATGTAGGAGAACATGATCCATACAACACAACAGACTTCAACTACCAAAATCCTCTACCAAAAACTCGAGGAAACAAGGTTGGCAAAGAATAAGAGAAACTATCTAAAGTGATAGTAACTAATACAGTTCTGATTGGGCTTTTCTCTTTTCCCTTTCTTCTTAAAAGAAGATACTGTAAGAGTACAGAAGGCACAAAAATAGACTGAAAAAATGAGCAAAATATCACATGGTATCTACACAAGAAGAGGTTTCTAGAGATTTCTGGAAAAGCAACAACTGTGGGATATGGCAGTGATGTATGAAGTCATGAATGGATGGAAAGTGGGTAATGCGTATTACGCAAAAGTATTTGACAAGTTTTAAAAAGATTAGTATTTCTTTGCATAACACGTAACAGAAGTCATTAGGAATTGCAGATGTCAAAATGATAAATGGGATCAAAAGGGAACTAGGTACATTCATGAAAGAAAAGGGGTTACTAATATTGAAAATTCTGATTTCCAGTCTTAATTCCAGAAGCTAGGAAAGGATACCAGAGAAAATAATAGCACGTGTACTTTGCATATATTCTTCCCTTCAGCATCTCCTATAAGCAAGCTAGTACCAAAGGTAGGATATTATGCGAGACAGATCTGTGGTCAGAGACAGTACAGCCATTTTTATATCTAGTCCTACTCTGAATTCACAAAATGGGGTATTGTCTTCCAAGGGTCAGGCCATTTTAAGAGCTGTTTCTATAGACAAAGACAGACTGTCAAGGTGACAACTTCTCTTCAGCATTTTCCACTTTGACACTTGGTGAACAGCATAACTGCTGGCAACCTAGTGCTAGAACTAGGTGAGTCATGAAAAACTCATCTGTGAAATTGCTGAAGTGCATCTGACTTTCAATTCCCTAGCATCTTCCTTCACAGCTCTGTGAGCCCCCAGAGAACTGCTTCTTTATAGAGAAAGGGTTGTGAATTATCTTTATTTTGTGTGCAAAACTTTTGCGTTCCTGTGTGTTTTGATTCTTCCCTTTCAGTGTTTGGAAAGGAGTCCAATTTCCAGAAGAACTTGAACGTAATTCTGAGAATTAAGTCTGAATCTGGGCAACTCAGCCCCAGCTCAGCATCTTCTGAAAAGTTATGCTGCTCATCTTTGTCACAAAAAGGCAGAAAATTTCATCAGCTTTTTAACATATCTTAAGCTCTATTCCCAAAAGCTTTTTCATTCCTCTGACTACTTATAGAGCCTCCCCTTGAAAGTCTCAGGCAAAATTAGATTCCCAAATATCATAAGCAGTAGGAACATCAGTGTCCATTTCCCACTTAGCAAAATAAGGTAAACAAAATTCTCAGGAACAGAAACTTAAAGCCTCCAGTATAACAGATCTGCCAAGGGTGTCTGCCAAAAGACCAGATGCTCTGGCTGGGAAACAGATGTAATTTACAGTACTTGCCAGTATTTTCTGGTTGATTTTTTTTCCACCTAACAGTTAGGAGTGAGATTTCAAATATTTCCTTGTGTTAGAACAGAAACTTTTAAAACAGTCATAAAAGTATTTAGAAGACAATGTTTTAGTAATAGAAAAATCTTAATAGAAATGTATTTTTAAGATTCATGGCAGAGGAAAAACAAACACACATTCCCAGCTAATTAGGTTTACTATACAGTTAAAATTGTGCAGTATGATATCTAATTGCTAATATTAACAATTAGCAAATCATTTGTGATTTATATAGACAGCTGTTAAAAGGAAAAGTTGTTTGTGTTTTCCAAGTAGTGACATTTTGATCAAATCCTTTATGAAACATTGAAAAATATATTTATTTGGCTTTTATATGAAACAGTCTCTGTATTCTACCATCCTAGCTTCTCATTTAAAAGAATAAATGAGTACTTGAATGTATCCCTTAGAAGGCATAATATTTCAATGCAGGGCAGAGTTCTGTTATGTTTAATTTCCCTCATTCAAAACTATCACTGAAGCAAATCTTGTAGACATATTCTATGTACAATTCTGTCAGAGGCAGAATTTATTCTACAGGAAAACATGTCTGCAGAAACCAGTAACACAAATAGTGAAAGAAATATTTTCTTGTATATATATCCTTTGATATGAATTTCTGGTACGGCAAATCAAATGCTATTCAAATTAAGAGCAACAAATATTACAGTAAGCATTTAAATAGAAATTGCAGAGTATGTCCAATGTGATAAATTCATCCCACTGTTTTATCAGAGAATACAATTTTATAGGCAACACAGTTAAAGTTGCCATAACAACGCAATAGAATAACTCATGCTATGGAGCATCAAATATAATCAATTAGAAACAAATCCTTCAAGTATTTGGAAGTCTTTTTGTATCCTATATGAATTAGACTTTGACATATTTTTCCTTCAAGTGCAGTAAAAAATCCTCAATAATTTACCTGTTAAACTCAGTAAAGATATTTCTCTTCAAAGAAAGGCAATGTAATTTCTAATCCAGAAAAAAGCAGATATTTTGTCATCTTTAGTACATCCTTTAATATTACCCAGAAATAAATAAGTGGCTCATACTCAGCTGAAAAAAAGCTATCTATCTCACATAAATTTCTACTCATCCCTGGAAGAGTACAAGATACTTCTTGTTTTAGAAAGGTTGAGAAACAGGAATGGTTAATGAAGGAGAAATACATCCAATTCCAGTAGAACTGCTGGAAACACAATAATCTCTTAGTCCAGAAAAATTTTGTATAGGTTACCTTTTCTTAAACAAGCCATGTAGTTTATTGGAACATTTCTGATAGTCTATGTACATGAGATTGCAGCATATAATACATCTAAATTCTCCCTTAAAACTTCATATCCATCATATCCACAAACCCCTTACCCAGTTCTTCTGTTATGTAAATCTGGTAAAAAAAGTGCTAAAGACCACAGCAGCAATGGTCTCAGAGAGGATGGTTAGGGTAGTGGCCAAGAAGGCAGAGGAGAAGCAGCTTATAACAAAATAGTCCATAACATCCTTAAAACACCAAACTTTTGCACCCATCTGGAGACTCAGCTTAAAATAATCCCTCGGGTACCTTCCTAAGAACAGCAGTTACCAAGATGTAATGTCTTTTGGATTCTTTTTTTATTTATTTCAGTAATTACAGACATTTTTATTGATTATTAAATGGTTACTGAATTAATAAACTCTTTCAAGAAAACAAGCTCTTAAGTGTAATACTACAATTCAGTTATTTATGAAGAGCTGATCTTCTGAAAGTAAAGCAATATGGTAATCAGTAAAAACATCTGTCACCACTCAACTGTGGATGAATTATGAATTTTTTAGGAATGGGAATATTCTTTGAAATTGAAAGACATTTAACCATTATACTGTTGAGAAATTTGCCTTTTTTTCTCTTTTTAATAAAAACTCCAAAAGCTCCACAGAAGCAGTCTGAATTTTTTTTTTGTTTTTGCCTTTGTGGATCATAAGCAAAAACATATTAAACAGAAATATAATGAAAAGTTATTACTGTTTAATTCTAGATGACAGAAAAAAAAAACTTGGCAACAGATCTGCAAGTGAAGAATATTCCTTGCCTAAAGGCACGTTCCTGGGCAAAGGACTGCAGGATAACTGTTACTGATGAGATCTATGCTCTTTAGGAAAAGAACCCTATGGTAGTGTGATTATACTAGAAAAGCCTACAATATTTAAATGTAAAAATAAAGAAAATCAACAAAATAACTAAGAAAATAATTTGCAGTCATGACTTCTGCACTTCCCAAAAGCATCATTGTACCATGACTGAAGGATGATTGTCATACTCTACTACTTATATATTATTTAATTATTTTTTTTTAACTGTACAGCTACCTAGTAGAAATTTTCAATTGATTTTTCAAACTTTTGTTCTCTCAGTTCATGCTTCAGGCACTGAAAAATATTTCTGGGTTTTCTTTTATTTTTTTTTAAAGAAAGGACTTCACAAATATCTAAAATTGCAGCCTCAAATACCCTCTCATTTTTAAAGTGAACTTTTAGCTGTAGTTATGAGGGAATTGTCTGTTACCTGTGTCTATACTAATAAGCTAAGCATGCCCAGCAATGTCACTCTTTGTCACTGAGGTCAAAGCACCTATGAAGTCCATGTGATTTAATCTAAGAAAGCCTTCAAAACAGTGACTTCATGCAGTCTTTCCCTTGGATTGGTCTTGTGTAGCTCTAATTTCCACTGAAAAATGTTAGTTGAAATAAACCAAGGTAATGGCATTGACCATTCTATCAATTTTACTGTACAAGAAACTGAGTTCTTGCACTGGAAGACTTTTCTTGGTAATGGTTTATTTTTCTGGCCTGGATGAAGCCCATCAATCTTTGACTCACAAGCTCTCTTTGCCATCTGTTCTTTTCTTTCTAAATTGAACAAAGTGAAAGTAGTTTAGTAGGGCAAGTTATCATGTTTAAGCAGCTTTAAATTCACTTTCCTGTCATACTCATTTTGAGGAGATTCTCTGGTTCAGACAAAGAGAAGGTCATGGCCTTTAGAATCTAGTCATTTCTACCAATATTTCTTCATTCTTTGTTGATAGAACAACATGAAGATCTTCTAGAGCTCTGTACTGCATGATTTGTGATGTATAACTAGCCATCCGCCTGATCTACTGATCTACTCGGTAAAGGTATTGATAGGCTTGAGAGCTTTCATTGCTTTCGGCACCTTTACCATGAATGGTTTCATCCCTCAGCTTAGAGCATGCCTTACAGATTCTCGACTTTTAGGAGAGAACGGCAGAAACTCTTACACTTCATAAGTTCTGATTGGCCGAAGGTATCCAGCTCCCTTACTTTATCTAGATGGACCATATTCCAGGCAAGATCAAAGGTAAAATTTGAACAGCTAAACCAAAGTTTTTTCTGAAAGAAACCTGAAGCAGTCCACTGAAGCAGAAACCTCCATTCAGTCTCAGTGTTGGGTTTGAAACCAATAGTTTCTTACTTGGTCAAAAACACTTAGGTTTTTATTTTTTACACTGCTGCTGTAGTCAAATCAATAAAAAAAAATAATTAAGGAACACTTGGCTACTTAGTATGATGTAATAGAGACAGAAAAGTAGGTGCTGAAAATTGAAATTGAATTAAAAAGATAAATACTAAGTGTTCAGATAATCTAATTTGGACAAGTCTATTGTCACAAATACTTCAGTACAGAGTAAATTGTCTTTAACGAGGAACTTGACACATAAAATGTTACTGAAAGCTGCCTATAGGAAGGATTAATAGCCCTTTGAGACAACTTGCACATTAGGTAAGTATTTGTAAGTTTCAAGTTCTGGGAATTTGAAAATAAATAAATCTACTTCTAAATTCATCAGTCTTTGCAAACTGTACTATACTGCTTCCTATTACACCTTTACTTTATCCTACTTTATGTAAATTATTGGAAAAACAGAGGTCCTGCAAGTTACCTTGCATGCTTTTTTCAAGTCAGCCCTAAACAAAGGAGTAAAATGAGGACGTAGTTAATTTCCTGGTTTCACTTTTCTATCATCGTCTTTCTTAACTCTTCTTCAGGGAAATATGAGTAAGCTTAACAAGGTTCCTAAATTTGACAATGTGGTTTGAGGGCAACAATATGAGCTGTGAGCCCTACTCCACTCTTGAGAGATTTGCCTTTCATGGTATCAGTTGTTCAAGACATAATAGACATCATGTTTGATTCTGATATTTTTCATCTAATCTAAGAAAAAGAAAATATTATTTCTTCGATTAGAGGGATATTCTTCAATAAGAAGAATGAAAGTCTAGGTAACTAATGATTAATGAAGTCCTAAAACTGCCTAAAGTGCAGTTCAGTATGATCTGTGAAGCATCTTGGGTTCTGTGGTGGTCCTCTAGGAGTAAAATGAGCTGTAGGAATACAGTGTAGGAATAATTTTTATATACCTAATTAGATATTACTGAGAAATTGTTAATGGAACAGCTTTTAGTGCTGGTAAGTATTCAGGTTTCTCATAACTTTTCTCATCAAAAATAAGATAAGAATAAATTTAAAATCTCAATTAATTTATTTCAAGTGTGTACTTAGTTTCAAATGTATGATGGACTACAGATGAACTGATGAATATTTTATCAAATAAATTCCACCATCTTAATTATTTTCAGCATAATTTTTACTGAAAGGTTCCCTTTGAGTATAAAGAGTGTCTGTTAATTGTCTTGATTAGCAGAACATAATTTCAGAGTGATGCAATGGATGGCTATAAAATCTTCAGAAGGAATAGGCAAGGAAGGAGAGGCAGTGGGGTAGCCCTGTAGGTTAGGGATCATTTTGATTGTCTAGAGCTTAACGACAGTGACAACAGGGTTGAGTGTTTATGGGTAAGAATCAGAGGAAACACCAACAAGGTAGATATCATGGTGGGAGTCTCTTACAGACCATCCAACCAGGATGAAGTGGCAGACGAAATAGTCTATAAGCAACCGGGATAAGACTCTCAATCACTAACACTTGTTAGTGGAGGTAAGTAAGCATGATGTCCATCTACAAGAAGGGCTGGAAGGAGGATCCAGGGAACTACATGCCTGTCAGCCTGACATTGGTGCCAGGGCAGGTTATGGAGCAGATCATCTTGAGTGCCATCATGCATCACGTACAGGACAATCAAGTGATCAAGCCCAATCAGAATGGGTTCATGAAAGTCATGTCCTGCTTGATAAACCTGATCTCCTTCTATGACAAGATGACCCACCTATTGGATGAGGAAAGGGCTGCGGATGTTGTCTGTACTATAAAGAAAGTAATTAATGGCTATCTTTATTAAATGAAACTAAGTAGTCAAGTGTTCCTTAGCATTTTTTATTGATCTGATTACAGCAACAGTATAAAAATGAAAACCTAAGAGTTTTTAAGAGCATAGAATGACAACATTATAGGTTGTCTAAACATTTTCACTGTTCCACAACTTACTGTAAAAAGATTGCTGTTATAAGGGCCAGGATTTAATGATACCAGCTGGTTATATTACAAGGGCCACGTTAAAAAGTCAATCTTGTGTTGCTTGTGACTGCAAAACTTCTTTGGCAATAAAAATGTTGGCTGTTTTTCCAGCTGGCAGAATTCACCAGACATTGCTTGTCCTAGACCATTGATTTACAAGACAATAATTGAATTGACATAGCAACCTTATATTTTACAACAGCTCTGCCTGATATTTCATGTCATTCTGTGAAGAATGTAAGTTTAAGAGCTGTAACGAGCCAGTATTACAGAGTGTATTTTATTTTTATCAGAAAAAAAATTGTCATTTTCATTAGTTCTAACAGGAACGCAATGGCTTTACTACTATACTGCACTAATAATACCCTCAATAAGGATTTTAAAGATATCTCCTACTTAGGGATTTGAAAACTGTTCCACATAATATCCTGGAGATTTAACTGCTGCATTTGGTGCCTTTCATGCCTCTTGCATGCATTTATGGAACATATAGAGGACATTTAAAAATTTGAGACCCGATTCTTCCAAGGTCCACAAATGCAGTTGCCTTTCTAGATCTCAAGCCCATGAGAATAGCTATTCTATGCTTAAAGTATGACTGTACGTACATTTTAGAATTATTTTTTTAAAAAAATTAAAATTAAAATCTCATTATTTTACTGGTAATACATTAATCAGAGCCCATGTGAGTGGAGTTACTTTAATTTAACCTCAAGAATAATGTTTAGTATTATAACTATTAGTCCTAGAAGCCAGAAATATTTGAGTATATATGTTTGCTTTTAAAAAGTCACTTTTTTCTCAAGCAGAAAATTGGCTGAAAACTAGTCATCAGCATCTGAATAATATTTTCAGAAGATTTCAGTGTGTGTGTGTGTGTGTGTGTGTGTGTTCAGGGACAGAGACCGTTTACCTCATGTCTATATTTTTCAAACTATGTAGAGCACTTCCATGAAGCTACTGGTTATACTAAAAATCTTCACATGAAAATCTGCCAGGTCTTGTGATCAACTTTTTACTTCCCAATCTATCTGGACAAAAATAGATTAGTTTTGTTATACATACACTGAAGATCAGAGGACTTAACCCACCAAAGAGAGAGCAAATGAGGAAAAGATAGCAAGTGCTGAAATCCAAAAACGAGACGCGGGCTTTATCAGAATCAGTCACCCACATTTTCTGCATTATGTGATAGGGAGGAAGAATACCACTAGGTAGATTTGATGTGAGAAAATTGCAAAGAGAATAATGGAGATTTAAAATGGTTTTTACGCTGTCAGAGGACTACATGTAGGAGGAAGAGGATAGGAACTGCAGTGTGAAACACCTGATAGAAACCGAGATCAGAGAGGAAAGTCAGAGTAGCAAACATATATATATATGTGGGGATATAGCCTGCTCAGATTTCTAAGCCTTGAAATTTCTACTTGCAATACAGGAAGGAAAGATTCTGTGTGTCTCTTGGAGGCTTGGGCTTAAGAGAAGTACTCCTGACTATGGACACAGAAAGCAGGACTCCCTGCATCCTTCATCTAGCTTTTAGAGAGAAAAGGGGATTCGAGGGTTGAATTACTAAAACAAGATTTGTATGTCTTGCTAAAGGTAAGCTTTGTCTGTGTACTATTGGAGGGAAAACCATTTGAAAAGAACCAGTTTAGTGTCTTCTCTCCCTTGTGGGTAACAAATAATCCAAATAAAATGATGAATAGTCACTGAAATAAAACTGATCCCAAGATCCTCTGGTGAATCTAGAAACTGGAGAGTGCCACCTCTGGACACCACTGGAGTAGATGGGTCACTAATTGTTATTTTCAGTAATTTAAAATATTCCTATATAATCATAATTGTTCCAAGCACTTGGGGATAGAAGTTTTCTCTGTTGGTGCTCTGCAGGTGTAAGGCAGTGACATTTCTGTGGTGAAAACCAGTTCTGGCACTTTATTTACCTGATATTTATGTGAATACAAAATAAACCAGTTTTGATGGCCTGCCATGAAAGGGAATCACTTTCTTCATAGAAGAAAGGCAAACAAAAATGTGTATTTGCCTTAAAGCCTCATTGGAGAGCTTCAGCGCAGAGCTGTTCTTCCAGAAACAAGCTAATAGCTTACACCAAGAATGCCAGCACGGACGTGGGGCTGGGGGTGGTGGGGACCATTCTCCCAAAGTATGCTATGTCAAAGCTTTGCTGTGTTTGGTTTGGTGAAACCTGTTTTCTCAGGCAGGTACTTAATATGAAGCTCCTGCTTCTGCATGAGCATGTGAGAAATGGGTTTAGACTCCTGCCCTCCACGGCCCCGAACAGCCTGAGATGACAACCTGCCCTTTGGGGCAGAGAGAGCAAGGACTGGAAGCTGCCTTTCCTGCAGCACAGAGCTCTCCAGACACAAAGAAGTACAGGGTGTGCACTTTGCCAAAAGTGTGTGCTTTGATCTGAAGAGAGACATTTTGACACAGTCTGCTTTTGAGAACACACTGCAAAAGGCTTTGTTTCATTCCAGAGCAGAATGATAAAAGGCTTCAGCACATTGCATAGTGTCAGGAAATGAGCTTTTCAACCTCTAGTCGAGCTTTCCTCACCCCACTTTGGCCTGCTCCATTCAGATTAAATTATTTTGAACACGTACTTCCAGGAGAGCAGAAAAATATAACAAAGACTTCACAACATAGCGTGTCTTGTTCAGCATCATTATATTGTACTGCTTCCTGTTTTCACGGTTAATTTTAAGTGTTTTATGTATTTGTGGTATGACAAATTAAAATACAATATTAGAATTAAAAACCACATTACCTCTGGTGACAGCATCTAAGTTTTCCTTATATCTTTATTGCTTTTCTGATCTACCCAAATATTTTCTCAAAGCATTGAAAAGGATCCTTTCTCCATCACTCACAATACTGAGTTCTTAACCTGACCTAATTACAGAAGTCAGCATGTGCCAGCCAACATATATTATTAATATTTACTTGTGTAATTTCTTGTTTATTATTTGTACACCTTACACCCTTTGTTTTCCAGGATTTCTTATTTCTCAGCTAACAGGAGTAGTTTACCTTTCCTATATATTCCTCATAAAAGTTTTTTTTTTGCTCTACTGAATAAACAATCGTTTGTCACTGACTTCATTTTCACCAAATTTTATAGAGAAAAGCAACCAAATGATTCCTTAACAAACAGTTCTTTATCATAGAGCTCGATTTGTAGTGATAGACACCTGGTATATGAACCTGAATGACAATAAAGATAAAAAGAACAAGGTTCCTGAAGAAAGAATGCTAACCCTTTGCCTTTCCATATACCAATATGTGTTCTTTTAATCACAAAATAGGTTTAAACACATTTATTTTGTTTTACCATCCTTGTTATTGAGTTCTAAGTGAAGACACTCATTTATATTTTCAAAGGGATTTATATCATTAGCGTCACTCATTTCACTTGGGAAAGTGTTCTCATCTACTTTAAAAGTGACATTTGTGTGACATTTAAAGTTACTGAGTCAATAGAACAGTTTGGGTTTTTTTCCCTTTCCTCAGAATAGAATTTTGTAAAACACCTATCTGGAAAAAATATAAAATAGAAGAAAGAAAAAGTAGACTTTGTCCAGTTCATTTGCAAAAATCCTGCAAGTTTTGCTATTAGAAACTTTAGGTTGGTTCTGTTTTCATAACAACTTCAGCTGATAAAATTTAGATCCAAATTCAACCCTGACATGACAGGGCATTATTGTTACACTAAAGCCAACAAATTTGAACAACACCACTTTAAAGCACTTTTAGTTTGATCTGCTTAGGTTACCCGATATAATAGCCAACACACTTTTTAATTAGACTGAGATAGAAAATGTTTCCTAACTGCTAGGTAGGAGGCAAGTGGCAGAAAACTTCCACAGAGACTCCTAAAAGGTCAGATTTTAGCATTTATGACCGTCTCTGACATTAATTCTAGCCAGCTGCCTTCTGGGTGCTCAAACCCACACTTCCAAAAGCTCCCTCCTTCTGCTTAACACCGGAAGCGCTTAAGTCTTCACCTGTTAATTGGTTTGAATACTTACACTCAGCTTTCTGCACGCACTCAAGGCACTGACAGTTCGAGCGCTGGGAAGGCCCTGCTTAATAAGGAAGAGCCACCCATTGCCTTCCCTCTGCGACGGTAGCCACGCTGAGGTTCTCGCAGCACACCAGACCAGGTGAAACCTCATGGGGCAGGATTCTCCTTCCTGCCCTACTCTCTGTTAGACCTATGACAGTGGAGGTCTACCTCATCCCATCTCCTGGGAAGGACTAAAAGCTGTAGCTCCCGCTTCCTCAGGAGCGTTGTAACCACAGGGTATCCCAGGGCACGGGGTTCTTCTGCAGCTTTTCTTTTCGCTGAAAAATTTTAATCTGTTCATAAAGTACAAATTTTCAGCCCATTGGTCATGGCATTCTCCGGAGGGGAGAGGACACTTCAGGCCTTGCTCTAGTTAAAAAGGTCAGGAAATATAACAGCAGGAATGAAGCTGTCTTAGTCTTCTTCAGTGAGAAAGAACAAAGCAAAAATGTACAGAACACTAAATTAGGATGTCTTTGCGCAGAAAATGAAAATCATGTCAGTGTCACTTGGAATGTCAGCTTCTGAAATGACTTGTTAACAAACTGTTCTTCTAACCACAAACTTCACACCCAGCTACAGCTTAGGAGAGAAGACTTTCTCATTTGTTTTTTTCATACTTCTAACATCCTTCTGGTTGAGTTTTATTAGTCTGAAATGCTAGTATTTTCCCGACTGTTTCTCTTAAGTTCTTGTGGAAGAAATGCTCTCTCTTCTTTTCTGCTATATTGTTGCTCCCAAAAATGTAAGTCTGTTGAAAAAACACTATTGTAATTCAGAAGGATGAGGAACTAAATACCAGGGAACATCAAGCAGTGGATAGGAAAGGGTGCTACTTATGCAGCTTGGTTTTCTTGCATTTAACTGGATGCTGCTTTTGACATGTCTTCAGGTGTTACTTTTAGTTATTTTAGATTTTAATGTACATTTAAATGTAGGATATTTATAAAGTTTATTACCTTTATAAATGTGTCACAGTATCTACAGGTGGATTGCCAAGAAAAATGATCTGTCTTGCTGTTGGATTCCCATTAGAAAATAGATATATGTATGTTAAATAGGCTGTGCTACGAATACCATCATTGAGATTATGGCACATATGGAAGGCAAGCAGAACTCTGCATATATAATATCTATGAATTCTCTGAGATTATTAAAAACAGAAGCAATGAATAAAGTACCCTCAAAGTTAGTATCAAGCCACTTACTTTCCTCTCATTCATGACCATCAGAGTATCTACAACAACTATCTCCATTCCCTACCATCTCTAGTTCGGACACAGTTCTTCCTACTTGTTTGAAGTAATAAAGCAGTAGATGTATGGCAGTAATTATAATCTAAAAAGTGGGCGTGCTGAAAAACAAGGGAACTAGATGAAAAACCATGGGAAAAACTGAGGTTTGAAACTGTGGTTTCCAGAACCTTGTTATTGGCCACAGTAATTGTCTGTATGCCAACTAAGAAAGACTTTAATTTTCCAACAAATTACCTGTGCCCGCTCTGTCATATATACATATATACAGACATTTCACATATACATATTTCTCTGGAGTAAGACACACAAGTTTATTTGAACAGAAAAGAAACTGGAAAGTCCATTAGGTAACATGATTATTAAGTATTTTTTTTTTACTTTAAAATATTTTATTCCTGTTTCATACAATTTGACATTTGTAAAAGGCAAAGTAGTTAAAAAAAACACCTTTACTTTCAATTCCACCATATTTTCAAGCTGCAAACTAGCAATTAGGGACAAAGAGCTGTAGACTGCAGGCAGGACTGAATGATATATTCATTGACAGGCAATGTACTTGTTAAGAGGCATTTCAAGAAAACACAAATATCTTCAGAAATTATGATGTTCTCCTTTTTCTTTTTTCTTCCCCCAGACATGGATAAAAATGAGTGACAGAGAAGGTGGCAGGCCTGGATAAGTTGGCAGTGCAGCTGAAATCTTTGTCAAATTCTGGCCTAAGTGGGACCAACAGGAACAAGATGAGTATCAAACCTAATTCTAACTCCAGAGACAAAGCAGCAGCCTTTGTTGGATAATAAATCTTTCAAACCTTATAAGAACAATAATACATTCTGCCACTGAGGATGGTCATTGTTAGAAGATGCCAGATTGTATACTAAACAAAAAAAAAAAGGTTTTAATGCCATTAGTATACTATAAATAGCGGGCAATGGAAATTTAGGAGTTATTTGGGATTTAGGAACAGCTATTTTCAGCTTTCTCCAGCTGTAACCTGATAGGTATATCTAAAACCAGAATAGAGGTAACATTTTCCATATAACTGATTTCTGAAGGACAAAAAACGTCTGCAGAGAAGATCAAGTTATGAACCAAATTAAATGAATACTTATTTTGCCTGAGTTTTGCATTAAAAAATTGCAATAGAGAAAAGAAGACTGGCTTGCAGGGTTGGATAATGAGAAATTAGCGTACTTTCATGGGAGATACAAACAGAACAGAGCTCTAGAATTTAGTTTAACTAAATAATCTCTACCTCAAAGTATTAGACAAAACTTTTAATAGCATCTGTCCAACAGGGCATGGGACTATGTGACCATAACTACCCAAAGGTGATCTTAAAACATTGCTTATAGTTAGTGACAGACTCTTAATCTCAAATCTAAACCCTTAATTTCTGCAAAGCCTGTTATTTACAGCCCTCCTATTGTTATATATAAGTAGCTGGCTTATTTATAACAAACTTTTGGATATTAAAAACTATTACGTTCCCTGTCCTGCACTATGTGTTTTGACTTTCCTTCTTAGGTCACATACAAATATCTCCTCTAGGCAGATTACGGTATTTACCATCATGATGTCTTCCTTGCAATTAGCGACAGTGAGAAATATGAAAGAACTGAGGAAGGGGGAAAGTCCAAGCCCAGGGAGAGATAACTAAAGGGATGAGAGAAAACCCATGGACCTTGTCCCAGAAGCCAAAATTCATCTTTAAACCTATCAACAAAGACAGGTCACTTAACTCTGGAGCATCTTGATGAATGACAGCAAAAAAGATCAGATTGAGGCTACTACCTATATGTATAGCTCAGTCTAGAAAAGGGAGTATGAAGCATAATCAATGCAATTGATTGGACTGCAATCCGATATTTGAAGAGCTGGTTGACTTTGGCAGCTAGAGGAAAAAAATGATGCAAAATGTAACAGTACAAAGTATATGGTCATGGCTATAAGGACTAGTAACATTGTAAGTTCAGGTCTTGCCTGCTGGAATTAGAGGAGGAGAATGGTCTGGATGACTTGAACAGCCATGAAAAAGAAATGTGACTGTGGGATGTCTCACTGAAATATGTTTAGGAGCAACTGGGAAACATTAATGTCATTGTGTATAGACACCATAACTCTGCACCTGCTTTGGTTTACACTGAACGCCAGCACAGTCCCTGTGGGCAGGCGGTTGCCTCAGGTATATCAGGCCTATTCATTCTTATTTCAATATGGTTTAGTTCCCCTGTGTGTCTTATGCACCAATGTTAAGCAGTCATCTTACTTCCTTAACACATTCCCCTTTATAAATTCCAGATTTTCACTCTTAAGCGTTCCAGGCAGACATTTTAATTCATTTCTCCAGCTGTCAGAAGGACTCTCCTCCCTAACAGCGGGGGACCAGTCAGGGATGAATAGCTACTTATATCTGTTGGGAATATCATCTTCAGTCAAGATTCAGTATGTAAGAGAATATCCTATGACTGAAAGTGTCGGGCGGGTATGCTCAGGTCTAGGATTGTCTCCTTGTCCCGTCTCTACAGAACAACTGAATTGCATTCCGTCTTTACCTCTCAGGAGATCTGTAGGAGTTAATTGGGAAGCAGATTCTAGTATGTCCATTAACCTCCTGATTATAAAGGTAAATAGCATTCTTTGTTTCTTGATTTGAAATCATAAAAACAGTATTAGAGTTCCACTCTGCAAATTTAGTCTTTTTACATAAAATGTAGAATGGGTTTATGCAGTAATGATAAAGTAATTAAAAAATATGGAAATAACTTTATTACAAACTCGGTTTCTCTGAGTCAGACGAAAAAAAATAATAATACAAGAACTAGATGTATTTGGGCCCTCCAGGGTAAACATTCTGCAAAAATAATTGCTCTCTTTCATCTGCAGCTAAAACTGAGACAAGCAGTAATGTCCATAGTAATTATCAGTGGGTTAGTCATCCACAAACACCTCTGGCAATCAGAGCTGAAGTTCCTAAGAAACAGTTTGAATCTCCCTTGGCTCCCTCGTTCTAGCTGGGGAAGCAGCTGCTCCAATTGCTCAAACATCTCCGGAGATGCACGGATAAGTGAATAGGAGCTACTGCAGCTTCCAATACTAGAAAGACGATGGGGTCAACTTGATCTTCCCCCAGGAAGAACCTGGCAACTATGTTTATTCACTCACAGTCACTACTTCAGAGCAATTCAGCACAGGGTCCCTTCCTGCCTCTGCCTGGAAACACGGGGGCCTTCCTAGCCATGCCCCTGCCTGACTTCCATAAGATACTACTTGACCTGTGCGGAGCTGAGTTTGAGCTCAGTGACCCTTTAAACAATGTACAAAGTGACCCCTTAAATAAAGTTCATGCTCTAGAGTATTGTGTCTTCTTGTCTAGAATTAAAAGTGATTCTTTGTGACAGACTAATAAAACATTTATACCAAGTTGATTACACTGATCTCAGTGCCAAACCCCTACCTCATAAAGCAGACAAGATTATTCACATATAAAGTGCTTCCAGCTTCAGCTGCAGAACACCAGAAGGCTTGGTATACAAAACAAAGGATGAGAAGAATCATAAATTGCAGGAAGGTAAACCCCTGGGAAATCATTCCTATTTAAACAATGTATCCGTTTGTTGTTTTTTTTTTTTTTTCCCTTTAGCCATGATAGATCCTATATACAAAAAAAAGAACTATTTAAATATTTGAACTGATATGAATTTTTAATTTGTTGCAATGATTAAAGCTTAAACACCTGATAGAACTGACCAAACCTTTACTAACAGGTTTTACTGTAGAATCAAAACTTTAAACGGGGACTGTTTGTTTCAAAACAGTTAATGGAAACAAATAAAACCTTTTTATTTTTCATTTTATTGTTTTAGGTCCTCACATAAATATTTCACATTTACGTATGAAGTGCCATACCCTGGAAGATCCATATGAAGAATTTTTAGAAAAGCTATTGCACAGGAAATGTTGGCTCTTCACTTTGTTTTGAAATGCTTCACAAAACAAAACTTTCACAAGCTTGTCAGCTACCACTAGTTCTAGCTGCAAGGAACAACCATCACAGCACGTTTTAAACTACAGGTTAACCATTTACGGAAAATTTCATTTCAAATATTCAATAAATGTTTTTTACACAAATTACATGTATGTAGACCTGCGTACCTGTATGAAACCTCTTCATTCAACTAAATCATGATGTTGAAGACAGTGGCACTTATCACTTGGGACAGGACTATCTTCAGGAAAATGAGTTATATTGGCTGGAAACCTTGAAACCAACAGATCCTAAGACTGAGCCCACTTGAGTAGTAAGCCAACTAACTCCTCTGTTAGACTTGAACACCTGAGTCCGCTTTTGCAAGGGCTGCATTTTAAATCCCTGGGACACAACTGGAATTTTCTGAGCCCAGAATTATCAATCTCCAATACCTACTTGTCATGTATCCATCATTAGAGGTTATAAAGTTCATCCTAGGTCGCTGGATCTGTCTGCAAACATCCACATTTTACAGTGAAAGACTGGAATGACAAGAGCAAGAAACAGCCCTTCCCTGGGGACCTGCATCTCCACTGTTCCTGCTCACAGATACTTGCTTTTCTAGGGGCAGCGAAGGTGGCCTTCACTTTATACAGTAAATTAAATATATTTCTTCTATTGCATTTGAAACAAGATATGTGGTCTGAGTCTTACAATAAGGCACAGCCCAGGAAAAAACACTGAAAAAAAAAGGGTTTGAAATCCCTGGTATGGGAAAAAAAAATAATGAAGCAACCCTCCCTCCCCCCAGTCGGTTTCTTTATGAGAGTAACACATCAAAAGAGCTTAGCTTTGTACTCTTCTGCAAGGTACAGAAATCTCTTGTTTCTCAGTAGAGGGTTGGCAACAAGGTCAATATGGTTAGATGAGAAGGTGTGGCCTCCTGTGTGTGGGCACCAGCAGCATGTGCCACCTGCAGATGTCCTCAGACCTCCTGGGCACCTGTGGCTCTGAACTACCCTGGGCTGCCCTGACGAGGCACAAATGTAACCCCTCTGTGCTTCCACTCTGCTACTACCTGTGTAAACGTCTTACACGAGAGCAGAGCTGTGCCTCGAGCAAGCAATATGCTTGGTCTTTTCTGATTTTGCATTTTGCCTAAAATAATCCCTTTTTCTTTTCCTGTCAGAGCAATTTTCTAAGCCTTCTCATTTCTTTTCCCCTAAGGTAGCTCAGAGGAGGTATGGAGAAGCAATTTTTCTTTTGGGGAACTAATTTTTGACTGTTTGTGAAAAAAATGTAAGCTAAAGCTGAATGTGGAGTAAACAGGGGAAAGCAGCTCGTTCCTTGGTTTTAAACGGAGTTTATTCTCCAAGCAGAAAAGGAAAATTAAACTTGTAGCAATGCTTTAGTGACAGAAGCAGATTGAAATACAGGATATCAGTTCCTTTTTCTCCCCTTTTTCCTTAATTATAACACCAAGTTACTCCCAGTTAATTATACTGCCATGTTACTCCAGCTCATTATCGGTGTTACCTAGTCAGCGTGTAATAAATTAGAAGCATAATTTATCCCTTACTACGTACCTGTCTTGACCCTGCTCAGCACTGGGACCCAGAAATAATCACTGTCTATTAGTTTCTTGAGATATTAATTTAGAGTCCATTTCTGGTAAAAGTTTCAAAAGGCGTCCCTGATGACCACAGAAACAGCTCTTATGTTTCCGAGAATTCAAACACTTTCATCTGAGATAATAAACCTGGACCTTAATCTAAGTTTAATTACATGAGATACCAAAGCTTCATCCAATTTGTTTTTATATTTCTTTTTCACTACATTGAGAAAGCGCTAAGGCTGTGTAGAATATCCATATGTTTTCCCCTAAGAACTGTTTAGATTATTAAAGTTTCATTGGACAAAGAAATGTCAATCTCTTCTCTGTCATTCACATGAACACAAGTATTTTGTAAAATGATTCCTCAAGATGAAAGAACAGGTGATTGAATTATTTTCAGCAGTATTGTCAATGCTCCACCCTTGGCATTAAGCAGCTGTGAATAAACATTAAAATAATCTCAGAAGGTTTTTTACATACAAAATCAGTAAACATATGTATTACACATCTACAGGAAAAGTGGGTTGTTTCTCAGTCTTTAAAGAATAAGCTCAGTGATCTTTCTTTTTAAAGATAACGAATATCAAAACAGTGGAGACTTTTTTCTTTTTTTCCCAGTAATTTTTTAAAAGGACACCAAGTCTTGTGCAATTTTAAGTGAACCAATGATCTGAAACTAGCTGCTAGGTCAGCTCATGGCATTAAATAGATGAGAAAAAATTTGAGTAAAACCTCCAAAGTTATCTTACAAGAAAAAAAAGTATAGGGTGGGTTTTTTGTTTCTTTTTTAATTTCTTCTAATTCATCTTTAATGAGAAAATGCACTTGACTTTCTTTTTTCAGGAGTGAGGTTTAGGTCACAGCAGAATGGTGCACAGCCTTTAGCCCATGTAGCTAACCTATGGTCTATCTCTATAAAAATTTTACAGCAAAATGTTGTATAGCTAATGGATTTTTCATACTTGTTAGCCATGTAAATCAGAATTCTTGAATCCTTTCTCTGCCTCTCCTAAAAGTCTTTTTGTCTTCCACACCATATAGCTCAATATTAGAGTCTCTTATAACAATGACAATGGTTTTTTTACAAACAGATATTAACACCATACAAAGACCTGAAAATAAACGTAGGGATTCTCAAAGTTTCCTCCTGTATCTACAGTCAAAAGACGCTGTCAAGAAATAGCATGGGCATCGTAATTTCTTTTCTGTACTCATGATATTTTCTTAAGATTCTGAAATTAGTAAATACTCTTTATTAGCATTTGAGCACTCACCACACCCTACTGTGTAAGAATAATTTGAATACTCTGTGGTTTTTGCTTGACTTGGTGCATGTGTGCCTCTCAGATACCCGTCGAACATTGTTGTATACACTGTGATAAATTAAATAAACAGCAATCAGATCCCAAAGTCCTTGTTGGTTCAGATTCTATGTAACTTTTCACAATACGTGTAAGAATTCATATTTCCACCAAGACATAAAGAAACCTGAAATATATCAAGAATTATATCTAGTAGACTCTCATGATCTTCTGCTGCTGCAAATGAGAGCACAATATCATTAAAGTGCCTCTTTTACAGAGTCTCTGTATTTTGTCTGGTTTTATTATTCTTGTTTGTATTACTGATTGCCATAGGAAAAATAATTTTGGGGGGTATGAAGAGGGTGTAATTTAATATATTTTAAAATTTCAATAAAAAAAGCTCATTGATTTTTCCTTTGGTGCTGGTTGTCAGTGGAGATCCACCTGTTCGTTATTATATGAGAATATGGCATTTTACTTTCTTCTCTTAGCTGCCAGGGAATGAAGAACAAAGAAACTGCTGTAGCATTGTGTGCTGCCTCCCTAGTGCTGTCCTGTGAAATCAGCTATTTCAAAAATCAATTGTTAGTTAATGCTTTTCTCCTTTTTGACATTACTCTACCCAGCACTATTAAAACGCATTCTGGAAATCCTGAAGGGCTTGGAGCTGCATGGTGTGGCAGATTTTTAACTTCCAATTGCTTATTTTATGTTCCCACAGTGTCTTTCTTTTATTGCTACGGAATAGTTACCTCCTTACAATCCAGACACCTCTATAATACTTGAAATCAATACCTCAACTTGCAGATGGGAAGAGGGCAATTAGGTTTCGAGCAACTGGTGATGTAAGGCTAGCGCTTGGGGTATAGCACATCTTGTATTTTCTGAGTTAAAACAACATGGCATTTCAAAAGCAAATGAATGCTTAGTAAAGCATCTGGCCCCTAGGCTGCAGAGAAGAGGCAAATCCTCACCAGCCTGCCATGACACTGATATTCTAGTCTCTCCCAGTGGGACCGTGTTAGCATGATAAGGTTTTCTTTGTCCATGTCAATGCAACTAACAGAAGATCACTCTTTGCATCACAATGTTTCGAAGCTAGATTCTTCCCAGAAACAACCCTCCAATAGAAGCAATGAAGGCATTGCCTTACTTGAGCTAAAAAATACAACAATTCAAAAACCAACAGCAACAACAACAAAAAAAAACCAACACAAAAAAAACCCCAAAAATCCAATCTTCCCCCTCTGGAAAGATTCTAAATGAGACTATAATACAAATTGATTCTTTGAACTGAATACATTTTCTTTAAAATCCCAGTAAAATTTATACGTTCTTGTCCTTCTCCAGTAACATATTTATTCTTCACTGGGTCCTGCTCTCCAACGGGATACGTGCCCACTGGCATTTTTGAGACTCCACCATCACAACCCTGAAACATGGCCCCAAAGATACAGTTCATTCTCCTACGTATTAAAACAGCCATCTGCCACATTTTACCCTTTACAAAACTTTGCCTAGTTTTGACTAGGAGAGATATTTTTCTGTCCCATAATCTCACAATTCTTGTACCAGGAAGCTGAATTTGCCATTGATCAGCTTTCGTGCTTGTAAAACACATGAGCTAAATTTGCCTTATTCTTTTCACTAGGACAAAATTTATGTCATCCTCTGTCAGTGGTATTCTGGGAGGTGAGTAAGCACTGTATTACACTTATCTACATCATCCCTTCGAGACTTGTTTCATGAAGGCTAAAAGCAAAGAAACCTCTGTAGGTTGGTGATGTTGTTTGAGTTTGATTACTCTAAAACCCTTAAGTAGAACAAATAAAATTGACTCCCTAGTTTTTGGCTTGGTAAATGACAATGGAGTGTTTGGGGTGTTGGTTGAGAAGTGCTGCCTTTTTTTCTGGTGAGCTCCAAATGGAGGTAGAGGCTAGGACTGCCTGAATAAACACCATGTGTAAGCATCACAAAAAGAATTTGAAGCTCTGTCAGGGAAAGAGCACTTTATTAGGAAAATTTTAGAGTTACAAATCTACACTATTTTGCTGAGGAATAGCAGATACAAAGAAGCTTTTAGTGAACAAAAGTGAAAAAACCTATGTGACAGATTAAAAAGGAGTAAAGGAAGCTGCTGAGTTGCCACTCTCAATGGGTCAAGCACTATGCTCTGTGAAAAACCACGTAGTGCAAATACCAGTACTCGTAATTTTAAACAACCCATGCTGAAGAACCGGGAAAAAGCATACCTGTATCCTATGTGCTTGAGAAACTAATGAGTTGAGAAAGACCCCAACTCTGAGACGCATTGTGCTAAGCTTTCCGCCTGTCAGACATAAGCATAAAACTTGTAAGCTGAAACAGAATCACAGAATCACAGAATCACCTAGGTCGGAAGGGACCTTTTAAGATCATCTAGTCCAA
>JAOXJK010000023.1:55698470-55717717 GCA_025774025.1 Xenus cinereus | reverse complement strand
TTTTTTTTTAAAAGACCTGACAAGATAGATTCGGTGATCCTTCCCAGGCTGGATTCAGATTTTAGAGACAGTTTATCTGTGGAATCATAATTTGTCCACTTTATGCAAGATAGCACTGTTTTGAGACCATATTTGCTTGTTACAGGCCCCCTGGCTTATTCAGTGTAGTTTGGATAGCTTTTCATTGTTTCCCTTTGTTCATCGTGAAGCCCTACTGCTTATTTACTGCATACTACCTAAATATTGCTATGAATACAGAATTATTAAATTATTCATTGGCTTTTCTTTGAGGATCACCCATGCGGCACTTGCGCCCTTCAAAAATGAGTTTAACCTTTCTGGGATATGATTGTTATATTATAACATTCCCATCTTCCAGTGGGGAAACTATAGCAAAATGACACTAATATCACAAGTGCACATTAACTTAGAATGACCAATTTGAGATACTGCAGGACTGGCTTTTCAGGCAACTTAACATTTAATTTTATACGCTCCAATTACAGACCTCACTGACTGTATTTGTAGGCTTCCAGATATTCTGCAAATTAGCAACATACCAGTGACCTGTCAAGGCTACCATTCAACAGTGTAATTTATATTACTTGTTCAATATCACCATCAGATTTGTGAGGCAGAAACAAGCATGGAAAACAGTTTGCAGCACAGTATTTATCTGTCAAAATTAAGACATATCTGATAAGTCTCTATCTCATTGACAACTGCCCTTCCATTTTCTGCATCAGTCAAGGCACAGGTTTACTAGACTGTAATGGCTTTGCCTATAAAGCACTGGTAAATTCTCTAAGGACTGGCTGCACGCATCCTTGGGAAATGGCATTCTAGCTTCTTCTAACTTTTGAAAGTCTGACTTTGCATGTGTTACCACTAAAAATGTAGGAAATAGCAGATAAAAATGCATTAAACTTTAGTAGACAGAAATTCCAACACAAAACAACTTTGTCTTTCACAACATTTATGAAAAAGTTTATGATAAGGCCTCAGTTGACATAATAACTGCTAACAAATAACAGACTGCAATTTCTATGAAACACCACTTATAGAAGACACAGCCAACTTTTGCCTATAGTTTTTCATCTATTTACTGACAACAAAGTAGTATTGAGACTCACAACCAGAGATCAGTTGCAATGAGGGATGTCCTGGTCTCCTCCAGCCTGTCCCTCTCCCATTTATGAGCTTGTGGTCTGTCTGGCAGACAGAGAAGGAAACTTTTAGCTCTCAGAGTGGCACAGTAAAATGGCTGCAAGAATTCTTTTTAAACACGGAACAATTTATTTCTTCTTTTCTACCCCCAAAATCTTTGTTCTGAAAAACATTGCTTTGCTTCTAGTTTTCCAAAATCATCAGATTAGACCAGGCACAAAAATAACAAAAAAAATAATTGAAACCTCTGTAAGGAGACAAAATTATTTGTAGAGTTAGGTATTTTTCTTTGTCAATCTTGTCAGGAAAAAAAAGGAAGGTTCAGCAACAAAAAGCTCTTCATGCTGATGACTTTTTATGTTTGAAATAAAAATAAGAATCAACATGTTGTGTTTAGGATTTCTTAAACAAAATCCATTCAGACCAAAATAATTAAATTGATAAAATTTATTAGATGTATTTAAAAAGTAGCTTTTTCTCAAATTAATTAGGACTGATGAAGACCTGGTCATGTACTGTGCCTGATTTAAGATACAGGGGAAGTTTGAAATAAAGAAGGGAAGTGATTAGAAAAGTCAGGGTTCTGTGGTCCTTCAGATGGCCTTTTGGTAGTGAAATGTCTTACTTTTTCTGTGTTCTGCTTCCTGAACCTACTTTTAAAATCTGTCCACTCTCCCAAAATGAGCATTTCAGTGTAAAAAAAAAAAAAAAAGAAATGTTCTGCTGCTTCTTTGAAAATGTTAAAGACCTGAACTTGAGGCCAAAAACTTTTATTTAACCCAGGATGAATACTTTTCAACTACAATTTTTCCAGCTGTTGCCAGAAGAAAAAAAACCTCAGTTACTGTACAGCTGTAGTTAAAAGCACCTGAAAATGGTATTTTAGCATGGACATTAATGGACAATTTGTCCCTTATATGTTATCACCCAGGCTGCCCACAGGGTCCAGAAATATAAAAGGTTGATGAAGTCACATCTTCATGTCACTGAAGGACATAATCCCTCATCCTGGATCTTACTGAGTGGCAACATAACCAACACAAGCAAGACCCCATTGAGCATTTATAAGGCAATGGATTCTCTGATGGCTGTGCAGTCTGTCCCAGAATGACAGAAGAAGAATGAAAACAACCCTTTGCCTACTTGTTGTGTTCATATCTCAGAGTCTATATTATAGTCACATACACATTTTATGACTGCACTGGGACGTTTCTTTAGATCAGAATTTGCCTCTCCCATTCTCAAGTAATATTACCCACGGGGCCAAAGCTGTGCCTCCTCAAAATGAGCAATGTAACATAAAATCTGAGAATATCCTACGTTGGAAGGTAGCCTGGTCCAGCCCCCTGTTCAAAGCATGACTGGTTTCAAAGTTGGACTCACCTCAGTTTCTGCTGCTTCTGCTAAAGCCTTTGGCTCCAGCTGCCTAAGCACGAAAGCTTCAGCATTGGCCTCAGTTTAAAAGGCTGTGAGCTCTCTCTAATAAAGCAGTCTTTCAGGCCAGTACAAAAAACCAAAATAGGTGTTTCAAACTGAAAAAAATGTATATATGATTTGCTGGTTCTCTAGACGTACAAGAAAGAGAAACAGAACTGCTTCCACCAGCATAGATCCATATCCTGAATTCCAGTATGTTTTGGAAATTGTTGAGAGTTTTATGAGCAACAGTGATTCTGACAGCATAAGGCTCATTTATTTATGTTATGAATGAAATGCCATGCAGTAATATGTTTGCTTTTTCTCAAAAAAATACTGCATTGTTCATTGGGAGTAAACTATAATGTTGCTTTGTGAATTCCTTTTGTGTCTATTCAGTCCTGTATTTAAATTTTATATGTGGGAGTTACAGTAGCTTTATTATTTTTCCCATTAGCTTTATTTTTTAACATAAAGCATGATCTATCCTACTCCAATTAGACATATGGGTATCTTTATCACAGAGCAGTTATATTTACAACACACTGTAAAATGTTTTCCCTTGTACAGTAGTTGTCTATTGCATGCTGCAACATTATATTAACTCAGTCAAGATAATTGATTTGTATTTAAAGAATGCTAAGCATACAATTCACATTATAAAATGAAGTAAAAATATGCAGATAAAAGTAGCGAGCCTTTCTATTTCAACACACAGTGATTTGCAGAGTTATATTTGGCAAGAGCATTAAAAAGGAAGCGTTATATTTCTGTTGAGCATGGATACCATAGAAAAGTATATGCAGTAGGCTATATACCATAGAGTATGTGCAGCAGGCAGCTTTCACTAACTGCCATCTCCTTCCATTTCCACAGCCTCTCACATTTTTTTTTCCATCCATAATCTTTTCATCAGCTTCATTAATACTTCCATCTCATCAAAATCTATATATTTGCTTTTCAAGTTATAGACCAGGTTCAGCGGCTCAGTCAGGTCTGTAAGCAAGTGACTGTTTACCTGAGACAAGACAGCAGTTCTCCCACCTCATCTGGAAGTACTTGGTACATTGACAGAGATACTCCATGGAAACTCCACTGTAAGCAGGTGCAGAGGCAGCTTAACCCCTAATTGAGCTCCATGCTTTGGCTCTCCACATGGCAGTTTCCCTAAATCCTGCTAGATGGGAGCTCCACAATTTGATCTCATGCTCCTGTGGCAAAACAGGAAAACACCTTAGATCTAAACATTCATGTTCTTATAGTCCATTTGTTTCTTTAAAATACTTAAGCCCTTCTATACATTTAAGGCAGAAATATTTCAGTGTTATTGTGTCCTATGCCTAAATAATATTACTTCCCATGTCTCTTGTGTTTCCCCTTAACCATTAGGAAAATGTCTCATATTGTCTCCCAGAAAAGACCAGTGATATATGCTATCTGCAGTTAAAAAGAAATATTTGATGCACCAAAGCACTGCAAACATATTTGAAAAGAGATTAGGCTTTGATTTGTTCTGTACACTATTTTGTTAGATTATTGACTTAGGTTCTTTCTTTTATTCTTCATCTCTTTTTCCAAGTTATTATTGCCTTCCTGGTCACAATAACAGCTTTGTGTGAAGCTAAGAAAAAAACCTGAAAATCTATTAGTACAAAAAATACTGATTTTTGGGTCTGATCAGTTCCACCCATAAGCCACAGCCTGCTGACTGTGCACACCTGCTCTCCTGAATGCTGTGAATTCAACGTATTTTTTCTGTATGGAAGTAAAACCACCAATAAAGACCCTTCAGAAGATCTCAGTTCACATGATTTTTACTTGTAATACAGCTATCCCTGGCATTGTCTTGTTAATATTAATGTCTCTGTGTGCTGACAGGTGATATAAATGACTTGTTAAATGACTTGAAAAGTTATTCATCAGATGACTTTTCAATTTAAAATTCTCACACAAGTTAAATGAGACAACAGCTGTTGTGAATACATGAAACAGGACTAAATCTGCAGCTGAATATTGCTAAAAGTTCTGGTCATCTCAATTTCAAAAAGTTATAGTGGAAAGAGAAATGTACAGAAAAGCTCAATAAGGATAATCAAAGGTGGAGAATGGCTTCTCCGCAAGATGAGGCTGAACAAGTATTTCATCTAAGAAATTAAGTAGTTGAGGGGGCATAAGTTAACAGCATATAAAATTCAATTCATAAGAAGAAGGAAAACAAGATATTACTATTGACCTCAAATACCTGATGGTATTCAGATGGTAATCTGAAATGAGAAATTTAAAACAATCAGGAAAAAGTATGTTTTATAATGTGCATAATCACATAGCAGAATTGATTTTCCCAGGTTGTTTTGGATGTCAAAAGTATAAATGGGATCAGAAATGGATTTGACAAGCTCAGGGAAGCCCAAGTCTTGGAAGAAGTGTTTACTAACGTCTGGTAAAGTTTATGACAGCAGCAAGCCTATAATTCCTCTGGAAGCCTGCAGCAGATTTACGTAGTGGCAAGATAAGATCTCAAGGGTCCACAAATAGAGATTTTGGAAGCTGACAACTTTTTTTCAGGTATCTTGAATAGGTAAAATAGGAGAAAATAAATGTCCATAGTTGATAATCCAGAGATAAATCAATTGAACAGAATCAGCAGAGCTGCTAGAGAAGAAATCATTTTGCATGCATAGGGAAGATACATGAACAGAGGTGTGATGGAGACACTGATTTATGAACAGAAGAGAGGCCTCCAGCACCTGCATTCACATGATCAAAGACGTCCAGCAGAAGCTTCTGCCTGGGAATCCTCTGCTGTCTTTTTGTGCTGCATCAAGTCTCAGGTTTTGAGCATTGGACTGATTTTTCGAAAAGGCAAAAATCTGATTTCTGGAACACAAATCCTGAGTTGCAGGGACAGTTTCACAAGCGAATGCAAGGTGCATTACAGCATTTTCTGAACTTCAAGAGGAGGCTGGGATGTCTGAGCAGACATAAGCCTCAACTCTTCAGATCTGCCATTGCACCATCCAGTTGATGTATGATGTTCTTCACTTACAGATTTTATTTATTTTTCTAAAGACAGACTGCTGTGAGTATTCTTTGAAATTAACTAAATCAGTGACAGAACGATTGCAATGGCTACTGGGACAAAATCCCAAGTCATCAGCCCTTTTTACTCTTCTGCTTTTTCTCACAACTTTTTGATATTATTGGCAAGATTATTTCCACAGAAACTTTAATGATTTATGGTTTGGTAACTCATATTTAAAAGCTTATGCTCGCTCAAGCGTGGATATGAAATTTATTTGTTTTATCAGGGTCTAAGCCTACACAGGCTACATTGGTGTGAAAAAATCTTTATTTTTATTAAGTTTATGGTTATCCAGTGGTATTTGTTTAATAATAATATTTTGATTTGTGTTTTTAATTAGGAGACTAGATAAAGAAGGTGTAAAGGGATTAAAGGACTACTTCAAGAGCTACATGAAACATCTTCTTCAGGTTTACCAGTTTACAGTAAAATACTGCATTATTGATAAATATTCTGAGTTATTCGACATCCTTCAACTATGAGAGTGTATTTACCATATCCTTTAAGTGAAGCAACACTCTTCAGAAAACAGTGCATTTAAAGAGGAGCAGAATATACAGACCAAATTCTGTTTAACAGCTTTTCTGAAATCTAGCTAACTCTTTATTGAAAATTGCCCCCTGCCACAGGAAATACCCAGAGAGTTTGTACCCATGGAAACTGAAGGCTTAGTATTGATTTCAGTAACATTATTTATGTCCCACTTTAAAAGTAGGAATAACTCTTTTCAGGTGATTCCATATCACTTCTGATTATAAAATTTGAAAGAAACAAATTTCCATGATTTTCTTAAGACATATAGATAAGCATGACCACTAAATGTAAAATACTAAAGAAGCAGTTGTATTACCAACATAAACTTCAATAAATATGCAATTAGGGGCTTGAAGTCATTTAATTTATTTTTAGTTATTAATTTTTAAACATCACCACTACTGTCTTCATTTGCACTTTCAGACATTATCTATAGACATATCTTGCCCTTATTACCAGCCAAAATGCTTTTTTACGGGTCCTTTGACTTGCTTTTAAGTGCTATACCTTTTAAGTATTATATCTTTCCACGTCAGATCTTCTGTCTTCATTCTTATTCTTAACTTCCACAAGTTTCACTACCGCTAACAAGCCACATGAGGTAATTAAAAATAAATAAACCAATAAAAGCTCCCACAAGGACACAAGAAACAGCTAAGTAGCCATCAAGCTCTGAAATAACTGTAACAACACACTGAACTATAACCAACTGTATGAGTAAATAAAAAAAACAACTACTCAGGCATGAGGGAAAAGTCATTCTTTTATTTACAAAACCAATATAATAAGCCAGGATTAAGACGTAAAGCCTAGGAAAGACAGGGAGGAAGGACGACCATGACTGCTAACTGGGAATCAACTCCACAGCATGATAGTACACTGGACCATAACCCTACACTTCAGTAACTTTGCAGCACCAAGCTGAACATCTGTGCAAAGCCACCTCCTCCTAACTTTAGTCGCAGTGATACCTTAACCTTGAAGTCGGGACTCCATAGAATACACCAGTAATTTCATCTTGGTAGCGTGCTGTGATCAACATGGAAACATGCATTATTTTCTTTTTTCGTGGATAATACATTTTAGCTGCCCAGACACTGTTTTGTACAGAGTGACAAAGCCTAACACACGAAGATGCAACCCTTTCTCTGACATTTTGAAAGACAGTGTCATGCAGGCGCTGGGGACAATGAGAACCAAAGAAATCATGTGCTTAGAAGCACATGGATATGCCAGATCTTCCCATGGAGCAAAATCAGCTATACTTCAAATATTTAGGGATAGCACTTCACAGAAGTCAATTGCCTTAGGCCTACAGCACTGACACCTGCAGTGAGATACAGAATCAACAAAGCTTCTGCTGAGTTTCTCCAGCCAGATCTATCTGAATTTCAGCTGAGGGAATGCAGTGTTGCTTATCACTCACCCAAAGGAATTGAAATTCCATGTCAATACTTGTACGGTCTTTTTAATATGATCAGTTAGCTGTAAAAGGTCCAAAGCATTAAATTTTGCTGGAAATGCAGGTTGTGATACTTTCTCATCTCATGCCATGGTATTTCCAAATTATCGTTCTTAAGCAGCAGAAAAGAGGAAGAGACTAAAAATAAATCTTTTTCTTTTTAAAGTATAATCCAATTACCATAGATATTTTTTTCTTTCTAGAATTCCTTCTGTCAGCCTTGCAACTATGGGCCTCTTTAATGGGAATGTATATGATATAGTACAAGACCAAATCCAGAATATATAGATGATCTAAATAAGCAGGGAATATCAAATCTTGTCAAGCTTTTGATATGGGGAATTCACAATAATCTGCAATATCAGAGGCTTGTTTCTTCACTCCCTTATTGTGTAGAAACTCATTATGGAAATAAAGCTATTCATTTCAGTGGGATTTCTCATTGCATAAAACAATAAACTGCGCAAATATAGGAATACGGTCTGGTCTTCTGAGAAATCCTAATTTTCCAGAAATTAAAAGTCATTCAAAACCCCAAACCCAAATCTTAGCTTAAGGTACCCATGCAAGTTTTCAGTACTAGTGAAAGGAAAATAATATCTACTGACAGTTTTGAAAGAAAGTATCCTATTAATTTTTCCACAGGAAGAATTTTCCATTTTCTTTCATTAAATTAAAGTGAAGTTTGAAATTGCTAAACTATGCAAAAAATGGTAATTCAATTCCACAAAGGGAATTTCAGAATTTGGCTTTATTTCAGATTGTAACAAAGCAATTACAAAATTAAATTCTCTACCTGGAGGGTATTAAGATTAGTGAGTTTCAGAACCCTGTGTCTACATATCATCGCAGCTGTTTTTATCAGCTAAATTTGTGATCTCATTACAAACGATACATGAAGAGTTCAACAAATCCTTTAAAACCTTTACAAACTCATGAAGGCTGCCATTAATTATATGGTATTAATTATCCCTAATCTTGAATTTTCTTCTGATTGAATCCAAATCCTTTCAAGACCTTTCAGAGGATCAGTGTATGAATAAATAGTCTGACATTAACAGATCTTCCAATTTACTCTTTCAGTTAATATTTGCATGACACTAGCTTTTCTTTTTTTTCCAGAGCTCTCATGTTTTCGTGATGCACAGATACATTTCAAAATCAACATTTATGGAAGAGACAACTTTTCCAACTCTTATAGTACCATTAGGTATGAGTTATCTGGCATTGTACATCTAGAAACATTTAACTTTAATAATTGCTGGTTTAGAGGCTCTGTAGTTACTGATGTGCTAACGTATCATTAATGCTGTAAAATATCAATATATCATCTTTACTGCTGAGTATATCATTCTGCTACTTTCCAGGAGAGGACAGGATTTCCAATAGAAAAAATGAATATGTATTTTTGACATGTCCATGTTTTCCAGAACATCAGTGACAAGATTAAAATTTCAGATGGTATGTATGAGAAGAAAAAATGTTCTTTTCTAGACTTATATTTTTCCAGTGATACCTGTTAAAAATTGTCTGTTGCTTTGTTGTACTCACTGCTAATATTTATTTTTTTTTTATAATTTCTTAGGCCTGTAACTGAATCAGGAGGTTTTTATTCAAAGGGCATAAGAGTTGTTATAAACAACTAGCCAGTAGTGAGCAGCAGTTTTTATCTATGTTAGTCAATGAAATTAATCTGAATAAACTGTAATACAATTTTCTACTAGATAATTTCTCTTTCTCATTGAATATGTGCACAGCTTAGGTTCTTGGACATCTAAGCCCTGCTGAGATAGAGTACCACTTGAGAGTGGTACCCACTATTTTATGATGTTGAGATAGATACCCCCATATTCTTGGAGAGCATTGGACAAGGATGTTTTTGAACAGCCTGTAACAAAGAAAGAGGCTAGGTTTGGCAGATTTGGCAGCCTCTCTGAAGCTTCCTTTCTGCTTTCTTCCAGGAGCTCTGCAATACGTCCCGGTTAAACAGAGCCCAGACCAGAAAGCAGTCCCATGTCTGCTCCCAGATCTGGGCTCTTTCTAAAGCCAGAGTCAAACCAACCTCAAGCAGTTTGTGAAAACCACTCCAGCACATTCATTAAACAGATGGCTTGAACCCCAAATCTGTGAATATCTCTACAAGGGGCTGAACTAGTTTTTCCTCCTAAGACTTCTGAGAGATGCTTTTCTATTCATAACTTATGAAGAATAAATTTATTTCAAAGTGAGATGACTAATAACCACAGCTGGTTAAAAGGTCACCTAAGAAAATGTCCCATATTTATTGGCTGTATAAACTAGCTGGCACTACAGACCACAACTTCAAGGCTGTTTTCCATTGCAGAATGAGAAATAATAAACCCTACTCTTTGATTGGATGTTCTCCGAGTCAAACTCTTTAAGCTGACTTCTTATCTTCCCCCTCCTGGAATAATAAATAATAGATATCAGTCGCCACTCACTGCTTAGCAAAGATACTATTTTTAATTTGAAAAGAGATTCCTTTTTTCTCTAATTTATTTTCTAACTTCCTTGCTGTCCTGTGCAGATGAAAGTTACCATATGAATGCAAATTTCATGCATTTATTCAACCATTTATCCAGCTCCAGCTTTTGATAAATATGATAAGACTCATCTCTAGGACAGAAGAGAAGCTGACTGATTCCATTTCAGATTTAATGGTTACTAAGAGCTTAATGCAAAATTCCGCAGGAATAAGCCCTTCAATAAAAAGGAAACACATCACTGCCGTTTCCAATTATGTTTTAACACTAGGCAATGATTCTTTATTGTGGTGTATTAAACAAAATCAGATTTTTATAAAATTTCTTTTATGGATACCCAAAAATATGTTTGTTTTTACATCTGTAGTGGGATTTAGTCATAAAGAGGCCTTTATTTCCATGCCTTTTAATAACCAGCTATATAGTAACATTTTTTTTCATTCAAATGCCATTGCTTTTTTTCACTGAGGTATCTATTGGTCAGTTGTTTTTTTTAATTTTAGCATTTTGACATAAAGCATTACGGGAATGTTCCTTACATACCATTTGGAAGTTTTCTTAAATTTCTCTATCCAGTCATATCCTCTTACCAGGGAATTCTTTTACTCCTATTGTTACTCTGCTTTTCAAACATTTACCTTACATAGACTGTAAATAAGAAAAAGGCATTCTGGTATATGGATGATTATAGGACAGAAAGATGGCCTGATCTTGCACTACTGTGATGTTGCAGAAGTGTAACTGACAACGTGGTACCATTTTATTTTATTTTTAAAGTATTATTGGAGACTAAGAAAATACCTCATCCACATTTAAGCAGAAGCACAGCACTGTGGGCAGCAATTCTTTTCATGAGAATGGCCACCAGCTGAAACCTGAATTTCAGTTTCCAAGGAGAAAAACAGGAAAGAAACATCTCCAAATCAATTAGAACTCAGACACCCAAGAGAGCATCTTTTTCTGAAAGCACTTGTGGCTGAATAAGTTGTGAGGTTTCTGTACTGATCAATGGGTGAACCATAGCTTGGGGATTTGCAGGGTGTTTCAGAGTTTCTCCATCTCTGATTTTAGGACTCCTAGTTTTATCTTTTCTGTAGTGCAAGTCTGCTATGCTTTTGTTTGAGCTACAGATTTTACGCAGAATATCAGAAAAAGTTTGAGCGTATGATTCCCACAAAAGCTACAATAAGTGCCATACTGGGTGATTAGAAATCTCTTTCAAATTCAAAGTGGTGTTTTACCACACAGGGAGGCAATGCAAATAACAGCAAAAGTGCCATTGTATCTTACCGGTTGCCTTCTCATTACCTAATATATACTATGCAGGACTAGCTTCTTCAGATATTCTGAGGGCATTCAACTGATTTTTCCAACAATTCTTCCTTTATGAAAAAGACCTTTTTACTGATTTTGATCAGTTTGGGTGCCCAGATATCTCACCTAGGCATGGCTTTGTAGGCAGTATTTTGGTGGCCACAGAAAGGAGGCATGACTCAAGTCACTTTTTTAAAAATTTAAGAGCCTTTTAAATTAACTCTCAGCATAATCATATGGACAACATTTCAGTAACTGTGTGAAGACCCAGAAAGTTTTACAAAGAAGATTTGTTTCTGTTGCAATGTCTACAGCTGAAACTTGGAGGAAGATGCAGCAGTATCTTCTTCATCTGATTTGTACTCTTTGGCCTGGGGAGGCCTTATTCTATCTTCAGGGACTGTGCAATCTCAAATCCAAAATCCATAAGCTAAAGTCCAAAAACAGAATTTACATTTGTATGAGGATGCAATCACAGCATTATCAGAAACAGGTCGCGTAACTTGGTTGGCCTCAGAAGACAGCTGTCTTCCCTATATTGTGGAGGAGCTACAGAAGCAAAGAAAATTTATTTCTAGATGCATTCCTCCTTACATGATATGCTAAAATGCAGGAGGATAGAAGAGAGAACAAGACACAGTGATGTGGTAAAATGAATACATTGGAGATGACATATGTCAAGAGTACATATGTCACAAGACTTATGCATGCCATATATCAAAACAAGAGACTACAGCCAAAAATGTAGTGCATGCAGTCCTTGACCTGAGACTGGGGGTCATTGGCTTCCAGTTCTGGACCATGTCTTTCTTTTATGGTATCTTCTACACTGACAGCAGGCTAGCCAACTCTGGAGTAACAAAGGAAGTAATCCTTCCAGCCACCACAGTCTTTTCCCTCTTGCCCTCATTCTATTGATTTTGACTGATGAGGATTATTAGCTAACCTTCTTTAATGGACAGGATGTTCCTTATGTCTGTTTCATTGAAGTTATCCCTGTCTATGTATATTGAAAAACCTACTTGCAATGCTGAATGTTACTTTAATTTCTTCACAGAAAGCATCTTTGCATTCATTAGCATCTTCTCCAAGATAGAATTCCAGAATTTTAATCTAAAACACTATTTAGTGTTAAAACTGTGACAGAGAAAATAAAAAACAACCGCCACATATTCCTTTTCAGATATTTCTGTTAACATCATCTAAAACTATATATATTCACCTGTAACCCTAAAGCATGCAGTAAACCAAGAACCTATAATTTCAGGTCTCAGAATAGCAGATGTGAGATGTGATTTCTAAGAAAACAAACACTGCTTCAAAATATTTCCTTGGCCCATCCATACTGAGTAGACACAGGACTTCACTGAGTCTATTGAAGTTAATGGAAGTATTCACTGATCTACGGACTTGAGAACCTAACTAAGCGCAAACGCAGGGGAGAAATATATGAAAAGGAAATGGGAAATATGAGCTCTTTATGATTCTGCCTTCTGTGCCTGCACGCACATCACTGTTCAGCCTGAATGCAGTGATCTTTGTCTTTTCTCCCAGTCTTACCTAACAACTTTTTGATGAGCAACACAATTTCCCAGTCTACAGATTCATTATGAATGAGGAAAAATGTTTTCTTAGAATCCCTTTAGACCCATCCATGAGCACACCAGTCACCTGTCTTTCCACTGTAATCTTTTAAAAATAAACCATTGCATTCAAGGTGAAGTCAGTTAATCTTTCGCCTCGGCTCCCTCGCTGTGAACTGTGAACTGTGAACTGAGCCTCTCTACAGAGAAGTTTTACAACTAATATGGATTTCCTTTTGCTCTGATTCTTCTGACTGATTCCTTCCCCGGAAGTTCTGCACTGACAGTCAGTACCACCAGCAGAAATGCGGGGTGTGCTGTAGCCTACAGTGCATGCCCATAAGAGCAGCCCTCTCTTCTGCTTGTGTCATTATTAAAAAGCAACCAACAGGAGTCCAGGGAGAGCAACTTCTGTATCCTGCCTACCATGAATGACTGCTAAAACACCAATTTGTTACAAGAAACTATTGACACTTGTCCTGTAAGCCATCATACCCCTCCTTCCTCTCACATGCACCCATTGTTTTACAGCAAACATGACTGTGGGCAAGGAATTCAGAGTCTTCATGAAACCATGTGGGCTGCTGTATGGCTGATTGTAAAAGAGAAGGAACAGGGATTCTAGAATTATTGCAAATGCATAGGAAAAATCAAAGGCTGCATTGCCCAGCCCTATAAATGATCCAAATGGCTAATTTTATTTCATAAGGTTTTCCAAGATTTTTCTTTTCAGTCTGCATATTTCTAGATTTAAATCTCATTCAAGATCTTGTCTCATCCTATTCAAAAGTAAATTTAAACATAGTAAGTTTCTTCATTTCCAAACCTCTTCACAAGCATGTCCATGAACAGGAGTATCTCATTCATTATTATTACCTTGGCACATGCAACACAGAGTGTTCATAGCAACATCAAAGTTGCTGAGTTTAAATTCTCTTTTTCACCTGAGATCTCCTAGAAGCCAATACACAATACAGTATCTTAGTTATAACAAGGAATTTGAGGGACATGTTGTGCAAATTAATCTAAAATCACTTGGAAGTGGTTGTGAGGGATGGTTAAGGACCCACCAGAATACCATAACCATGGAAGGTTTCTATTCTTCATCCCGGTTTTGGTATAGCTCTGCATACACCAAGTATGTACGCAATCATTACTAGCCAGGAAAACAGCTTCTATGGAAATGAGCCTAAACTGTGACGGTTTAGAAGCAAGATTAAGGTGCTTAAAAAAAAACAGAAAGCAAGCTTGAAAGCTGAATAGCAAGTCCATATGAAGGTCGCTCCCGTTCACTTGCATCAGCACAAAGCTATCACTTAGGATGTTCTGCTAGAGCTGAAAAGCATACCTCAGTGAAATAATCTCAGGTTGAGAGTTCACAGCTAGCATAAGTACAAGAATGAATGTCATTATGAAAGGCTGGATTTCTTTCTTGGTTTTGGTCAGACTGAAAGATTGTCTTTTTACCATAATCTTCTCATTAATTTAATTCTCTATTGATTTCAATTAAATTCTCACCAGCTTTGCACCTCCAGCTGAGGGATTTTTTTTTTCCCCTAGCCAGCCTGGTTTTTTAGACTTTTTAGACTGTCTTTCAAGGTTTCAAATCCAATGAAAACCCAGGAGATCAATATCAAAAAATTGGTTATGTGCTAGGATACATACTACCGATAATCTGTCACTGTGAAATTCCTTTACAGGCTCCTTCTTCACAGATGGGCAATAGAGGATCTAAAAAGCTGATTAATGATTCTCATTAAATACTTTACATTTAAAATTGGTTTTAAAAATTAATTAAAAAAGGTGTCCTTCTATGGGAAGGTGACAGAGGGAAAATATCAGTTTATGGCTAAGGAACTGCTCTGCAATGAAGATGTATAGATAGCTAATTTTTGTCACAACTCTCTATGAGATCCCGAGGAAGAAAACTGCTTGATCTCTCTCCTGTCTGTAAATGTATGATAAGGCCTGTCCTGTTTCCCAAGGTTTCTTTTAATAAGTTTATTAGTACAGCACTTGTGAATGCCAGGAAAGGCCTGAAAACCGTCCGTTGTTCTCATATTAATGTAACTGCCTTGATTCTAAATAAGCATCAATAGTAATAATTACAGTAATGCAGAAAATCTTTGCTTATATAATTTATACCTACTTTTAAAAAAAGTAGTTTTACGATTTTTGAGAGTTTGCACTGAAAGGGTTATCAGGCATTGGAGTGGGCTGCCCAGGGAAGTGGTTGAGGCACCACGCCTGGAGATATTCAGAAGATGAGTTGACATGGTGCTCGGGAATATGGTTTAGTGTTGGTGTGTGTGTTGGTTTTGTTTTGTTTTGTTTTGCTTTGTTTTGTTTTATTATGGTTGGACTAGATGATCTTAAGGGTCCCTTCCAAACTAGGCAATTATGTGATTCTGTGATTCTGTGATTATAAAATTACATAACCAGAAGCACTTACACCACCTCAGAAATCTTGAAAATGATGATGTTCCGCTCAATCAGATAACTATGAAAAACCCATCTTAATACCTGCTGCTGCACGGAGTATTTAACTCCGATACATTTTATGCAAAATGTTAAAACAAAGTTTTTTTAATTGGGAGTAGTCTTCTAGAGAAAAGAACTGGCAAGAGGACTATTAGAAGGCAACAAACGATCGAAAAGAAGGCTTTTTGAATAGGCCAGAGGAATGACTGGGGCACATTATTATTTGATTAGCTAATTCCTGTACAACTTGAAGTGAGCAGGAGCTCAAGTGTTTTGTGCAAAATCACACAGAAAGACCAATGTGAAATCAACTGCAACAGCTGCATACAACATACAGGACATTTTCCTGACAAGCTGCCTCTTATAATCTACCATCTAGGGTATCTGCATGTGCTATTCGTGACTACTGATAACATTTACAAGTATTAAAATGAGAACTCTTTGCAGATAAAAAAATAAAGTTTTTTTTTCATATACACCTTTATACCTTACCACTCTATAAAATGTTAGCTTCTGTGGCAGTTTTCAAATCTATAAATTCTTCAAATATGAACTGAAAAACTTATGGCAACTAAGATCACTGCAATATTGCTCTTGAAAATGAGCCTGCAAGGAAAATGAGTTTCCAAAGAAAAATAATTTAAATGTAATGAAGAATTTTTTTTTTTTTTTAAAAAAAAGACAATTTCTCATTCCTTCCAACTCATACTCTCCAAAGGGCAAAGTTTTTGCCATTGTGAACAGCTTATAATTTATATGTGTGTTTTGCTAGCCATTGCCCAGGGTGATCATTAGCGGCTTGGTTCTTTTAACTACAATCTCAAAGGTTTGAACAGTTTCTTTCTGACACAAGACTTTAGGGTACAGTACCTCAGCTAAGGGGCTTTGAAAAGCTGCTAAGAATTGGAAAAATAAATTAAAAGACAATGAACTTCAGAGTTACAGCTATGTCAGCAGTTTTCTTTTACAGTTTGCCTGGTATAAATCCCAATATTCCCAAGTATCCAGGCGGGGAAACTACACAAAAAATATTCTCTGAAACTGTGCAGTCTATGGCTAATGATCTCCTAGTATTTCAGTATTCTAGCTGTAAGCCACTGACTCACAGGTGTCACATTTACCCCTTCCATACGTTCAATGTGAAACCACATAAAAGTAATTTCATAACTTTATGAAATATTAATGAAAGCAAGAATGGGCAGACAAGAATCATTGATTTATAGTCAAAACCTGCTGCAGTTTCCCGATGTAACTGCTCTTTTTGAATCCTAAACACCGGACGAATGCTAGATTACCTAAATGTTTCAATTGTCTGAAATTATAGAAAAGATCTATCCAGGCTCTAATCTCACTTTGCTGAAAAATACTGTACCTGTTGCAAAGTTTCTTAATAATAAGCACAGGAAAAGAGAAATAAAAAGTAATGTGACTCTATGGCCTTGTCAAGTTAAAAATTTGCAGTTCTTTTGTAGCTCTGAAATGCATATCTTAAAAGAACTGAGAAGAACTAGAGCTGGCATTTGCTTGAAGCTAGGGGAATAAACAAGAGTAATCACCAACAGACAAGTTTACCAGGTATAATGTAGAAAAAGTGTATTACCTACCTTAATTAAACATTGTAATTTTTGAAGGAACTCTTTTGGTATTTTGTTTTGACTTGATGATCTATTCTTTTGAAATGTATTAAATTTCTCCTCTTTGAAACTACTAGGCGTGCTGCCACACTGCCTTTTTAACCAGGACTTTGAAGAGTGGTCAGTCTGTCTGCCAACCCTTGATTGAAGGAATAGGGTTGTTGACACCAAATAATAGCAATTAGTTTCTATCCCTGTATTTTAGTGAGTATTAACAGAACCCTGTGAAACAGTTTGCACAGGATCACAGAATGGTTTGGGCCAGAAGGGACAATTAAAGATCACGTAGTTCCAACACCCCTGCCATGAGCAAGGACATCTTTCACCAGATCAGGTTGATCAAAGACTGATCTTGAACACCTCAAGGGACAGGGCATCCACAGTTTCTCTGAGCAACCTGTTCCAGTCTTTCACCACCCTCATTGTAAAAAAAATTATTCCTTATATCTAATCTAAACGTACCCTCTCTTAATTTAAAACTGTTACTCCTTGTCCTATCACTACAGACCCTGGTAAAAAGTCTCTCTCCAAAGAGATATACATAGATTGGAGCACTGGGCTATGATTAATGGGATGAAATTTAACAAGTCAAAATGCCAGATTCTGCACCTAGGATGAAGTAAGACCAAGCACAAATACAAATTGGGAGAGGAATGGCTGGAGAATGGCCCTGCAGAAAGGGATCTGGGGGTGCTGGTCATCAGCAGTCGCAATGAGAGTCAGCAGTTGGCCCTGGCAGCTAAGAGGGCAAACCACATCCTGGGGTTCATCAAACACAGCATAGCCAGCTGGTCAAAAGAGGTGATTATCCCACGGTATTCAGCCTTGGTGTGGCCTCACCTTAAGTACTGTGTGCAGTTCTGGGGCCCATGACTCAAGAAAGATGTGAAGGTCCTTGAATGTCTCCAGAGGAGGGCAACAAAGCTGGTGAAAAAACTGGAAGGAATGTTCTGTGAGAAGTGGCTAAGGAATTTGGGCTTGTCTAGTCTGGAGAAGAGGAAGCTGAGGGGCAACCTCATGGCTCTCTACAGCTTCCCAAGGAGGGGACATGGAGAGGGAGGGGCTGAGTTCTTCTCCCATTGATAGGATGTGTGGAAATGGTTCAAAGCTGCACCAGGGGAGGTTTAGACTGGACATTAGGAAGCATTTCTTCACCAAGAGGCTGGTCAAACACTGGAGCAGGCTTTTTTTTTTTTCCATTCCATTCCATTCCATTCCATTCCATTCCATTCCATGCCATTCCATTCCAATGTTCCAAACACTTCCTGGACAGCTGCAACTGTAACTTGTAACAAATAGTGACAACATTTTGGCATATCCAGACCATGACATGGGAAAGACAATAGAAACCTATGTCTTTATTCTTTGTTAAGTCTCCTTTACATATCTTGGAAATCGACACTTCTTTACACAGACCACTGCCTCCTAGAGACTTTCCAAAAGAACAAACTAACTTAGAATGTCCCACCATTTTTTTTTCATGCAATATCTTAAACTGTAAATTTCAGAGCTTTCAGGGCTCTCTTGTGTGTCCAGGTAGGAAATTAATGTTCTTTCAAGCTGGTTGCTAAGAGAAAAAAGCAAAAAAAGGGCAGTTTCATGTCTGTTGTGAATCACCAGTTACACTAATAGCCTGCTATCTTCAAAAGAAAATCAAGTTGTCAAATATGCATATATATACATGCAATGCATAGAAATTTTGACTTAATATTTTTTCCAATAATAATTTACTTTGAAATGTGATTATTATATGAAGTTAATATATCAAAAAAATTTTGCTAAGGTTCACTTTGTGCGAAGTGCCTTTACATATAAAAGATAAAACATTCAAAGGAACTACCTAAAGCCATCAAAATAAGCTACAATTATTCCTTCATTTATTTATTTTCTTTGTGTTCTAGCCTCAAATGGCTGATTATAAACAGTTTACCTCTTCATTTTCATCTTTATTATCTGCCTTTTTTTATATGATTGAGATCTCTGCTTTGTTAAGGTCAGTGTGCTTTGTCCACAATAGTCAGTTTAATTCTCTGCAAGAACTCCCCCTCTTAGGACAGTCTGACCTTTAGA
>JAOXJK010000023.1:55673052-55698370 GCA_025774025.1 Xenus cinereus | reverse complement strand
AAAATCAAACACTAAACTAAACACTAACATAAACAATAAAGAAATTAATTAACTCATATGCTGCATTCACTTTATTAAGATCCTGGTAATAGGATAGGAAAGCATGATATGGTAAGTAAATGCGCCATTGGAAGTCCAGTGAAGTTCCTGCTGACTGGAAAAGGGGAAACATAACCCCCATTTTTGAAAAGGGAAAAAAGAAAGACCCAGGGAACTACAGGCCGGTCAGTCCCATTTCTGTGCCCAGCAAGGTCATGGAGTAGATACTCCAGGAAACTATACTAAGGCACATAGAAAATAAGGGGGTGATTGGTGACAGCCAACATGGCTTCACCAAGGCCAAGTCACGCCAGACAAATTTGGTGGCCTTCTATGACAGGGTTGCAGTGTTTGTGGATAAGGGAAGAGTAACCCACACCATCTACCTGGACTTGTGCAAAGCATTTGACACTGCCCTGCACAACATCCTTGTCTCTAAATTGGGGAGACGTGGATTTGAAAGATGGACCACTTGATGGATAAGGAATTGGCTGGATGGTCAAACTCAAAGAGTTGTGGTCAATGACTCGACATCCAGCAACAAGTGATGTTCCTCGGAGGTCAGTATTAGGACCAGTGCTGTTCAACATCTTTGTTGGTGACGTGGACAGTGGGACCGAGTGCACCCTCAGCAAGTTTGCCAATTACACCAAGCAGTGAGATCGACACACTGGAGGGAAGGGGTGCCATCCAGAGAGACCTGGACAGGCTTGAGAGGTGGGTCCATGTGAACCTCATTCAACAAAGCCAAGTGCAAGGTCCTGCGCGTGGGTCACAGATATCAAAAGCCCTGATACAGGCTGGGCGGAGAACAGATTGAGAGCAGCCCTGAGGAGAAGGACTTGTGTTGTTGGTGGATGAGAAGCTAAACACAAGCGCAGCAGTGCCTGCATCAAAAGAAGCATGGTCAGCAGGTGGAGGGAGGTGATTCTGTCCCTCTACTCTGCTCTCATGAGACCCCACCTGGAGTACTGCATCCAGCTCTGGGGCACCCAACATAAAAAGGACATAGACCTGTTGAAGCTAGTCCAGAGGAGAGCCACAAAGATGATCAGAAGACTGAAACACCTCTTCTACAAAGACAGGCAGTAAAAGTACCTGAGTTGTTCAGCCTGGAGAAGAGGAGGTTCCATGGAGACATTATAGCAGTTTTCCAGTACCTAAAGGCAGCCTACAGGAAAGTTAGGGAGGAGCTCTATCAGGGAGTGTAGCAATAGCATGAGAGATAATGGGTTTAAACTGAAAGAGAGTAGGTTTAGGTTGGATATTAAGAAGAAATCTTTCACTACGAGGGTGGTGAGTCACTGGAACAGGTTGCCCAGAGAAGCTGTGGATGCCCCATGAGCCTAGAGGTGGTCAAGGCCAGGTTGGATGGGGCTTTGAGTAACCTGGTCTAGTAGAAGGTGTCCCTGCCCATGGCAGAGAGGTTGTAATTAGATGATTTTTAAGGTCCCTTCCAACCCAAATCATTCTATGATTCTACGATTATAGTTTCACTGAACAAAAAATCTACAATTCAAAGCCAAGTGGTATGAGAAAGCAGAAATGCAGATAGCAAACAAAGAAAAAACAAAAAGGAATGTCATTAACAATGTCTAAAGAAAGCTGTTTTCTTTCTTCATATCTTTATTGTTTAGTGCAAATTGAAGAAGAAATGTTTTCAAGTAAAAAAGAACTGGATAAAACTTCTCTGAAGAACTGCATTGTATTTGACAAATCTAAGAAACACCCTTCATTTCCCTCTACCCACTGTTATGTAGTTACACAACCAGTGCTCACTTCTGCTAGCACAAGAGGTGCTAGCTGGCTCATATAGCTCTCCCCTAAAATACTGGGGAAGGATGGCAGGTCTAATGAGCTTTTCTGGGAAGTATTTGTCTGCTTCCTGTTTCAGACTTGTTGAGGTCTGAATAAAGTAGTTCAAGCAGTTGAGAAGAAGTCACAGGCTTAAACAGCAGAAGCATTAGGCTGAGGTGTACTTCCTTCCACAGTGCTCTCAGCCAAGAAATAAAATGTTCAGGGAAAAAAACCAAAGGAAAAGTTGACATCTGCTAAAGTGGCCAGAGGATGCAAAAGACTCCTAAAAGCCCTGAGTCTGCTGTGTGCGGGCAGACATTTTGGGGATAGCCACAAGATTGTTTCTGAAGATCCTTGCCCTGACACTAGAAGAAAATTTTTCAGGGAGAGTCCACGGCCTTTCAATTGCCAGGGTCATGTCAGCAAGCTGAACTCTGTCCATCTCCCACAGCGGAGATCAGAGAGGAAAATTAAAATGTCACTTGGTGACAGTGTCTTCTCCTGCCCTCCTCCTTGTCACACCCAGGTTTCTTCTAAATAAATCAAGCTGTCAGAAACGTCAGCATAAACCAAGAATCACTGTGTCTGATGTGTGTGAGACTGAGCTGCATGCCTCCTTTAAAGCCATTCAAATCAAGGCTTAGGAGTTTCACAGACCTATGTTTAGTGATCACCCTGACGCGCCATAGCTTTTGTGTTATGTTAAAATAAAAGTGAAAATTGCATGGCTATAAGGAATATAGAAAATGGTGAATTGCTGGCATAAAGAATGGCCATGTGAGAGCTGAGGTGGCAGCCATACTTATACTGTAGCCTGAATGAAAACTTAATTGAGGACCAGGGAAGATGCATGCTGTAATTGTTTTCATGCAAGCCCTTCATATTTCAGTCTTTAGATCTCATTTACGTCTGCAAACAAAAACTACACTGTCCTGGTTTAACGTAGAACAAAATCAATTTTCTTTTCAGTAATTTTACTTCTCAGTTAAGTCTCTTCTAACTCACTGTACTCTCTGAATTTAATGGCATGTTTTCCAGGCAGTGCCTGCTTCTAGCAATCATAAGGTCTTATGTTTATAGTTAATACTAAGGAATGGTACGCAGAGATGCTCTTGCTTATTCTTATTCCTATAACAACCAAGGTCAGTGAACTTTGTTACATGCCATGTTGGAGAACCGGAGGCAGAAGAGTCTAGAGGGGTCACACTTGTGGGGAGGAACCAACCAACAGGGTATTGATTCTATCCCATCTGCATCATGCTCAGTATAAAGGTAAGGGATCAAAGGGGTCACCCCTCTCTTCTTCACTTGCCAGCGTTCAAGGAGTTCTTCAATGGCCAGCATCAAAGGAGGACTCTTTCTATTCTGCTGCCTTTGATCCTGACGCATGCATTCCTGAATCCAGTTCCCATCTGCTGCTGAGTCCAGTCCAGGGTTTTCCCAGTGCAGGCCCGTGACATGATTGTCATCCTGGGAGTTCAATATTAGTTTTGTATATATTTTTACATATTTCATTATTTTCTTATTAATATTATTAACTCTCCTTTTTAGTGTTAATATTTTATTAAAGCTGTTTTAGGGTGTGGGTTTTTTTTCAGCCCATAAGTCTCTCTCCCTTATTCTTCCTTATTCTCTCTCACATTTCCCCTTCTGGGAAGGGTGAGAGACACTCTGTCATTTGTTTAGTGGCCTCAGCATACACAAATTAGATGATTCTATGGAACACAAGGATCCAGTTAAGTTCTTCTGTCTGCTGACACCCCTGTGCTACCGTGTCTTTTGAGTTTAAATTCCAAGAAAACCATTAAGTACTGAAACATTTAAAAGCTTAGTATGGATATTTTTGTCTGATTGTTAGTATCAGTAAAATGAGATTGAAACAGTTCCACAATATAAACTCCAGTCCTGATGGTTGATTTCGTTCCCCCACCAACTCAGCTCTTGTGCCGTAAGCTGTCCTCTGTAACAGTCACAACTTCTTCAAGGTGTTCCGGATAAGAAGAAGAGAAACTTCAACGTCCTCATTGAGTCCTCAAAAAGGACTGTTCTGTTTTTCCATGATGGCCTAGAATGTTTTTTTTTGGTCATCTACATCGACTTACAAAGCTCAGGAGTACAAATCATAACAATTCACTGGTAAGATAATTCCAGCTATGGCAAAATAAGGTAATTTTATTTGACAGAATCATTTTTTATCCCTTGAAGGAGTGAACAAAATAGACTTAGCATAAGCAATGCTCTAAAGTAACACTATCCAATTATATACAAGAGGAAAGAAAACCAAAAAACAATGCCAGCAGCAACCCCCAAAGCAATTTTGTTTTGGAGTTGCTCCACGGCATTTTAATAAGAGTCTTTGCAATTACATAATGACCCTTCACGGTTAACAGCAAATGTTGTTGGCTTAATTATATAAAATTTAGTTCACCTCTCCAGAACTGCCCACACCTCTTGAGATAAAGACCTGCAGCGTGATAAAGCATGCGTGACAATTACAAATGGCTAAGCAAAGTGCACAGCAGAGCTGGCAGTATTTATCCTGCGAAGAATATATTTTACCAGAGCAGTTCTTAAGCCGCATATGTCAAATGTGTTATTAATGAGCGCACAACCCTACACAGAACCACAAGCTGCAGGACACAGTCCAAGCCAGGCACAGACGTAGGCAAGGTGGAACATGGTGACAAAAGGGGCTAGACTGGTCTCCATTATTCTTTTAGCTCCAGGTTGGTTCTCTACCACAGCATCAGCCCTTGATGCATCTGCTTTCCAGCTCCTTCAGTTCAGATGTTGAGTCTGGCTGATGGAGCCATCAAGAGAAAGCAGACACACAGCAGAAACAGTGGTAGTGCATGTGTACCCTCACCTAATGCAACCACCCAACACCCCCTCCTGCCGTGTCTCCTGTCAAAGGATGGGGGAGAGGAAGAGCTCACTTCTCCCTCACCCACACCATTTGCCCTGAGCCTGTATTTTACCCAGTGTGAGGTTTTCCCTCCTGTCCCCTCTGTTTTCCTTCCTGTCCCTGTCTCTGCAGCTTGGCTCCACACCAACTGATGGCTCATGGCTGCAGCTATCACGGTGCCGAGCCAGAGCTAATGAACCCTCCTGAGTGGCCACACGTGTTAGCTCTGGCTTGGTACTGTGGGAACCATCGCTGGGCAGCCCATCTCAAAGGGCTCTGAGCCTCCTCTGTGGTCCCCAGAGGAGGACACTCTCTGAGTGGAAGGGCCACACAGTACTGGACCTCAAAAGAAGTGAGGTGAATCCTTCAGCATATAAAAATCCAACCGGTTTCAAGAGGGTTCTCACACAAGCCTAGCAACAGAATAAATGGCTAGTTCCTACCCCATTTTCTCCTGCAAACCCTTCTTACCTGTTCACCCAGCTGGCAGAGGAGTGTTGTATCACTTTTTCTCCTGAGAATAGATGCTGGTAGTTAAGAAGTGCATGCTGTGAAAGTGTCTCTAGGTAATTTACTTTCAATCACCAATTCAATGTTTAAATCTTCTTCCAAATGTAGTTATCCAAAACACATCTATTATCCAGTGACATTTGCCTGCAACCTTTCATCGCCATGATTACTCAATAATCACAAAAAAGAGTCCTGCTGATCAATTTGCCACTAGCCCAAACTTGTTCTTGATTTACAGTCACAAAGTCTAAAGCAATCAATTCTCTTTTACCTAATTTCAATTCTCTTTCCCTTACCTCCCCACTAAGATCTGGAACACTGAGAGTCACTGCAGCAACTTCTGAGATTTAAATAGATGTTTCATTGGCTCATAGCCCCCATTACTGCCGTAGGAGCTGCTTTGTCCAATTGCTTTCCATCCTGGTAAAAACAATCAGTCCAGTCTTTTGAATTAAAAAGGCATTACTGTATGTCTAATTGTACCTGACAGCTCACACACCAGGTTTGTACTGAATGACGGAGACCTAGGATTGACTGTGCGGTAAAATGGTTCAATCCTTACTTTCCAGAAGAACTCTCTGTAGCCATTTTAAAGACTAGAAGAATTTAGTGTTTTAGGAGGAAAGTCTTCTGCCAAGGAATAAATTTTCTCTTCTGTTTAATTCTGTAGTTCAGCATTGATTATTCCAAGCTTTTTTATAATAAAGCACAGAAATAAAACAAATTATTAGGGTTCTTTTCACAAAGTTACAATGTTCTTCAGTTACAATGCTCCTTCTATTTCTGGGGTCTGTTTTTCTTTTTTCAATGGCAAATTTCAGACCTTTCTAGAAACATCTGGATGTGCTATGGAACTGGAAGTCTTTTTCAGACCCTGCTGGATCCAAGTGTATGACTCAGCCACATCCCAGCAATACATAAAGGTCAGATCTGGCCTCATGTTATTATCTGTTATCCTTCCGCTTGTCATGATAACTTTGGGTGTTTATTAACCAAAATTTTTGGAAGTGTTTTCTTGTGAGGAAATAATGCATCCTACAATATAAAGTCTTATTTCTGCTCTAACAAAGTACAACTTACTATGGTTTCCTCCTAGAACAGACGGCAAGGAATTTGCTCCGGTATTCAAAGTTACAGGGGTTATAAGCGTGCTCTTGAACTCCCTCAGCAGTGAGTAAAAGAGATAGATCAAGCTCAGTTTTACAGTTTCTCAGTTCTCAAGCTCAATTTCTTACTAATAAAATTTCAGAAACACTTGAAGAAGAGTCTCTTTCATCCATTTGGGAAGCTACATATTTTCCTGTTGAATTCACTATTTATTGAAGTAACAGTATGTTCCCAAATTCCTTCCCCCTTGCCCCAAACACATATTTTCTGTCTATTCACAAGTGTTATTCACCTAAAGGTTCAGCAAGCCTGGATTATGGGTAAGAGAATCCATTCAAGAGTGGCAGGAATCATAATATCTATCTATCTATCTATCCATCCATCCATCCATCTATCTGTGCCTGTAATGTCCTCATAGCTCTGCCTAGGCAATAGAGAAATAAAGCTAATGCACCTGTGGCTTTCCTAAACAATTTACTTGTACTTTAAAATTAAAGTGTTTCCATAGCAACCTTGAGGCATCCAAGAAGGGAGAAGGACAGTATTTTGCAGAAAACATTAAACAATGTAATACATGAGAACCAAATGCTCAGACCTCTTGGTAAGGGTATGGACGTGCATCTTGAGCTTGTAATAGCCCAACGTCCTGTGCAGAAATATGATTCTCTAAGAGGCCACCATCACTTCTGGCTCTGACAAATGGAGAGGGAACAGCAGGGCAGCAACACCCCGACAAAGCACAGCCCACAGCAGCCGAGCAAGGAGAACAGAGCTGGGTCAGTGCGGGTGACACGATTCTGCCGAGAAACCAGACTACTGGGCACGTCTGCTGGGATGGGGCAGGTCCCAGCTCAAACTGGGAAGTCAGGTCAGTGGGTGAAGGTCAGGGAGGCGCAGGGATGGACACAGGCATACCTGCGACATAGCTCAGGCAAACACCAGGCGAGGAAGCCTGAGTTTCAAATCAGCTCCTGAGCAAAGGCAGAGCAGGCAACCGCTGAGCTTCTCGAGGCCTGACAACTTGGTTATTAAAGCTGGCCCCGAGCCCAGGCAACCAAGCCCTGCAGAGGGGAGGGAATGCCCTCAGGGCCCTGATGGTGGCCGCTTATGAAGGAAGGCTGGGAAAGCATATCTGCAGCTACTTAAGTATTACGAGGGTCAGGGGAGATATTGCAGTGTTTTTGTACCTTTGAAAGGAATGTGTTGCGCTGCCTGATCGCTGGGGACGGGCAGTGCTGATGGCTCGCAAATAGCATAGTGCCATCTGCTTTGGGGAGGCCAGGCTCGCTCTTCCGTTGTCATTTTCCGCAAGCTGAAAAATGCCAGTCAGTCTAGAAGCCTATGTTTTGTTCTACATGTGGGACAGACAACTGAAGATAACAACTAAAAATGTAAATAATGGCAGGTGCTTCTAAATGAAACATAATGTCTTTAATAAAATCATTCTAATAAAAGCTGTATTTCTCCCTCTGGTGTCTACTAGACTGTGAACTACTCTCCTAAGTGTAAAAAGTCTGAGCCTAAGTTTTTAATTACCCTGCAGGGCAGTTTCATTTCATGGCATCTTTTATGGAGTCCACCATGATCCCTCTGCAGTCCATATGCCCAAGAGTTTCTTTCTCCAGAGAAACCAGTACACTGCAGAGAGGCTGTTTCCCTCAGGTGAAGCTGAGAACCACTAATGCATCCAGATCTCACTGTTCTTGGTTCTGAATGAATATGCAAAGTGTAAGTCACTCCTGATTTGAGAAACAGACTGGACAATTTTCCCCTGTTCTTCTACAGGGGTTGGATAAAATTACCTTTAATAGAGCTAGAATTAAGTTATTATGTGTGTCAGTTGAGAATAAATATTATTGCGGTGGGGTGCACTTGTATTGATGCAGAATAGCTCACCTCCAAACCAGATTGTTTACTTTCTTAATTATGGCTACAGTATTTTCTCCTTTTAATTCCCCTTTTTCTTAACAAGAGTGAACACTACATGAGCTGCTCATTTAGAAGCAGCACTGAACCAGCTGCTTCAACTTTCTTTTGAGGGTAACTCTTCATTAGTAAGATCAGTAGTCCTTTTCACTGAGTTATTTTTTGTCTATCACCAGAATTCAGAGTTTCTTTTGTGTGAGTGGACTACTAACCCAGATGCCAGGTACAGCAAAAGAACAAGGAGTTCTCAGCCCCAAAAAAAACCCAGACAAGAAAAGCAACTGTTGTTAAAGTGAACTTTGTTATTGTGCTCTCTTCTTTTTAGCTACTATAATTCACAACAGGAGAGGTGTCTTTCAGTGGCACTGCTGTTGCATACAGATGCAGGTGATGTTGCCTGCTGTTTGGGAGAAAGGGAGTGGAGCTCTTTCCTGCTCCTAATGTCTTGCTCTGCCTTGAGGTGTGTCACTTAATAATTCACATTTTTTTCCCCCTCAGAAGAAAATAATAGTAACTTTTGGAAGCACTTGAGGGTCTTCGCTTGGAAGGTGGTATATAATCACATCAGGTGACTGTAAAATACATTCAAGGAGAAACTGCTGCCTGCAAATACATAAAATACCGGCAGTCAAACAGAAGCAGCATACACTTTCATACATAATAGCAGTACAGCTCTGCCACATCTGATTTTGTACTTGTTGGTGAAATTTCATGTTCATGTGATCCTTTACATATTTTAAGCAGGGCCTGCTTTTGTGCTTTCCCATTATTGTCTCATCTTTTTTGGTAACTTTATTCCCTCTGAACTAAAAAGAAAAAGCCATTTTTGGTAAGTTTTGCCAAGGGCAAAATAAAAAGCTTATCATTTTGTTTCTCTCACAGGCCTTATTTTTGTTGCTGTTCATTATCATCAATGTGATCTATTTATTTTCCACAGCTTCAAACAGATCTCAGAAAGTTTTATATTCTGCTTTTGACCTAGTATTATGTTCTTCTCTTCTATGTCCTCCTCAGGGGCCTTATGCAATTCACATATGGCTTAATGGGATTGTGAATTGTACCTCAGAACTAGAAGAACAAAGTGATGAAATATTTGCCTTTCAGATACATAAAGCTAATTTAGACATAGGCATTTTTATATTCACAGTTAAATAAAAACCTTGCGATTAACTTTGCTTTTAATTTAAACACATTCTGGAAATTTTTCCACATAAGATATCGCCCATAGCCTGTAAAAGCAGACGGATGCATGGCAGGAGGCACAGACACTGCCCCTGTGCTGGGGAAGAATGGGCTGATCTGTCACTGGGCCAGAACTGCAGAGGAATTCACGGAACAAGGCAAGGCCAGAGGGTCAGGGATGTATTACCCAGAGCTGCTGGCTTTTGCTGGTATAAGGAAAAGGATGGGCTCATATAGGACAAAAAAAGTCTCCAGCTGAGGACAGGGTCTAGGAACTGGGAACGAAGCAGGAAAGTCCTGAAGAAATACATGAGGGACGGGTACATCCTCTGATGGAAAGGTTAGACACTCACCAACCATTGTTGTATTTTGGTGTCCATAACCCAACCAAGCTTCCAGTAAGAGCAAACCATAATTAAGCAGCACTAGAAGTTACATGTGTATGTGGCATACATCTTGTTTCTGACAGTAACAGCCTCTGATCCATCTCATCCTGCTCCCTCCGCTCCAGTTCATCTCCTGTCCCTTGCTTCATGTTCCCTGAAAGCCTCCCTGACTCCTTTCCCCCTTTATGCCTCTGAGTATGTGAAGTTACAGATTGTTGGAGAGGCAGTTTGTACTGGTGAAAACATGTTTATGGGCTGTCTGCTGTACTTCCAGCCACAATGGGATCTCATCTTTCCCCCACTCCCCCTGAAAATAGGGAAAGACCAAAAAAACCTATATTTATGTGGCCAGAGCAGCACAATGACTGGATGTCTGTTCAACAGGCTGGACTGCCTTGGGCGCAGGAGCCAGAATTACCTGCAGCTGGAAAATGGGAGCACAGAGGCACAGACAATCAAAAAAATACAGCTGGAAAATGAACTTGCCAGAGTGGGAAAACGTCAGCTGAAGAAAGTGTTTTGCCTTTTCATACGAATAAGAGAAAAAAAAAAGACCTTTTCTGAACTGAAGTATCAGAGCAAGCAGAGGGTGGTAGGGGAAGAAAAGAAACAACAGAATGAACTTATTTCTGCAGGAAAGAGAAAGAATATTAAGGATATTGAAATCACAGGACCAGCCAGCTAAAGTTCTCATATTCATATGTCTGCCTTGACATCCTTTGTATACCACAGAATAGTATTTGCTGCAGTTATTTTTCTCTGAATTACTGTAATTGAGAATATCAGGACAATAATTTCCTACTGAATAAAACAAAAGGAGGCATTAGGATAAAATGTCCCTTGACAATGTCCATGTGCTAATAGCACTAGATTCACCGCAAAAAAAGTATAAATTATTCAAGCTGAAAAATACTGTGCAACACTTAAGGTTGTTATGCAAAGCCAGCATGGCACAGAGAAACATGAAAAAATATAATCCTCTGAACCCTATATAGCTACATTACACACATTTTGCACTGCTAGAAAAGGACATTTCCATTAGCTACCACACAGTTTGTGGTCCAACAGCCCTAAAAACATGCTGAAGCAACCTCAGGGTTTCTAATCTCCATTTTATGATGAATATTTCCTACCACAGGAGTACAAACATCTCTGTATTCCACCTGCTTTTCTTTCTGTGATGTGGGTATCGCTTTTTCTTTAGGCAGGTTACAAGTGGGCTGCATTGCCATGAACAATAGGTTTGATGGTAAGTGTTTAGAAATGGGGGTGAACAATGAAAGACCAGGATTATTATTCAGGACACCTGCGTCTTCCTTTTGTGAGCGGCTGATCGGGAAGGACAGTGACAGAAACAGGAATGCATTTATCTTCGAGTGTGTTGGGAAAGATGAGCTTTAAGCAAGCAAAGGGTAATCAGGGTTGCTTGCTATCGGTTAGAAGGCATTAAAAATAAGCCTATACAGGCAGCACAGGGAGGTGGTGTTTGATTGTTATTAATCATTTATCTCAGTCTGAAGAGTGCATGGTGTGGGCTTTCAATATGAGAAAGTGTCTCAGCTTCTACATTTGCTGTTTTATCTCTTTGATGGTTTATTGTTTTTACCTGGAATATGTATTACAGCATACAAAGGCAAGCAGAAACATTATGACTTTCCAAATCACTCTGGTGTGAGTGTCAGACATTCTCATGTAAAATGGCACTTATCCTCTCTCTCCTCATTCTAAAATGATATTAGTTTCTGCTTCTGACAGTCCATCCGATTTTCAGCCTTAACGGTTGGCTTTTATTCTGGTATGTCTTCTCTGTTGGTCATAGAGATCTGAATAGATATGTCTCTTCCCCAAAGAAATCTTTCAGAATGAAGACAATAAATATTTTCATTTGGAATCATAGGAAAGCTATTAACTCCCAAAATTACCATTTTCTGCAAAATACAGAGGATTAACCCCCAGAAGAGAAAGCACTGAACCCCACCTGGGCTGTGGGATAGTCTGAAAGCAAATGCAAATCTTTCATTTCCCAGACAAGTGTTCCCAGTCTCAGAAACACATGCTATTATACTGTCCTGCAGCAGTGAAAGCTCTGCCACTTAAGGTCTCATCAGAATTCTACATTCTTTTAAATAGCTTCCCTATCAACAAGTGAACCTTTTACAGTGGAATGCAAAAAATCATCTGAAAATTCCCTGACTTAATTCAGCCAACAAATTAGTGTTCTTGGGAACGTCTCCTTTCCTGACCTCTTCCTGTGCTCCTATAACCACATGAAATCTCTTCAGCGCTGCTGTGCATTGTTTTGAAGTTTTCAGTGTAAGAATTGGACCAAAGCACCTTTTCTAACAGTTCTAACAGAAAAAACAGAGTTCATTGCCAATATGGCTGGCACCGATGAGTTTTCTTCTGTTCCCTTCCACTTTACTTCTGCCAGCTTCTCAGCCATCCTTGCACAAATGGATGCTGACTTTTTGACCCTTCCTATAAGAAAGTGGTCTCTGTTTTCACCTCTTCCCCCAGCCTTCTTGAAAGGCTTCACAAATACTAAAAATAGCTTTGCTATTAGCCAGTCTTTAAATCTCTCCTTTTGTTTGGTCTTTCAAGCTATGAGTGATTTAAGCTTTCCTCCTTGCTTTCTAGACACATTAGGAACCCATCTTCTCTCTGTCCAGCTGCCAAAGCTCTTTATTTTCCTCTGATGGATGGGTGAATGAGATCTGTATAACTGATAATTTAGAGTAAATTAAGTCCTAGAGCATGACAAATCTGTGTGCCAGGAAACATGGCGATGCGTTTGAAAACATGGTGATGGGCATTTGGAGTTCCTGCCCTATAGATCCGCTGCTAAAACTGTCCTTTCTTCACTCCCATCCCTGGTCTCTCCTGTTGGTGGCAAGAGGGCAGAAATAATGAAAGAATGCAAGTTTTCAAGGGGCACCAGTTGCCTTGGTCCGGTTTCAGTTTTAGCTACCCTTCTGAAACACTTGAACCTGGTTCTGGCTTTTTCTTCTGCTTAATGGTGAAAACAAATCAAAATACAGATTAAAACCAGAGATGACTGAAATATATGGACAAACTATTTGAACAAAATCTATTTGAAAAATTAATTTCAAACACTGAATTAGTAAGCTGACAGAGCTGTAATTATCCCAGTGTCCACTAGTACAAACAGGGCACACTTAGACCAAGTGCTAAACTTGATCAAGACCTTAGCTCTTAGATCAAGAGCTAAACTTGATTATTTTTGTTTTCGCTATCTTTCCCTTCCAGTTTGCATTTTTCTAGTTACAGCCAGCAGTTTCTTTCTAGATAAGTGAGTGCTGTTGTTTGACATCAAGTTAAATAGACCTTAAAGCACGTAGCTACCACACAACTACTTCTTCACTACACCTTAACCACTCTCAGCAACTGAAATAAGAAAAACATTTGCAAATGACTGCAGGTCAAGAGGATCAGTATGGCTGGTTTGAGCTGTGCCAACGCACTTTCAGAACTTGCTGAGACTTGTTCAAACATATAGGGTCAAATAATTCAAGAAGGCAAATAAACACAGAAGTCAACAAGGATGAGAATGAAAATTCCTGCTCCTGCTGCATCCAAATAACTGTATTACAATAAGCCCATTAACATGCCATACGAACAAATGTAATGGTTCATATTTGCTGTATGCAGGCTTTGACTCTCTGTGACTCGCTTCTTAATTGGCAGAGTCTCTTATCTATCTGATCTCAGGGCGCAAAAATATTATCCAACCTGATTTCACCTTTACCCTACTCTGGTATTTCAGATTTGGCTGATGTGTGGGACAAAGGTAGCATTCACTTCACCAACAATCTTGGTAGATGCTAGCTTAAATGCCTGAAAGCATACATTGTGTCTTGGTAATTGACTGGTCCTAGGCAAGTCATTTCCAAGAAGCCATTGTGCCAGATAAAGAAAATCAAACCCTTGTGGGACAGAAACGGATGCAAGACGAGGAAGATTCTCTACACTACATTGAAAAGCTACTTTTGATCCATGACAGTACTGTTTGATACCTTCATCATGACAGAATTTAGGGATTCCTTAATTCACCAAAGACTTTCGACAAGAAACAAATAACACAGCATGCAGAAATTTAGTGAAATGTCTTTAGAGTGTTAGCCTGGTATCAGGTTAGGTTTACTTTTTTTAAAAATTATTTTTGATCTTTTTCATTTTTGAACAGTGGCTTCAAACTTTTTCCAGCAAAAAGACACTTGTTACTCTTTGCTATAATTTTTGAACATAATATGTTTTGACACGTTTCAACTAATGCTCAGGGAAATGTTCTGATGAAGAGGAGGGAATGCAGTCCTGCAGAATCCAGGCTTAGAGTGAGCCAAGATGCTACAACTCTGTTTATGATGTACCTGTCTGGTGTCACTGAATAAATACCTACCACAAGTACAAAAGCAAAAGAAACCACCTACACTTATAACCAGCAATCAATAAAATCACTTTTACGTTCCTTTTTTTCCTTGAAGGAGGGAAAAAGCATATTATCTGCAATGTGAGGAATTGTAGAGTAATTCCGTTTGGTCCTCATTTATTGAAGCAGTGAGGGAAAATTTGAGAGTGGGCAGAGGGTCAGTAGCAATAACAGCAGGAACAGCCTCCTCCTTTGTCATGGTTATGCAGCCAGGTTAGAAAGGTTAAAAGGGCAGTCCAATCATCCACAAATGCTTTGAACACCTTGATAAAACTGTTTATGTCTAGTGGGATAACAACACTGAAATATCCTTTCAATATATGTTGCAAGATAAACAGCGGCAGAAGAACTAACTTTATTTTTAATTTCAAAAGTATGAGATGTCTGCATTTGGTTGCACATTTTTTATTTTTCAGTCTGCAAGGAAAAAGAGTTCAGGTAGGAGAAAGGACAGTTAAAGGGACACTTGTACACTTGCATGTAGATAGCCATGTAATCTGAAAGGGTCAAAGATTTCCCACCATGAGGCTGATGTGAGTAAACACTCACTGAACACAAATATCAGAATATACTTGTGGAACCTTCCTTTCTCCCCTTCAACACCCTCCCCACCCCTCCTCATGAGTTTCATCATACAATTTACACAGCTATTAATCAGTTCTGCATTTTGGCTTACTTGAGCATCTTTGTGATCAGCTGCAGCTGATGTCTCAAGCCCCAATCCTGTATAGAGTGAGATGATGCTTCAGGATGGTAATATCAAAAATTTCCAATTGACACTTGCAAACTACAGAAAAGCATTTAGAAGGTCCAAGACTGCTTCTTACCTAGCTTCGGACTTGGTTTCCCATTTACAAATAAAAATACTTTACTGTTGATTGGATAAATGAGGGAACATGTTTCTCCCAACAATGCAGAGATTTTTTTCTATTCCTTTATTTTACTAACACATCACAAGATCTAGAAAAATTAGAGACAGTTAACTTATTTGTTTGCTTCCCTACTATCTTTTTGTCTTCCAATATTGTTCTTTGACAAGCACTGTTACAAAACATAGGGCTTTCATTCCATAGTTTTCAATTCTAGGACACAATCCATAAGCATACATATACGAGGAAAAAAAAATTCATATAGTAGTATTCAGTTCTGCAACATTTTCAGGGATAAGATACTAGAAAGAATTGAAACTAAACTTAAATGAAATAAATATTTTAACCCAAGCAAAAATCTTTTCTGCAGCAGTGTTTCAGTTTTCCAATAACTCAAGATAACATGTAGTTAAGAATGTTAGTGTATTGCTGATTAAGGTCTTTAAACTTTCTGTAAACAATGAAGAAGTATTGAACAACATTTTCAATTAAGGAAGAAGAAAACATATTATAATACAGAAGTCTTAGAAATACCATAAAGATAACATTCTCTGCCACTCATTGAATAAAATCTGACCTTGAATATGATTTTGTCCCTCTGTCCTCTTGGAAAGTCCTCAAGGAGTCAGATTTTGAAAAGATCACCACAGCTGTGACTTTGGCCAACATATGTGGGCACAACATAATCACTATAGCTACACACACACGCAAGCTTGTACACCCCTCAATTTTTGCAAACACAAAAGTTAGATATGTCCAAAACTGCATGCAGGGGAAGTCATAATGCTAAGATTTGCAATTATTTTTGTTCTTATCCTTGAATAACAGGACAGAAACTCTAGAAAAAAGAAAAACTGTTTTGTCCTTTGCCCACAATTACAAAATAAACAGTAAAAATCTACTTTGAAAAGTGCTTCAGAAACTGGCTTTTGTGGCATGATATCATCAACAACTCGTACAATGACCATGAAAACACAGTTGGTATCTAATGACACTGAAGGAAGTTGTACTGTGCTTGTACATGCAGTGATGGCAAGTGGGCAAAGCTCTCATTTTTTGATAACCATTTTCCCTTGTCATGGGTATCTGGATGGAATTTACTTCTTGTTATGATTTGCTTGCTAATTTAGAATTTTGGAGGTTTGAGCTGGATAATCTTGTTATATAAGGATCTTCACCCAAACACTTCACATATCTTCAATGACTTTGTTTACGAGAATCTTGTGGCTGGAATCAATAGCTGACTGCATATTTGAATAAATGTGCAGATGCAGGCATCTAATTAAATGTAGTGTTTACCAGACATTTTTACAGCCAAGTCCTTCTCAGAAAGCTATCAAATGGTAACACAGGCTTTGCTTTGGCACAGAGTGCAGCATTGCTCGATATTTTTTAAGGCAGACCAAATCTGTGAAATGTAATCCTCTCTGTTAAGAACAGAGATTCTCCCAGTGAGAGTGGCTCCCTCCTGCATGTGGAGCCCGTGGCTGGGAAACCCAGCTGCCCTCAGACCGATCTGTCCACCTCGCCCCAGCCACACCGTGTCCCAGGAGGAAAACCTTGTTGCTGATGAGTAGAAAAAGTGTGCTGCTGAGGAGCCAAATGTGTGGTGGAATCAGGTGAGATATCCCTCACCTTAAATGTAGACAGCAGTGTTTACACAGGAAGGGTGGATGGATGAGGTACTCCACAGCCCTTTGGCTACCATGCCATGATCCTCGTGGCTGCTGGTCCTGCCGGGGTGCCCAGCTGTCCTGCCGCAGAGGCAAAATCATGGTGATGTGGGGGATGCAGCTGGTCTCATCCTGACACAGAGCAGGAGATGCCTGGGTCAGAGCACTGGAGCTGCGCCTTGGGGTGCTCCACAACACACTGGGAAGTTGCAGAGAAGAAATCATTCATCTCTGTACTTCTTCTCCTTAGCCTCAGGCCAGAGCTCAGAACAAAGCTGTCAAAGCACCAATACAGCTGCTTTTGATCATGGGAAATTAGAATTATCCAAAACAATGTTCAATAGTAGACCTTTTGGCTCTGGCATCCCGGCAAGCAGAAAGCTGGGTATCTACATTTTGGTCTAAATTCTCCAAACGCTTTCCCTGAATAAAGCTGTTATTTTTCATCTTAGCTAGTTGCATATTATGATGACATGACATGTTTCACTGAAGAGGTGACAGAACTTTTGCGAACAAAGTGATTCAAATTCATAAAGTGCTGCTTTTGTGCAATTAGCAGAATAAGTAAATACACTGTGTATTTTGTTCTCCTTCTTTGATGAAAGGCCCTACGTAGATTTGTTATTCAGTGTTAAATGCAGAGATTTTTTTTTTTTGAGAGATGTCAACAAACCTGAAAAATCTGGAAAGTTGCTAGCCTGTTGAGAATAACAATGTTATCATTGTGATAATGTTACAGGCACCTTCCTAGTGCTCCTTCAGTATGTGTGGCTGATACCCAAGCTAGCCATTACAATTATTTGCCAAAGTAAATGATCATAACAAAAGCAAACAGCTCATCACCTTCTGTATCACTTACACTACATTATAGCAGCTTCATTAAATGACCATAATGCTGCCTCTAGTAATATCTATGCATATGCAATATTTTATTTTGAAATAGAAACAGCTCCAGAGTGAAATGGACTCTGATTTTAAAAGGTTGGTAAGTACTTTACTGCAATTAAAATCAAGTGAATCCAGAGCTGCCTCAGATGTGTCATGCCTGAGGTGGTCAGATCCCATGATCGAGGACGTACATTTGTCATTTTGAAAAGGAGATTAAATGAACCTCAGGAACAGCCACTATCAATGTAATCAAAGGGAACTGTAAAACTAACTCTGTTCTCTTCTTCTCCCTTTCCCTCCCTTAAACTAAATTGCTAAAGTAATAGTACATCTCTTAAAATGCTTGATTACTCTTTTTCTGTCACCTTCACCTAGGAGGAAAATGTCTTCTCTACTTTGTCAGAGCTATTGCGAAAGAATATCTGACGATATATATCTGAAGTTAACACATGATAAAAAAAAAGTTGTCTGCATTTCAGTTTCTCTACTGCTGTGCTCACACTGGACTCAAGAGTCAGGTGTGGCAAGCAGATCTGACTCCACTCACTACATCTGGTGCAGCTTGTTCGTTGACTTTAGGAAGAACAAAAAGCCACCAACTTGTCTTTTCCTTCTCAAGGGCTCCTTGATGTACGGCTGACCAGCCCTTTGAGACATTCTAGTTTAAATTCATTTGTCAGGTTACTGGCATGTAGTGGACCCTGGAGACCGCATCCAGACTTGACCTAGTGTGATACCTCCTGGCTCCTCGCAGGGCTGTACACCCATCATTCCTTTGTGAAAACAGGGAGCTCAACCATGCCTGGGTGTCCTGCTGGTGTGCTGCCCGTGGTGCCACAGGAACTTGGCATGGGACCTTGGAAGTGGTCCTGGATCCCATACAGCCAAACATGGACAGAGATCCTCCTTTTCTTCCCTGCTTACTCCTCCTAATACAGAAATTTAAACAAGCCTCATTTGGTTTGTGAAGTGTCCGATCAGAGTTTTCTTCCACCGCAGCGCAAAAATGCTACAACACTATGCAAAGTACTCTTTGTATGATAACTCACAGGAAAAAGACCTATGTGATTTCCTCTCCTCAGGAAGAGTCATACAGCCCTTTGAAATTAGCAGCTGTGTAAAATTACGAAGGCCTTAAATGTCAGTGAAATGCAGGGCTTCCTTGTTGCTCTTGACCTTTTAGCTATCTTCATGCCGTGAAACTTAAATAAAAGACTTCATTAAAAACTACCACAGCTGTGACCTGCAGAAAATTGAGTTACTTTGTTTTGTTTGACAAATGGATCTCACAATCAGCAGTAAAAGCAAAAGTAAGTCAATGAAATAATGGAATGCATACAGTACCTTAGGATAAAAACGTTGCTCTGGGAGAAAAGCAAATCAATTGATCAACCAAGAAATCAGGATGTTCTTCAAAAAGCAATTGTGGCTCCTTCAGTAACAGCAGTGAACCATGGAAGAAAGAGACCATTTAGCTATGACTTGTGAAGACATTAGGACAAAAATTGCATCAATAGATAGATCCCTCCCCTGCGTTTCCATACAGCCAGCTCTCTGTGTTCATCAATTATCAGCAGCTAATTGAGACGTGTATCACTCTGTAGCCTAAAAAAGTTTATAACAGTTCCACCAAATCTCTCCCCTGATGCTAGATCTCAGACAACCCCCTGTGACTGAACATGTTGCCTTGGAGAAATGCTGTTTTAGAAAGGATCTAGCACTTATATTATCACAATTGTAATTATGTGTTCCTGTTCTATAGACAGTTACTTTACTTGACTGATGTTATCTACAAATCTGCCAAACTTCCACATTTGTGCCCTTGCAAAGTAAACCAAATGAGTAATAAAAGAATCAAATAATAACAAATAAATAACAACAAATAATAACAGTTTTTCAGGTCGCAAGCTCTTTAATGGTGAACTTCTATAGCTTCTTGTCTCAGCAAAATCCTTAGCTCATGTCCCTTGCTACAAATGGAGCCTGGCTGTGCAGTGCAGAAAGCTAAACTAGGAAATGTTAAACTACCTCAGTAAAGGTGAAAATAATGCTTGTTGCAAAGCTTAAAATGAGCAGCCACTCAAAAAGCTGTTCTAGCTGAGTTTGCAGAAGATGCTGCAGATATGGCAATTTACTTTGCATATCCAAGATTTTGGAATAGCTTTTTTGTGAAAAAAGAACACTTCACCCCCATTAATGACTTTTAATGTATACTGGGGTTTAACTGAGGATTTTTGTAATTTCAGAATATATTACTTTGATTACTTTGATCTCTTCGATAGAACTTTTTTTTTTTAATGTTCTAAGTCCCAACATGAACTAATTAATAACTAGTTTATGAATCTGTTGTTTCAGTATTCTCCTTTGGATTAAATGTGCTGATGTGTTTTCCTCCCTTTCCTCTTCACCTCCTATTTCCCTCCCTGAACTAGGCCCCAAAACAGTAATCACAACTGAATCTCAGCTTTTGTTTCCCTGGGAAAGACAAGATAAACTCATTAAAACTGCTCTTATTAACAACTATTCTAGTCTCTCCTTCGTTGTAGGCTTTAGCTGCTTCTGCTGCAGTATTGATTTATTTGTTAATGTGTCTTAGCAGGACAGTATACATTTTCACCCTTTCCTTGCATAACTCATATTAAGTTCCTTTAATACAGTGCCAAATGTCTTTCAGCATGTATTGTACTTTGCCTTTTTCAGGGCTCTCTTGGTGACCTACATTTGACTTACACGTTACAGTTCTCATTCTTGTTTGCAGCTGCTTGGCTTCCATTTTTCAACAGACATTCTTGTTCATTATGAAGTGTAAGGCTTGTAGACCACATTACTGAATGCATGTGTTTTCTTTTACTCCAGAACTCATAACCATCCAATTTTCCTGCATGTAGAATTTTTGATCATCATGTACTGATGGTATTTTCCACATTTACATCAACATAGTTCATTAGTGCCTTTCTGTTTTTAATAGGTTGCAGGCGGCATTTAGAGATAGATAGTTCATTTAAGTTAGTTCATTTTTCCTCTCTTCCTGGATTAAGCTATTCTCACTCTCCACCTAGTGATTCTACTACATGAAAACTCAGGGAAAGGCATGATCCACCTTCAATGATGGATAGATTGCTCTCCTAAGATATAAGAGACTAGGATTTACATTCATGTTCAGAGGTGAACAAAGAATTGGGATCTGCGTCTGTCTTTTTACAGGCTATTGGAAAAGAGTCCTTTTCACCTTCTGATCCTATTTGTTTCAGGAAAAGTAATTTTGTAATTTAATTTAAATTTACATATACAAAATCGAGGGTTTTGCATAGTGAAGTTCATCTGTTTTCAGTAACTTTGTAAATTCCTCCCAAAATTTGTAGTCCCACAGAAATAGATCAAAATGGTCTCAATTAGTTTGTGTAATGAAAGCAAAGGCATGTGCTTCACAATAAGTATGTGCCCCTTGTGTCTGTTGAAACAAGTATATGGAAACTATCCACCGAGAATGCAAAGTAAAATCTGGGAAATTCAGACGCTAAAAGGATTATTCCTAAACAATGACTTGCAAGCTGAGCAATTCACTTATTACAAAGGCCAGAAATTTGCATTCTAACTACAATGCATCTATTTTCAGTCATCTAGGCATTACCCTAAGGCATACTGGATCGACATTACAGTCCATTTCTTTTAATTTAAACTCATCAGACAGGAGGTCCAAGAGATTATTTAAAAAAATGATCTCTTGATATTGTTTCATGATATCCTCTCCTCTAAACTCATTAGTTGGAGCAAACAGCAGTACTACCTTCTGCTAGAGGAACGGGAATCTCCTGATAAAGGCCAGTATGATGGAGGGAGGCAGATTATCTTTTAAATGGTTGCCACTGTTTCATTAGTGTGCCTAAAGCCATGGAGCTGCATTACACTAATAGCTGTGCTGAGCAAGGATCTGACAGCAAGTTGATCAGACTAATGTGCTCTGCTCTGTGGAAAGCCTAAGACGGCACTGGCTGTAAAAAGACATTTTAGCATCAATTAGTATATTTGTGAAGGGCAATCCACACACTTACAGCTTTCAGGCAGGGTTTGGGCTTTTTTTTATTGGTTGTTTTTTTGTTTTATTTTATTTTTAAAAATGTATTAGAATTGGGAGATAAAGATGCACAAAAGGCAGACATTGAAAAGCTTGTTGCAAAAACACATAGCTTGAGAAAAATCTCAACAGCAGGAAAGTTTGAACAAGGGATAGAAAGATTGCTTTTCATCAGATTTGGTGAAATGTTTTTGGAATATTTTTTTTCCAATATTTTAAATCATTGCATTAATGGCTTTCTGTCCCTTATAAAGTAGATGACTTACTGCTAGTTTGGAATTGGGAGCACAGAGCATCATCAACCCTTTGCAATCTGTCATTCCCTAGCCACTGGGGGTACTTCACATGCCATCAGAGGAGAGGTAACATTTAATCTAATCTTTAGCTGTTTGAATCTCTGGGGTTGCATTTTATTATAACCTCTTATGTTTGAATTGGTTCTCTTCATTTCTGTATCTGTTTATCTGTATCTCTCTGATTCTTGGCTGTGGTATGCTCTAAAATAACTACTTTGCAATACTTACTGCAGAGGTTGTGAAAAGTTCAGCGTTGTGGGAGAAATAATTATGTTCAGTATATATTTGCATTAATGAGATTGAGCTGCTTTGTCATACCCTTGTGTTTAGAGAAAGAAGGAAAATAAGGAAATTATCTGGACATTTATAGATAATTTGCCATCAGAGGACGTACTGGGCTCTCTCTATAAAGAACTTGCTAAAACAAATGCTGAGTAGAAACTGTGAATTTCATGTTTCTCAGTATTGTGCCAGGGAACTGGGTCTTGTTATCCTACACATTTATATAAAAGAGAATCAGGTGCTTAAGAGATGTTTGAGGGGTGAGGGTTTGAAATACCATTTGAGGTTCTTTGGAAACCTATGGGTGGGTAATCTGAAACCCTCATGAATAATGCCTGGCTGCATCACTGAGTTAATTGTGCCAGCAATCAAGTATTTGCCAGTTGGCGATTAAATGTATCCCTTCCCCAAATGCGCCATATGTCCCAACCCAAGCAAAACAAGTCAGACCTCTCAACTCTAGAATATTGCCAATTCGACATGAGGATGTTCAGGTATTCTGTCTTTGCAGAATAAAAGAACACGATTAATTCTGCATTCCAAATAAAAAGAAGGCATTGTGTGGAAATTCATAAAAGTACAATGCGTTTTCTCTTCTCTTGCAAGGTGTGCAGCACTGCTAGCAAAAGGACCATAAATAGTTCTCTGCATAATTTTCTGTGCCCTGGTCTCAGAATAAAATTGTGAAGAGCCATCAACCAAGCACAGAGCACAAGACACCGTTCAGTAGTATGACACATGTGCAATATGCTGTGGTGACTCCCTACTTCATGGAAAACACAAAGAGAAAACACTCATTGCAATGCTCTTATCCTCCCAAAGCTTAGAAACCTCACTTCTAGAGAATATAAGGAATTTGAAAATAATTTAAAATCAGTTTTGTTCTCCCATTCCAAATTCAAGATTAGTAGTCAAGGAGAATCAAACAAAGCCATGGGTACTTATCATAGCCTCTTCTCTTGGTTATCAAGAATCTCCTGGTCTTAAAGGGTCAGTCTGGGAGATAAAAAGTTTGTATATTCAGTGTATTGTCAGGCCATTGTAAATAAACAAAAGCTTTTCCAATGATTTAGCTCCAGCCATTTGTGAATGCTACAATATGTATCTTCTCTGGTGGAAGTCGGCAGTAGCTTATCACTGACTTCTGAATATCTCATGAATGTGAGATCAGTTCTAACTCAGTAAACACCACACAATTTGATCAGTTAACATTGTATGTATTTCTGTATCTTATTTTATAGAACGTATTTCTTCTGAATACGGTCATTGTGGTCTACCATTAGGTCACCGTTGCAGACCATTGGGAGACCATTTTCTCTATGCTTGACAACTGAGGAAGTTTTAAAATGATACTGAAGTCCTAATATCAAAGCTAAATACATGTTATCTACCTTTAAATCCATATTAAAACCTATTGTTTTGAAATTTATCTAGTCCTTTATTACAGGTTTTTATCGTCTGTTGTAATATCTATCTTAATTAGTTGGTTCCTAGGCTTAATAACTGCACAGAGACCCCTCTGAAAAATTACTATATTCTTCACTGGCTTTTTGTGTCAATTTTTAATGTGAAAGCCTTATGGTTTTTACTTTGCTTACACTTATTTATTTATTTTTTACTAGAAGAGTAGAATAGAAGACCATTCACATTTTCATATATTTTTACAATCTTGTCAAATTAACTCAGGTCATAGAGACTCTGTTCTGATTCAAATGTCTTTTGCCACAGACATAGCTCCACAACAAAGTGATTTCAGTGCTGAGTACTTGGCTATTTTTATCACAGACTTCACATTTGTGATGGTTCCTCTTTATACATCATGGCATTCCAAACTCTTTGGGTGTTTTCTTATTCATCCCATGGTCTGTCTTGAACAGCTGTTAAGGGTCTGCTGTCGTTGCATGAATATGCAAAGAAAAAGGTCATTATTCATACTGAAGCTGAAGGTGAAAAATATACAATGGTCTAAAATCTTATAAAACACCTTGAGGACAGCTGGTAGCATACCATCTTGGTGGCATTTATACTGTCTAGAAAAAGACTATGAAGAAAAATATTTCAGAGTCGATTATGATTTAGTTTGCTGTTACTTAAGTCTAACTTAAAAAAAAAAGCAGATTTTCATAAATTATCTTGGCCGAGACTGTCCCTACTTTTTAATCTACCAAAGTCTCTCCTATAACTCCCAGAGGCTGAAAAATCTCCATTGTCATTGCTTTCCTTGGACACTACGGACACTGTCTTTCTCTGGAATCAAGGATGTGCCTGGTCAGAGTCATTGAAGACTGAGCAATCCAAAATCAGGTTTGGGAAGAGGAAGATGGAAAGATCCCCTTTTCAGGAGTAATGAATCAGAAGAGAAAAACACATTCTAAATTGTATTCTTGATTCTTCTTAGCATTTCTTCAGCCAGTTCAATAGGGTCTACAGTCTCAGTGGAGGAGGGTGAAGTAAGGCACCTCCCCAGTACTGTCAAAGAACTGAATTAGCATGAGAATGCAACTTAAAAAAATAAAACTAGTGTAGAGGTTTAAAATGCAGGGCCTTTACAAGGGCATTTGTAGGTCCTTTGCTATATGTTTAAGAGACTTTTACTGCATTGGGGAAATTCAATAGTGTTGTTGTGTTTTCCTTTTTTTTTTTTTTGTTTATCACAGAATCACCTAGGTTGGAAGGGACCTTTAAGATCTAGTCCAACCATTAAAAACAAACAAACAAACAAACAAAAACAACCAACCAAACAAAAACAAACAAACAATCAAACCCGCCCACACACACCAACACTAAACCATATTCCCGAGCACCATGTCAATTCATCTTTTGAATATCTCCAGGGATGGTGCCTCAATCACTTCCCTCGGCAGCCCATTCCAATGCCTGATAACCCTTTCAGTGAAGAAATTTTTCCTAATATCCAACCTGAACCTCCCCTGGCA
>JAOXJK010000023.1:55661300-55672952 GCA_025774025.1 Xenus cinereus | reverse complement strand
GCCTGTAACTTGGAAGAAGAGACCTACCCCCACCTCTCTACACCCTCCTTTCAGGTAGTTGTAGAGAGTGATAAGGTCTCCCCTCAGCCTCCTCTTCTCTAGACGGAACAACCCAGCTCCCTCAGCCTCTCCTCTTAAGTCCTCCTCATATCGGTCCTCAAAAAACTAGCACTGGATACTAATGACAGGTAGGAGAGAACAGATTATTTTTGCCAGTTACATTTCCATAAAAGATGAGGGAGGAGGGGGTAAAGAGAGGCAAACTGATGCCCAAGAGCAATGGTGTCTTCTTCAGGAACATGTGACACTGCATGAGAGCAGTCATGGAGGCTGAGACAAAGAAATAGATAACAAATTGTGACACTAGTGGGAAGTCCCTAGATTCACTTTTTATGCCTAACCCAGTTTTGATGCCTGTATCTTAATGAATTGAGCTTTCAACCACCACGGTCAACAGATTCACAGACTCACCAAGAGCCTGTGTCAGGCCTGATAAATATATGGTATTCTCATTTCAATAACTTTAAAAAAAATGTTCTTAATTTATTGCCATCGGTTGGGTTTTTAGGGTTTTTTTGACTTCTCTTGTTGATGGGAAGCTCAGCAGTTCTGAACACCAGGCGTCAACTTTTCAGTCTTTTTTCTTCTTGGCACCGTGTAAGTGCCAAGACTCCCTATAATAACAAAATTTTCTGTTAACATATATACATATCCATGTGTATAAACATTTGCAAGATCAATGTCTAAATATGAACAGAAAGGACACAGTTCAATTTTCTACCTACTGATTTCTAGCGCTTTTTAGAAACCCTGGGATACCGTGCCTGGGCTGAAGTGTTGCTCTATAAGACCCTAGTTTTCCTTTGGTCATATCTGGCAGCTCTCTGAAGACATCTTGAGTATCCAAAGATGCCTCAGATGGCACTTCACACATCTTTTCGTACCTTTGTGTCACACTCATGTTGACTAGCTCTAGATACTTCTGGTTTAAAAATGTGGCAATAATTTGTATGCAAGGGAAAGTATGAAGTTGAGTTCTGGGCCAAAGGAGAAACGTGTTTTCCTCATACGTTCACAGCGTTCAGATCCAATATCTATTTGTCTCATAGAAATTTGAGCTCATTTTTTACAAGTGTCTGATTTATCTCCATCAACTAATAACTGTCTTGTTTCACCACTGATGAATTCCAATTCTAGTTCAGCGCATTCACCCATGGAATATCCAAAACATGGTTTGGTTTGGTTTTGTTTGATTAAACAAACAAACAAACAAGTAAACTAAAACAAAAAGTTGTTTTAGAAATAAACCTATCACAGAAAAATATTTTTATCTTCATTCACATTTTTAAAGCTTCATTAAGGGTATCACCTTTCAATCTTCTGCCCAGTTCTGCGTTATTGTCACCACAGTTACTCACACTCTGGCAGGAGTTAGTGTGCCTTCACATCCTTTCAGATTACCCTTAGACATCTGCAGTTGAAGTCTTTGTGCCTTGATGGTTCATACCAGTTCATGCCTAACGATTTTTAATGCCTCAAGCCTCAAAGTTTACCAAGCTGATAAATAATGCATTTCTTTTCATTTCATATTTTGGGTGCTGTATTTGATGACAAACGTCTTTGAAATAGAACTGGTTCTCTCTCCCTCTCCATAGCATGATTTCCATTGAAGAAACAAATGAGATGATGTAAGGCTTCAGAGAACAGAAGAAAAAAGAGGATGCATCTTCCTCTAGCCAGAGGAGCAATAGCAAAACAGAAACTGTTCAATTATACAATGAGCTTCCTGAAGTTGGACTCTCTTCAGCCTCAGCTGTATGATCTTGCTTTGGACACTGTTCATTTCTGGGTGTAAGGATGTGTCCAAATGTCAGATCCTAAGCAAATGATGTCCTTTGTAGGTGACACATTTGAGCACACGTATCAGAAGATTTTGAACTCCGAGAAAAAGAGGAATACATTTTCTAAAACCTTTGTATTTCATACGACACAACTGCAAAAGTTGTATCCATTGCCTGGTAACACAAAAAACCTTTCTGTAAAGAACAGAAATAGAACTGTAGCTAGTTGATTTGGTTCCAGACTTAACATTCAGAGGTTGTAAACATTTATGCATATCTTAATGAAGGTGCTGATAACTCCATGTTTTAGAGTAACTTTGCATCAAATAATTGTACATCTGAAATATAATATCGTGCTCATCCAGACTACACAGTTAATCATAATAACAGCATATAAAACACTAAAATTGAGCTAGCCTGAAGATACATCATTATTCTGATTGTGATAGGGAAGAGACCACCAATTCACCTCCATCTCCCCCCTCTTTCTGTGTAAGCAGGAATCATTATTGTTACTGGAGCTGCAGTCCCTCTTTAAATTTACTTATTGCTTGGTTTTCTGAAGGAAAGGGAGGAAAGAAAGAAAGACTAGCTACCTTCACAGCTTTGCACAACCACCATTACTAGTCCTTCATTTTGTTTTCATATCAAGATTATGACAACTCATGCTCTCTGCTTGACCCTAATATCACTTGACGTTCTCCTTATCTTTCTTCTAGTACTTCACATGAAGTATAGAGAGCTACATCCTAAAAAAGGTGTGGGATGCCTTTGTTCAAGGTACTGGATTTTTCAAATAGGGAAGACTAATGAGTTTCTCCACTCATCTTGTTATGCACCAAAAAATAATATGTGAAAGAAGCTTAAACAACCTCTGGTACAGTGAGTCAGTGAGTATAAAGTTTCTTGGTATCACTCCATACAAAGGATATAACTTTATAGAATGAAAAGCATGACTGCTGGCTTTTGAATGGTTATTTCAGAAAATTATGTCCTGTATCTGTCAAGCAGGCAACAAAAATATACCTGAAAGACAATACCATACTTGTAGGTCAGGAGTTCAGCTCTCACCTCTGCAGGAAGTGACAAATCCCCAGGTCCAAAGGGCTACTTGTACATGTAAATTGAGTTTAGACTAAATCTTAACACTAAATATGAATTTGCAGTGCTTAAAACTCTCACACATCTGGTAACCCTACTCTGTGGCACTGTAGCATCCTGCATCTGTCTACTCACAAAAAAAGAGTTCCTCAGTAAAAGTGGGCGTCAGGATGAAACAGGGTGATTGAACATGCAGTGTGAGATTTTATTTCATCCACGACTGTTTCTGTGAACAACTGTATGAAAGTGATGGTGACATTGGTTTCAAAAGGATTATCAGCGTGATTATACTGACTAAAGAATTAATTAATCACTGACATTTGTCAAAAAAAATGTCATTGAAATTCTATTACTTCATTATTAACATAATGAAGAGATTGCGTTTGCCCTCTCCAGCAATCAATCAAGCAGCTGGGAAGCACTCCAGTGTCAAGGAACTAAACTTAAAACCAGAAGGGTTTTGATTTTGAAAACAGATTATTTTGCTTGTTTGATGGGTTCCAGACACTATTTCTCAACAGTTGGGTATTTATTTGTGTCTTTCAGATGATGACGGGTAAAAGTCAAAAGATCACAGATGGCAAAGCAAATGGCTAACCTACCTTAAGGGAGCAATTTGAACTAGAGATATGTGGGGTAAAACTAGTAATTTCCTCCACATCTTTTTATTAGTAGATCTCAGAGTTGTTTATTACAGAGATCAGTATCATAATCCCTGTTTATCAGTGGCAAAAGTGACAACAGAAGTGAAATGAGGTGCCCTTAGATAAATAGCAAAGCCAAGACCTGAAGTCAGCGCTCTTGAGCTCACTGCTTTGTGGTCTGAGTAAACCATGTTCGTTAAACTGGTATTGACTTTTATGCCATTTTCAAAATTAAGGCATGAATTTGGCCCTCACTCATTACTGAAGCAAAAAGTAATGACTTACAGCATAGAGTAACATAAGCACAGAAACTCTTATCTCATGAACTTGTTGCTAGACTACCGGCAAAATCAGCAGGGTAATTTCCTTGCTGTCTGGATGTAGGCACAGTTGCCATCCATTGCTCCCTCTCTACTTGAATCATAACCTCTCATGTACTTAAGGCAAAAGCAGTCAGCAAGCTGCAGCCCAAGGTCAGGAGTTGCTTCATCTGCTGAATGGCAAAAAGCCCAGATGAGCCTGTTGAGCAGCGTTCCCTGAATATCCAATTGAAACTGTTTTCCAAATATCAAGGTTTCAGCAGGACCTTATAATTTTTCACATAGCAGTAGAATACGCTTTATCTGACATTTTTCTGGTCCCTCAGATGTGTGGAAAATCAGTGAAAACTTGAACAGAAAATAACAGCTGGAGCTCCTCTACTAGGAGCCTCAGGCTAAGTGTGACCAGTCGTGTTAGTTACAGGGCTGTTGACTCTTTTTTCAATTTACAGTGACTGTGATGGCCATAAAGATGTATAGTTTATATATATTTTTGCTTCAACCATTATATTGAGGTGTAATTCAGATGGTGGACAGGCTGATGAACCTCAGCTTACCAATAAAGGAGGGTAAAATGGATTAAATTTTAGACCTGGATCTATTTTGCCTAGGTAAGATGTGTAATATGCAGAAACAAAAAACACTGCTACATCATTAAGAGGATTTTTTGTTGTTGTTTCTTCCTGAGACATACACAGTTTTGTTTGGATTTTTTTTTTTCTCCTTTTGCAAAGTTTTCTGGAGCTTTTTGGATATAGAAAAAATATACATGGTCTTCTGGGTGACTTTGAGCAAAATTCATGTTTTGACTTCTGGTTTTCCCATTTAAAAATGGAGGAAATACTACTGTTCTTGTTTGCAAAGCAGGTGTGTGTGTGTTTACATCTGCTAGGGTAGAAAGTATTTCTATCACTGGGATAACCCCTTTACTGACTCAGCGCTGGGTAACACAGCCGTTCCTGTCCCACATTGGCAGAAGCATATCTCACTGTACTGACGGTACCGCACACATGTATTCACATACCTGCACAAAAATTGGCAGGAGGAGATTACCACAATTGCACGGCTAATCAGGAAAAGCTGGTACAAATCCCATAAGATGGCCATCCAAGTGTTCAGGCAGAAACAGAGCCCAGGCAGCAATCTTGGTGATTTGAAGCTCCATTTTCCAAAGCTTTCCATTATGGAAAGCTGCCCAGCAGAAAAGGACCTAGGGGTGCTGGTGGACAGCAGGCTTAACATGAGCCAGCAGTATGCCCAGGTGGCCAAGAAGGCCAACAGCATCCTGGCCTGTATCAGTAATAGCGTGACCAGCAGGAGCAGGGAAGTCATTGTGCCTCTGTACTTGGCACTGGTGAGGCCTCATCTTGAGTGCTGTGTTCGGTTCTGGGCCCCTCACTACAAGAAGGACATTGAAGTGCTGGAGCGCATCCAGAGGAGAGCCACCAAGCTGGTGAGGGGTCTGGAGAACAATTCATGTGAGGAGAGGCTGAGGGAACCAAGCATATTTAGTTTGGAGAAGAGAAGGCTGAGGGGAGACCTTATTGCCCTCTACAACTTCTTGAAAGGAGATTTTAGAGAAGTGATTGTTGGCCTCTTCTCCCAAGGGAATAATGACAGGACCAGAGGAAATGGTCTGAAGTTGCAACAAGGGAGGTTTAGATTAGATATTAGGAAGAATTACTATACTGAAAGAGTGATCAGGCACTGGAACAGCCTGCCCAGGGAGGTGGTGGGGTCACCATCCCTGGAGGTATTTAAGAGACATGTAGACATGGCACTTCAGGGCATGCTCTCGTGGCTGAGACTGTAGGGGGTTTTTGTGTGCGTATGGTTGGACTCGGTGGTCTCAGAGGTCTTTTCCAACTATTAAAATTCTTTGATTCTGTGATTTCATCTCGCCTGGTAGTAGACATCTTCAGGCAGCTTCGGTGGATGTCAGAGCTGGCTGTATCTGATGGCAGATCGCAGCCACTGTGGCAAGCCTGACTGAGCACCACTCCAGAGCAGGGCTTGGCCAGCAGTACCAGCACAGTGGCCAGCAGGTACGGCAGCCGGTGTGGCGTGTCCCAGAGGAAGACTCACAGTTCAGAGCAGACTGGCAAATTGTGTCTGTCAACAGGATGTTTGCTTCAGCAGAGTGATGCGCTGGGCACTTATCAGCCCTCATTTCCTTGTGTAGCCTCTCTGCTGATTCCCACTCATGCTCCTTCTGGCTCTTCATGTGATATCTGATGCAGGTCGTCCCTTCTTTTGGTCTTTTTGTCCTTCCTCTCCTGTGAATACAGCCAGGGCTCAACACTTGACTGAGTTTCCCAAGTTGTTCTAGTATCGTTTCACTTCTGCACTTTCAGGAGAAACATAGGTCATTGTACCATCATGGTGAAGAGGATTTTCTAATACATTTTACCACTGCACAGTTCCATCAGGAAAAAAATCTGCAGTGAAAAAGCTGAGGTGAGGAAAGTATAAGGTGGAGGCCAAGTATAAATTAATTATAGTGGTAGTGTAAATATTATTAAAGTGTTTCATATTTGGTTAAACCTTTCCTTTGAACTCAAACTTTGCATTTCAATTTCAAGTCACAGAAAATTACTTTTGTAACGTATTCAAAAGCAAATAAGTAAAGAAATAAACTCTGGAGGTCAGGTCCGTACAACAAAGTCAGGAAGAAATAGTCTTTCTGTACTTCAAAAAGTACTTGTCATGAAAATGGCTCATTTCCCATTTGACAGTCCAAGTTTCAGAGAGTTTATTTTTTACAAAATAAAATGTCATTTCTTAAAAAAAATATATATATTCCAAAATTGAATGAATATAACATTGATAAAAGTGAAAGAAGAAATACAGGCCAAGGTTAACTATCCACTTATTAGAAGGCGAGCAAAGTTTATTGTGGGTACACTGTGGGTCACCTGTGGTCATCATTATCACTGCAATCCTACATCCTTCTTTAGCCCCATCTACCCATCCCACTGAATAGTCAGTGATGGTAAGGTCTGTGATACAGATAAATTTGAACTATGAAGACCAATGCTATGTACGGAGGAGATTTTGAATCCGTGTCTGCAGAGACTAAAGTCTCTCCTTGTGACCCACTTCCCCTATTCCTACAAATGGTTATTAAAAAATTTGTTTCATATGCTGTTTCAAAAAATATATGGTTATGTACTCTTTTTATTTAGTATTGTTGTTATTGATATTAGGCTTCATACTGCAGTATACCTTTTTTAGAAAATCATCAGGAAGACACTGCTGCCATCAGGAATGGGCTTGAGATATGGTTTCCTAGTCAGTGCTCTTCAGTTCCTGTAGAGTTTGGCTGCCCTAAGCCACCTGTGAAATCTGGCCATCCCACCACCACCCTGGCTGCAACATTTGGCAGCTTCTCCCATCATGTTTGGTAGTTTCTCATGTCCTGCTCACTTCTCTCAGCCTCTGGACGAAGCCTGCAGGCCCAACACCTCGACTCTGTCGGTGCCTGAGAGACCCATGAGAGACACCAGGAGACCCTGCGGTGGCCTGCCTTGCCAACCACCACGCATCCCTGCGCTCACCGGCCACTGAGGGACTCAGGCATCCATTAGCTCATCAGTCAAAGTTGTTTTCTGCAGGCACCCCTTCCAAGCTTGGCTTTGGAAAACTGGTTCTCACACCCAAATTCCAATAAATGCAGAAGGAGGATGTGAAAGAGGGATCACAGTTGCAATAAATCTTTCTTCTCCCTATTCACTGTTTATATTGCTTTTGTTCTTAACACAGGATTTATTCTTCTTTATTCAGAAGTAAGGAAATGTTGTTATCTTCTGTTTTCTATCATCAGTCTCGAAATCATTCCCAGTTACCCAGCTTGTAACACTGGAACACCTCTAGTGAAATATGCTTCTGAAGGCCATAAAACTGGGGGCCTTTTCCTTCAAAATCTACACTCTCAGCAAGATGTTTAAACACTCAGCTATGAAAGAAGATATCACAAAGAATATTTCTGTTTCTTTTTATTTATGTGCTTATTATTCCCCTTTTGATATTTTTCCCTAACATGATTCGGCATTATTTTCCCACACCTCATTAAGCTCTTTCTAAAGGTTTGTTTTGCTTTGTGAGCAATCACATAGTTGCAAATTCTCAAAGCTGCTTTGCAGAAACCTTTGCTCTTTAGCTTCCCTCAGCTTTTCTTTTTGTTTATGTCTTGCGGGTTTATTCACACCTTTTAAACATTCAAAAAAATTATACCCTATGCCATGCTCTAAAAATTGAAACAGTCATCGTTAACTTTATATCAATGCATCTTTTTTCTTACCTCTTAAAATCTAAGCTTCTCTCTAGAAAAAATGAAGCATCGACCCCATGATGGAGAGATTTGCCAAGAAATTAACAGATACTTGTTATATGATTCTTTTCTTTTTGATATGTACTCTGAAGGATCATTTGTAAAGTCACTGTGTACCTCAAAGGTAGTCTTTACTAAATGGGGCAGACTATTTTGGGGTTTTCAAACTCTATTTTTTGATGTATCAGTGACATTTAGGCTTTGTTCATCCATGTGATATGCTAAGTCTATAATTCAGAAAATTTTCTGCTATTCCAGCAACAAATAGGGATCATTTTACCCATCTCTAACTTCTTAGCTTAGCTATCTCTATTTTTCTGCCATGTATAGCACACTCATTGCCAGACAAAGATAAGCTACTTTGACTATTTTGTACTGATAGGGGGAAAAAAGCTTTCAGTTAGGCCAAGAGTACAGGTGACATTTTCCTTCATTTTCTTGTATCAGAGAGTTAAGTCCTAAGCTCTTTCCAAGGTAGACTTCCCCCCACCAAGAAATGCTTAAAAATATGCCACCCTGAAGAATTATGTCTGGCTGTGTGAGCCAGAGAACCAAAGTGTTTCTTATGATTAACACCTCCCATGTGTCTGTAAAATAAACATTAAAAATAAAACATCTCAAAATGTTATATGTGCCAATGCAGGAAGCATGGGTGGAAATACAGAAGTCGTGACATGTATTTATTATGTATATACCCTCTTTTGAGTAATTTTGGGAAAGCTCACACCGGAATCTCATTTCTGTCTACCATACGACAAAAAGATCTCACTGGTTTTGGAAGAAAAATATTCTTAAGAAATGCAACACAACAATGCTCTTAAGTAGTGATGTACCTTGGCAAAGCTGCACTGACATATTGCAACTGTTGGTAAAGTCTCCATCAGCTCAACACAGACGCACCTGGGACCTCTGACTCCGTCAATGAGCTGTAGCCAAGCCTTTGTCTAGTCAGACTGATTTATCTGATTTACCAGTTTGCGAAGAGGCATGAAAGTCCCAAATCTCCGTGCATCTGACTGGCTGCCCCCCTTCATGAGACAAAGCTTCTTAAAGCAAGAATCATTTCACCTTCCTTTTCTCTGTGAAGAATCCAGTGTATTTTTGGATGTTATAAAAACTATAATATACCAACTACTTAGAGATACTTCTCTTTAGTTTCTTACTCATCTTGCAGAGCAATCGTGTCTCTGAAGATTAATGTCTGAAATTTACATTCTTCCCAGGACAGGTCCTGGTGTTGTTAGACTTTCCCATTGCAAGTTTCTAGATTATCACCTCTTCAGGCTCTATGTAATTGCTTTATTTGTTTAATTTGTCAAAGGAAGGGGCATTCACACTGATTTCAGGCCAGGAACAAATTGTTCTATAAATGCAATTTCACATTTTCTTTTAACCTTCTGCCTCTTCCTTTCTGTTTCACAACTGTGCCTTTAAAAATAAGAACTGGTCTTCAGATCACAAACTCCCCAATGGTCTTTCACTGAAATCATAAACCAATTTTCCTGCCAGAAGTCTGCTGCTGAGGCACAAGTTAAATACTGCCTTTTGCTGCATGGATGAAAGACAAGAATACAAACTTGAAACCAGATAACTCAAAGACAATACAAACACCACTGATCTTTATAAAAGGTAAAAGGAATAAAAAACAAAAATAGACACCAAGTAAAACAATAAAGATATGCAATGAATTTAAACTTGACATATACCTTAAAGTTAGAAGTCTTACAACAAGGCTTTATTTCTCAGTCACCCAGTGAAGAGATATCTGTATAAAAGATGGAGAATATTAACTCTCCAGTCATAGCCAACTGTCCCTTTCAGTTTGGCAAAGAAGTGTTGAGCTAGACAGCATGAACAGGTTCTGTTTTGTAAGTCCTTTTCTCCGTGTCACCCTATGTGGATAAATTACCCAGAATAAAAAAAAGGTTATTTTATTGCCTCATAAATATTTGTAGAATCCAATGAACACATACATTTTTTTTCTTTATAGTATTTTGATCATTATATATTTATAATTTCTAGTTATCTATTCGTTCTTAAGAATATTTTGATCTTTATAGCCTTTTGCAGAGGGCACATTGTGGCTACTGTTCAATTGTTGGGCAGTCTAAACATCAGACTGAAGAAAAGCTGACATTTGTTGAACATCAACAGGAGCTACATCCAGCATTTAAGTTTTCAAGTCCAAAATGTGTTAATGTCAGTTTAGACTTATTTCATGGACTCATTCTTTTTTTGAATAGATCCATTAATACTACATTTTCCTATTCTAAATACAGAAATCTCATTTCTATTCCTATTGAGTTGAACAGTAATTTTCCCGTCAGATTTAATGGTGCAGTACAAGAATACAGTTCCTCATCAGAATTAAGTCCCCTGATTCAACAGCTTTTATAAATTTATGTGGGTCAAGTGTGGTAGGCACAACACATACAACTTGCTAGAGTCTTTTTTTTTTCCTAACGATGCTGCATTTTTTTGTGTGCTACTGCTCAAGGTCGTTCTACATTTTTAATTGACAAACGCTTTCTGTAACTACTTTGTGGTATCTTTTCAGGACTTGAGTTTCTTTAGAAACAAGCAAATATAATCATTGCAATTACAGATAGTTATTAAAAAAATCTCCAATACATGAATTTTAGTACTTAACTTATAGCTAAGGATCAAATAATTTACTGGATGTCAGTGAACATATGTTTTAAATGTGTTTAGTATGAAACATATATTCCTTCAAGCATCCATATGCCTTAGTATTTGTGCTTGCTGTACAACACAGAATCACAGAATGGTAGTGGTTGGAAGGGATTTGGGGAGATCATCTACTCCAACCCCCCTGCCAAAGCTGGTACACCCAGAACAGGTTGGACAGGAACACATACAGGTGAGTTTTGAATATCTCCAGAGAAAGAGACTCCACATCCTCTCTGGGCAGCCTGTTCCGGTGCTCTGGCACCCTCAAAGTAAACAAGTTTTTCCTCATGTTGAGATGGAATTTCCTGTGTTCCAGTTTGTGCCCGTTGCCCCTTGTCCTATCGCTGGGGACCACTGAAAACTGTCAAATAAGGCCCACCATTTTCATTATATCACTCTGCTGACTCTGAATTGAAATTACATATATTAATTACGTATATATATATCTCAATACTCTCGATATTGTTGGTGACCATCCATGATAATAAATCTTAAGAATTCTTAAAGTCTTCTTTTTAGCCAGAGAGATAAAGTTGTCACATGTCTATTTTCATAGATATTATTACTATGTTCCCTATGAACATGATACTCTAACTTAACAGAAGGCAGAGAAGGAACAGATAAGAAAGTCACAGATCATCGAGAAAACATGTATGTATCTAAGAATATCTAAAAGACATTATGAACTGAGCAATTTACTGCAGGAATTCAGTGTTCAGTAGCAA
>JAOXJK010000023.1:55637272-55661200 GCA_025774025.1 Xenus cinereus | reverse complement strand
TTACTGCAGGAATTCAGTGTTCAGTAGCAAAACAGTTGCAAGCCTTATTTTGCTAAAACTCGATTAAAAAAAACCAACACAAATTCTAAAAACACTAAAAACTTTAAAAATAGTCCTTGAAAAAGAAAACAGCTTTCTGGGGAGTATGAAATTACCCATATTAAAGAACTACAAACACAACAGGTTTTGAGAAAGAAACCCTTGATATTTCATGCTGATATCAATGATTAGCAACTGATAACTGCCATCAATCTGTCATTTTCAACATTCGACAACCTCTAAGTTTTGCAGTCCATTCAGTAAACATCAGATTTTTGTCTGATTTTGTAGAGGATTGGACAAAATTAATTTCTGAATCTAGTATAACTTTTCAAATTCATAGGATAATTTATCCTTGAAGGGACGTCTGGATTTCATCTGGTCCAATTCCCTACTCATATAAGTTATGCTGGCAGAACTCACATGGCTACATGCTATCTGGAGAGATACTGAACCAAGTACTACTGAGAGCTCCTATCTCTTTGAACTAATTTCCCATTCAAGTCGATGTGGTGGGTCACCTTTTCTTGGAAGAGACCATGTAGAAAGAACATGGGTCTGAAATAGTTCCCACATGTTAAGAGAATTCCTTGTGTCTGCAAACTCAGAACTTCATGAGCAAATTCCCTTCAAAGTTTTTTGCATGCACTAGATAGAGAATGAGATTGATTTCATCCCTTGAGCACCAGCTTGGTAGCAAAGCAGAAGCTGGACTTCTATTCACACACCTCCTTTTCCTTCTGAGCTAATTAGTCTGTGCTTGCCCCCTACCTATATATCTGAGTTGCTCTCTGCAGGCTTGTCAATGTTAATGAGAATACTTTGATGGGATCTCATTAGCAACTTTTGCTGTTCGAAGAGCTAGCACTTGGAAATTGTGGCCATCAAAACAACACAAAACCACTCTTTCTCCACTGTTGTGTACCCTTCATGCATCAGAGTAAATCAAGGGCAATGTGGAATCAAGTTTTATACCTTAGAGTCATGCAGATACATTCCTTTTCTTCCACCTTACCATGACCCTTCTTGATTTAGGGGGAGCATAATAGTGTAGGGCTTTGACTGAATATGTGCTTGCTGGAGAAATCCGTATCTCAAAACTGTATTCTCATGCTGTTTATATATCCAGAAACCCAAAGCGATTCTATGACTGTAAGCAAGACTGAAATATGCCTCTTCTTTTTGCCTCGCTTTCTTTAGTGTATTTAATTTTAAAACTTCTTTATAATAGAAGAAACACTCTATTGTGTCCTTTGCTCAGTTTCTTTTCTAGGTCCCATACCATTGCTTCGATTTTCAAGGCAGTAGATGTTTTTTTCTTTTGTTCAGATTATCCAGCTGCTTATCTGTTCCATCAGGTAAGGAGGTACAGGAGCAGCTGCCTGCAGCTGGGCTTTTCTCAGCAATGCCCGTGGAAAACATGCACCCCAAAACACAGCATCACACTGAGAGATGCATGCCCAAATGTAAATGAGAGCTAAAAGCATGATGCACCGAAAAAAAGCTTAAAACACCGTTTATCATTTGCTGGTGTTAACTTGTGCAGTATGTCCTTCTAGAGGAACATCAGAAACGAACAGGCTTGTTAGACTGATGGATGAAGAACTGCAGTGTTTTAGTGCCTTCTTGTGCTGATGCCTGGAAGTGCAGGTAAGTGGAACCTCTGAAGATGAATTTCATTTTGCTCAGCTGTAATAAAAGAACACATTCCTAGCGCATTTTTCAGCTCTTTGATAACTATGTCCAATAACAACCTAAAATTTCGCAGAGAGAAAGATTTTTTTCTTTAGTGGCAGAAAAGCATTTTAACTCAGTCAGCAGCCACTGTAATAGCTGTGGCTCAAAAAAAATAATCTTTTATATTAAAAATTTCTCTGCTGGCAAAAAGCATTGCCTGGGAAGATGTGATGCTACAGGAATTGCTGTTAGTCCCTCAGGCCCTACAAGTGTCTCTTTCTGATTTGTGCCCAGACAAAGTCAATCACACGGTCTGTGAAAAGTCTCCCTGTCCTATGCCCAGGATACTCAGGTCACTCTGGCAAGCCACCTATTTTTCAGCTAGGGACACTAGACTGCTTCATGAAGGAGAAATGCAGCAGCTGTGCCTCAGTACAGTGATGATTTTTATTGTTTTGCAATAAAACTGCCCTTTTGCAATAACACTGCCTTTTGGGCAGTGGATGGGAAACAGCAGTGTAAGAAGTCTGTTAAGGAAACAGGCCAATGAATAAATGAATAAAATTCAGGCAAACCTCATGCCCATATAATGATATGAAGGGAGAAAGCTGGAAGTGAGTTAGAAGAACTAAGCAAAGGGGAGCTGAACTTAATGTACAACCTCATTACATTGCTCCTGGAAGCAGAGGACAGCACCCAGCACCATTTTCCCTCACTGGGCTCAGGATGCAGCACTTCATCCTCTTTTTTGGGCATAGCCATGACAGTTCCCTGCTCCCAGAGCAAGAGCACGATGGGACACAAAGCCCCTCTGGCTCCATCTTCTTTTTACCTCACCAGATAAGTGAGAAATGCAGAGAAGTTAGATTTTTGCAGACCCAGGTTTTCATTGCAATATGAGAGTAATCACTCCTTTCCTCAAACCTCTTCCTTCTGGGTCACAATATCCAGCCAGTTTTCACTCCTGGCTGCATAGAAATGCTCAAATATATGGTCAAAAGGCTTAGGAAACAGAAGGTAAGTTAGATTACCGAATTAATTCTTTTACTAAGCCATTTTGAAATAGTCAAGGTACACATCAAGAGCGTTACTGTTTGAGAGTTGTTTATAGTCTGCAGAAGTACTTTTGTGCCACTCTTTCTTATTACAGGATTTTCCATTTTCTCCTGAAATATGTTGCAAGGAGAAAGGGTGGTGTTATGATAAAATACCTTTCTGAGGTATAGGGCTGCCGCATACTGCATGAAATATAATGGAAAATACAATGGACTGAAATTATACAGAGGAAATATGTACTGGGTCTGGAAACATAGATCACATGCACACTCTGTTGATCTATGAAAGTTTTCCTCAAAGAAAATCCTAGAGGAAATCCCAGTGCTTGAATCATTTTGAGTACAGTGGGATTTTGCAAAGTAGCCTGCTAACACTGATATGTTGAAGATTGCTGTGACTCAATTATTTCCGCATCACAGTCCTAAATTCTCAAGTAAGATGTTCTCCATAGCTGTCAGCCCTGAACACTCAACCTGAAAGCTAAGGTTCAGGCTAGATTATTTCCACTTTACACATTGTCACCAGCAATAAAGATTATCCCATGTGAATTATGTCCACGGAGATATCTATGTCTCCTCCGTGGCTTTGCACAGATGCAGTTGATGGAGTCTTTGAAAATATTTCTCCTCCTCATCCATGAGGCTAAATGGATCCTGCAGCTCATCTTCCCTGCATCCAGCCATCCAGGACTATGAGAAGTGAAAAGCAGGAAACACAGGGTTGGCTCTTGGTTTATTTTTTTATTCAGTTATTTCAGTCAGCCAAGAAAATATTTATCTTTTCATTAAAATCAGTAAAGGGGAAAGAACTGCAGTTCCATGTGAAGCTCTTTTTAAAGAGCCACCAAAAATGAGTCTAAATTAAATAGGCTGAAGTACAACACAGGAAACAGTCATCTGTTCCCATAGGACAGACAAAAAGACTTAATACACATTTCCAGATCTAATTACTACTATTCTGTGAAGTTCTCTACCGGTTTAGGTTGCATTTCAGATGAGGTTTTTAAAGAAACTGCACATATTCAGTTGAGAATATTCTGGTACTAGTCTTTCATCAGGCCTCCAGCAAGCTAATCAATTAAAGGCTTTTTGGGACAACAACAAAACAATCCATTTGGGTCACTATGTGAAATAAAAATGTCATTACTTTGGAAGTGCCTTTGTCCAAGCGCAGAAACATGCTTCAGGCTGGAGCCAGCTTTCTGTAGGTCAAGACATCAACTGATGTTAGTTCAGAGCAAGTTATTTTATTTTGCAGTAAAATGGACAGAGGAGATGTCAGTCCTCTCAACAGAATGATTCTCTTCTTGCTCCAAGTAAAGGCCTAGCTACTGGCAATGCATTTCAATATTAATATTTAGCATTTTTTTTCAGTTTTCTTCATGATACAAGTGGTTGCAAAAGCTGTCCTCAATCAATCACAGGATTAACTAATTTCAGCGGAAGAAGATAATCTATAGTTTTGGTTCTCAAAACATAGTGAGACTACTTTCAGGTGAATAGCAAGAAGATAAAGCAAGCACTTACAGATTCAGATGCATACAAGATTATAGAATAATTCAGAGGAGAAATAAAATGTCTTCTGTTGTTTAGTATTGACCAAGATCAATCCTAGAAACGTTTGAAGTAGCTTGTGTGTGTATATATATGTTGGACTAACTATTAACCAGACCTAGTTATGAGTGCTCTATTAAATCTCACATTCCAACCCAGTAGAGGGCAATAGAAGTATATGATCAAAAGCCTATGTGTTATCTAAAGCCAGACTTTTCCTACAGCATCATTTGAGTTGCTAATTACCTAGAAAGAACAAGTAATGTTCTCCCTCCCATGTGAAAACAGGTGGGCTATGGCGAGGAAGAGAATACACTGTTCTCCTTGTGCACTTGAGTTAGAACAATAGGCAATAGGTGGAAATTAGAGCAAAGTGAATCATTCTTAAGCATAAGAGAAAGTCTTCTAATTGCAGGGACAGTTCAGCATCAGAGTAGATTTCCTGGCTGTGGGATCTCTATCACTGGAGGTCTCTAAGAACAAGCTAGGCAGATGTCTGTAAGGAGTGAGTTAGGGACCCCTCTTGGGAACAGTGTGGAATAAACAAGCTCTTGAGATCCCTTCCAGCCATATTTCCTATGACTGATTACAGGACTAAGTGGTTTTTCAGGTATACCATAAACAGCTGTTAAATGAAAAATAAGTTCTCAAAATTAGGGTACAAAAAACCCTTTTTAAAATAACCTCTACTCCTGGTTTTGAAAGATGAATGTTGTTACTTAATAGCTGTATGAATACTATATTTTAGACACGTCTCTATGCAAGTGAAGAGTAGTACCAGCATCAGAAATGGCTGCTTATTTATGTGCTGACTTAGATCATCAGGGTTAAATGTAAGTTTATGGTTCCTTGTGGCAATCAAGCAAGGATCTCCAATGGAAACAGAATGGTACAGGACTAAAAGATATATTAAAATTACTTTCAATTAAAGATTTTCCTCTGGTCCAATCCTTTTTCTGTAAAGTTAAAATTACAGCTGATTGCCTGATAAAAATTTTCAAAGGAAGGAGAGAACAAAGATAATCTCTTATTATTACTCTTTCTTTCAATAAAACCATTGTGAATATAGCATCCAGAATAATGTGGGGGTTATTGGTGATCTCATAAAAGTTTTTAAGTTGGCCAATATACATCAAGAATAAAACTCTACCTTCAGAACTGTTGTACGTCAGTTATTACTGCATGTTACAATTCCCTCTGCAGACACAGTTATAAGTCAGATTCCTTCTGCAGCGTGTCCCAAACGTCACTAAATCTCTGAAGAAATGATAATGTACATATTTTAAGAAATAATAACTGGGGAGGAAGAGGGGAGGGGAAGGAAAAAAAGAAACAAAACCAATACAGTTATTCACGATAACCTCCAGTAGCAGATTAATCTGAAAAAAGTTATACCATGCAGAATGGTGAATCTTAAAGATCTTCTGGAAGCCTCACAAAAAACATCCAAACCTCGCAAGATGGAATGATAATAAAAATATAAATATCTAATACATGTAAAACTGTATATGCTATACTTTAACCATAAAGCAAGTCTACACTCTTACAGCACAATTAGAAGGAAGAGATGTAAAATAATTTGCATTTATACTTGGGTACAGTCCGTTCTTATATTTTGTGTTCTTTTTGATTGTTGTTCATATTCAGAGGCCACAAGCGCAGGCATAGTGGCAAAAAATGGGAAGGAGAACTGAGGTCCAGAGTAAGATAAACTGAACAAGTGGATAGGAGAAAGCAAAGGGAAAACAGAGAAGAAGAAAAAAGCAGGAGATGGAGAGAGCAGGAAAGTATTTGGTCTCCCTTTAATTCACACCATTCTAGAAGGTGTTCAAGCCCCTGAGGGAAACAGTAAAAAGGATTCATTATAACAGGTATAGCTTGTTAATCTACACTTGGAAGAAAAATTGATTTTTCTTAAAGGGGAAGAAAAAAGTGGTTTAGAGAAACATATCTCCATGGAATACAATTTACTTATGGAAATTACTGCTGCAGGCTATTCTATTGGAAAATTGTGCATGATAGAAAACAATGCTCTGTAAAAAAATATTAGCTCTGCAGCTTATTCTGATATAGATAACACTGCAATGGTTACCTCTATCAGTCTTCATAATGCAAAGTATATAATAATCATCATCTACATTTTTGAAGATGATTCTTCTGTGACAACACATAACACAATTATACACCAAATATATGTGTTTCTCCTATCTGCAGCATTCCTACACCAAGGGAACAGAATGCCAGGCTTAGAGGAACCCAGGACAGGAATAACAGTGTCTTTGGATTTTTTTCTTTGTTTATGGTGGTGGGGGGGCATAGGTGGGTGTTGCAGAAAGTGCTGTTCTTCATATATTAAAAGGTTAATTATTTGGATGCAGAGCCTTCCCTGTTTGTTTTCCCTAATTTTAAACATATATATGAAGAAACCTAACTCTCAATCAGATCTGACTCTGACACTAGTCAATGGAAAGAGATAAGCAGAGATGCTCACATACATGTGTACCAAGACCTGCTAAAGTTGTATGCAGAAAACAAAGCAAGACTGAATCATTTATAGTGTGTTATGATCACTCTGGTTGCCAACGGGAACTTAAATTTACCGGTTTCCTTGCAAGGCTACATACTCTTAGACAGTCGTTCCTTGATTTTCACCACGACTCTAACAGCATACTAATCCCGATCAGTATGGGGAAAGGAATATTGTGACAGCTACATTTCATACCTTCTCGTAGCTTCCCAAACAACCGCTCTAGGTATAGTATTTACTCAATAATCATGTACTAAAGAAATATTTATGTATACGCAATATTCTCCTGACATTTATTCAACAGAAAAACAGCTTTAAAATATAAGGCCGTAAGTAGAGTTCAGTTATAGGAAAAACAGACATAGAAATGAAGAGCAATATACAACTATACATAACCAGGCAATGGTAACTACGGATAGTCCTTCTCTCAACAACAGTAATTTTCTGCCTGTGCTAATAAGGACTCAACATCTGTTATTAAAAGTGAAAGGAAAAGAATGCACAACCCCAAAGTTGCAGTCTGCGTGTAAAAAGACCTCTTACAGAAGAGTTTCTAAAGACTAACTAGGTATTGATATCTTCAGTTCTTATTTAAGTAAATGCAATAAACCTGACTCTTCTCAGCTATCTAACATGGCTGGTGTTCATGTTAGTTCTCATGCTATTTATATGTGTAAACCTTATGATCTAATCTAGCTTCTTGGACTTTAGTTAGATCATTTTTTTGGACAGCTTTATCATTTTCCCAGTTAATGCTAGCCAAATGCCTTAACTCATGCTGTCACAGTCTCATTTTAAAGTTGCTGTTGTTTTTGTTTGAGCCCTAACTTTCCTATTTCCTCTGGTACAAGGGAGTATAAACAACAAACCCTGCCCCTATTCCCAGGATCCTCTGGAGCCCCCAGGCCGTGAAGGCACCTGCCTACAGCAGCAACATGCAAGGAGAGGCAAAACAACGGAGTAGTTTACAATGATGTGTAAAGGACAACATGATCCAAGCAACAGCAACTGTCAAAGAGGGCAGAAATACATAAACTGTTGTGGAGAGGCAGGAAAAAGCCACCTGTGTATATAGGACACGCTTTTCTCTTGTACTAGTTTTCCCAGCTCTGGTATCGCCTTGCTTCCCTAGTCACTCTGTCAGAGGGAGGGAAGGGGAAGGACTCACAAGAACCAAATGACAACACCTCGTTCTTCCCTGTATTTGATGCCTTTTCATTGAACAAACTCCTTTTTAATAACACTGTCTCTTAATTAGACCGGTAAAAGTGTCCATGAAATGGGTTTCTATAGCTACCTATTTTTAACACTTTAATTTGGCTGCCATCATTGCATATCTGGCTCAGAAAAAATGAAGATCAAATTGTTCATCATCATCTGAACATAGCTCGAGTGGGATAAAGGTCATGTTTTGAAACAGTTAAAGCAATGTGTGCCCTGGTCCAAACCTTCAATTTAAAACCTGAACCAGCTGCTCAAGCCAGTTCTTTAAAGGTCAAAATAATTGTGTAAAGGTACATGCAATAGTGAACTTTTCAGATAATGTCTCTCCAAATGGATAGTGGGGAATGACAAACAAATGGATGACTTGTCTGTGGCACTATGTCCTAATGCAGGTAGCATCTGAGGCATTCAGTAGCTATGGTACTTTCAGAAGTTGACCCCACTTGTGCCTGATCCTGAGTGCCTAAATGGGATCACGGCAACATTTTGTTGCATCTGTGAGCACAACTATCTAAAGATAATGATAATCAAGCCTACTGCCCGTTCCACAGGGCCAACTCCCACTTGTCAAAGCACTTAGCTGGTCCACTGAAGATATTGTCAATTAATGCTTCTGAAAAGTGGATCCCTGATATTCTAGGCACTTTAGACGACCCTTATTCCACCCACCTTTGAACACAATATTCAATGCGATTAATTGTTAGAAAAGGGAGAGAGAAGTAGAAAAAAGATAGAGGGAAAATTTTGAACTTCTGCTCTTTCACAATTTGAATGCAGATCTAGCCATAGATCAAAACTAGTAATATCTTTAAAAAAAAATAAAAATCAAAAACCTTATTGAGCAGAATAACCATTATAACCATGCCTCTCTTTCTTTTGGGAGAACCAGAAAGACTCTATTGTCTGAAATATTTCACTCCTTCTTAAGGATATCATGCACAGGAAATCTCTTTGCTTTTTAGTTAAGTAACTAAAGTCCATCAAGGACCACAACCCCAAAATAGGTCCTTTGAAATCTTCTAGGAATTTGATTTTGTTGTATGAAAGACAACAAAGTATGTTGAGAACAGCAGCACCCGAGTACCCTGCACCATCAGGAAAGGGGTTAATGCATGTGCAGAATGAGATTAAAAGTGACTTCAGCTGAGTCTACTTACCACTCCACTCAAAGGATTGGCTTTTAATGCTTTTTGAAGATCACTTTTGCTCAGCTTTAGTTATAGCTTTGCAAGACACTTAAGCAATTAGAGCTAAATTTTGTAAGAAATGTGCTTGCCTTCTTTGGAAATACGCTGCTGTTGGTATTTGCAAGAGCCTCTATCCACTTAACTCCTATTCTCTTCAAAATCCCGGTGGGTACATATCTGCATATTTTCATACTTAGATAATTGTGTGAACCTGCATCATAACTGAATTTTCCTAAGCTGAAGGCAACAGCTTTAAAGGGGCAGAATATGAGTACCAAGTGCTCAGTTTGAATCATAAATTATTTTTATTAGTTATCTAGTCAGGATCCTCCTACTCTTTTTCTGTCTTCTAACTTAAGATTTAAAAATTCCTAAGCGAGTATTTCTGACTTAGAAGAAATCAGACTAGTACGTTGCTCGTGATCCTGAAGAAGTTTTCATTGTGGATTACCAGGGAAGCTTTGGTGCTGTGTGCACGTGTTTATATAAGTGACAGTTATACAGAGGTAAATTATAAGTCCCTACAATAGTTTTTCATCTGACTGAAAAGACCTTTGCAAGTTCTGGTCTATACAAATACGGAGTCAGGAGCCAAGTAAGCATCTAATACTTGTTGAATTATTCTAATTTTCATGGTCTAGCATAAGAGTCTCTTCTGTGTGACTCAGCAAAAAAACTTTTCCAATATTTAAGAGTAACAAAGGGGGACCACATAAAGAGCAGTTAATGAGCTTGATGCGCCACTGCAGGGTAACCTGGGCTGGATTACAAGATCATCTTCATAGTGTTTATATTTAACTGGCTTGCTGAGATCTTCAGAGTATTACAAATGATAAACACTCTATGAAATAGCTTTAATTGACGTATTCTGTTATTTAAACATACTCAGAACTGAACATGACATAGCTTCTACGGGATATTTTCTAACTGGACAGCTCTTTTCAGTGTTGTTAAAAAGTGATGTACAGTTGATCCTATCTGTCTCAACTTTAGCTAAGAAACTGCAGCTTTAGTCTAAAATATTTTGGGTTTAGATGATGACAAACTAGGCAGCCTTATGTTTCTGTAGCAATTGTTAATGTCTGCGAATATGTTGTGTTACACATTTTCATGTTCAATTCTGCATGAGTTTTGTTAAATGCTTGAGTCAATGTCTTAGTTTTGATTTTCTTTTCCAAATAAAATCTGATGTCTTTGTTTTTAACAGATAAATTTCCACTCATTTCTGTGACTAAATATTTCAGTTACAGAAATATTATATCTGCTATCATTTTCATAATTCCTTAACTTCCCTTCTTGTGAGAATTAATTTTAGAAACAACTTGAAAGAGATTACTTTCGTCAAAACAATTTTTTTTCCAAAACTTATTTATTCCATTTATTTGTGAAATGAATGTATTGTGAGAATTTCTTTGGTTGCCTGATGGTAGCAACTAAGCCAATATGAGTCACATGAGAAAAAAAAATTTTTTTCTAATTCTTTAATGGCCTGAAATTCTGGAGAGAGACTTTCTCCGACTTCGTATATAGTTACATTTATAATAGTTTTGGATCAGTCAGCTTAAAAAGTTTTTAAAGAGCTGGTCCAGAACCTTGATAATTATAGATGTTGATTTTTCAGTAAGTCTTAAAGAAAAGCAAATTCTAAAGATTTAGAAGAAAAACAATGCTACGCCAGTACTTAGAAAATGTAAATAGAAATTATCCACCCAGTGATATGTCTGTCAGTCTGATTTTGTTCCCAAAAAAGTAACGGAACTGTTCACGCTGGACTCAGTGATCAGTTTGATCAATGTGGTTCATCAGAAAAAAAATGAAAAATTACAAGTTTTGATTATACCTGTAGATGGCAATGTAATATATTTCATTTTCTGGAAGACATTCCATTAAACTGAATTAGAATACAAAATAAACAATGCAAACATTAAGTTCATTACATTTGATGGACTTACTGTTATATCTTGAGATCCGCCAATAGGTAATTATCTCTGGAAGGATGTGTTTCTAAAAAACTTCTGCAGGGACTGGATCTTTGTCTTAATGAAATTAACACTTCTATCTGTGAATTAGTAGGAGACATATAACCGCTACTGATAAATTGTACAAGTGAACTCTATAGAGTAGTGAATCACTAACAAAGAGTGAGCTAGACTGTCTCTGAAAGGAAGCTCAAAATATGCACTTAATGTGTCCAAATCAGAATTCATCTATCTTACAATGAAGCAAACAACCCTTACTTGCAGACATGGCAATTCTAAGAAATGATCTGGGGTTTATGAAAGATAATCAAAGAAACATGAGCTTTCGGAACAGCAGTGTCACCAGCAGGGCTAACACGCTGTGTCAGAGTAATTGGGCTCTGTAAGCTCACACTTACTGTGAGCACAGCCGTGAGAAACAGATCAGGTGATAGAAAGATAACTTATAGCAATAAATAATGAGAAAAGGATGGTGGAGTGACGGATAAATTGGACTCATCTTGAAAAAAAAAAAAAACAACCAACAACTGAATCACAGCTGGTATGCAAAAATCCATCAGTCGTGGACCAGCGAGGGCCCCAACACTGAAGTCTGTGTAACTTCTCGGCCACCTCCTGACCCTTCCCAAGCGTCAGGGAGTGCTGATGCTCCTCCTTGTCCTGCTGGGGTAGGGTGGGGTCCTCGGGGACCTCTGCCCCACCAGGGAGGAACCCACCAGTGTGGCAGCCTGGAGGGTGAGCCAGGACCAGAGGAACAGCTGTCACAGCTGGCTGGCCGGCCTCTGGCGCTGCATGGACAAAAACTGCATTGCTCTCCCCTTGCCAAACTTTCTCCTTGTTACACAGATTTGTTCATTTCCAATATAAGTCAAGGGCACTTCACGAAGCTGTGCTTTACGGAAATTGTTTCTGAAACCTTTTCAATCATACTTTTCATACACGGCCCATAGTACATTATTGGTACCGCTTTTTGGTTAATTTCCAAGAAAAGGGGGTGGAACTAGAAATGTTACAAAAATCTCTGTATTTAGCAGTGATGTGGTTGCAATACAGGCACTGTGCTCAGCCGCTGGTAGTTGCAGTGCAAGGGGAAAATATTGCTTGCTACATTGGTAAAAACTTACAGAAGTTCCACAACGATGATTAAAAGACTAGGAAATAAGCTTTTTTTATCAAGGATTAAGAAGACATAGTCAGGACGCATCATATTATCCCCTATAGGCATTTGATAATAATGTCTTATAAATATTTTTGACAATAAACATTTGTAACAGCAGAATAAGGTATAGCAAAGCTTGGTGACAGGGTAAAGAAGCAGCTAGAGAAATTCACAAATGTGCAAAAAAGAAGGAATCAAAAAATCTCTGAGGATTAGTAGTCTATTATTCATCACTGAAAATGTTCAGATTGAGATCTTCTCCATGAAAGATATGTGTTGTGGTTCAAACTTTATTAGTTACAGTATATTGGATTTTGTCTTATGGAAGGTAGCATTATACTGTGGTTTTCTCAATTCAACAAGACTTCAAAGTATCTCAACCAGCATTTGTTAGGGTCTATTTAGAAAGTACATTGAGTGACAGAAGGAAGGATGGAACCAAATAAAATGTGTTTCATCTTCTAATTTATATATTACACATTTGTAGCCTACTTTCTGTCTTCATATCTACAGCTGTATGACAGCACCTTGTGCTTGCACAGTACTTGACAGTGGAAGTGTTGGTATTTGCTCCATTTAGACCCACTAAACGCTCCTCTGAAGGTAGCAGGAGACTTTTCAGTCTAACCTACTGAATGATTCATTCGGCACAATGGGTTGATACAAGCTGCATTGATAAACCACCCACTTGCACAAGAGCCGTCATTATTCTGAAGGCATACAGGCCAATTTGCTAATTTGTATCTTTATAAATGTATAATAAATATATTTTTATTTTAAATATACTTGAGCATTATTCTTATCATTGCAGGTCACACCAATTTAGAAGGCTAAATCTTATTTTCAATAGTTCTTTAATCCTCAAAGGAATTTAAGTATCTCACAGCCATTAATATGACAGGGATGTAATGGGGTAATTATCACTAGTTAGTAAATGAATTACCATACATCACTGTTGAAAATAGGACCTGGCCATCTGAATCACTCAGGCAACACCAAGTATATAGCACCAAGTGTATAGAAACTGTGACGTTAAATTCTGTTCTGCAGTAGTTTGAATCCAGTGAATTGCACCAGATGCCAAACTGTACAGAGTTGGATTCCTTTGTGAATATGAGCAGGCTGAGGGTTCTTTGCTTAATCCCCAGTACAACACCCACTTCTTTCCATTCCACCTTAGGAGGATGCCAACCTTCTCAGACCGAGCCAGTCTTCACTTTCTGATCTGTGCTTGACACTACAGAATCCTCCATAAAATTGTTATTTCCACTAAGTTTTATTTCTGTTTGAAAGGCAAGCATACGATCTCTCTTTGCAAAGGCATTAACATTTCCTGATGAAACCCTCCTTAGCCCAAACACTGATAAATATAAATGGAAGATTAACCTGAATGAAAAGTTCAAGTGAGTAATTTAGTATTAATAACTCCTGTTTTATCCTAGGTTAGATCATAAATGATTTATTTTGCTGAAATCACGGCAAAATGCACAATCATACTATATGTATGGAAAATATAATTAATCACAACAGAAAATACCATATCACTTAGGAACTAATATCCAACATATGGCAACACTGCAAAGAAATGTCTGTCTGATGTGATGCAGAACCATATTTTGTACTTATCTGTAAGAAACCAGTGTTCATAATTATCAAATCTTCTCTGAGACAGATGTACACTACAATATTCCTATTTCTTCTATGTAGGAATTAAACTCACTTCTAAGTAACTTGTTGGTCTTCTCAGTCTCGCTTCTGAGTAATAATACAACAAAGGCCACACTCTGAAGTCCTTACTCATTAGATTTGCATTTTGGGCATACTTGATAGCATTGCAGAAAAAAAGTGCCTGAAGCCCATAGAAGAGTTCTCGTCATTGATATCCTCATTACATCTAGCATTAAAAGACATATTAGTTAACTGGTAGGGAAATAAAGAAAAGGAACAAATAAAAAAGTGATGTTACCATCAATTGGATTACTATAGTTATTTTAAATACTTTCAGAGAGAGAATAACCAATTGAGAGAGAATTGCCAAAAGAGAATCAGCTCCACTGGTGATTTTAAATCTTGTGGGTTTAGGCTGTTCCCACCACCTTACAGTGGGTGTTATATTGCCCTTCACCAGGGGACTCTCTGATAAAGCAACTACCCAGAGAACGGAGACTGTTTTTCATGCAAGGTTGTGCATAGCTCCACTGGGTAGAGAAACTCGTCACGCTCAGGTAACCCGATAGTGTTTCTGTCCTTGATTCCACAAACTTCCACACAGATTTTTTGGAGTCAGAATTCATCGGGAGGTCATTCAGCCCAGTAACGTTGTTTTGGCATGATGGGATTAATGATTAATGTGGCCTGAGACTGAAAGCTCCCTCACTGCAAAGCTTTTGACAGTTCTAAACTTTGTGCATTCTACATCAGCATGGAAGCCTTCAGAAGATTTACAAAAAAGGAGTCACAGTGATGACTCCAGTTATGATCAAAAAGCTCTCTGTTTTCACGCAAGTTTTCTTCTTTCCCCTGGGAATGGACTAGAGACTGTATGCTGAACTGCAAAGAAGTTTTCCATTGAATGTGTTAACAAAACCAGTATCTATAAAGACATTTTGATTTCAGTGGAACAGTATTTTATGATAAAAATAAAAAATTCTAAAAGTGTTTTGCCTGTTCACTTGATGAATTAAGCAATAGTCCAAGGTGCTTTGGCAACACAGAGCCCTAGCTATGTCGGGACTGTAATTTGTTAAAACATAGTAACTTTTGTGAAATTTGGCTCTGAGATTACATTTGTAATGACTTCATGGGTAAAACAATATCACATACATCTCTCTTTTTGGACTACCAGCATTATTCAAGCCTGTCTGTCACACAGTTCATTTTCAAAATGCTCAGAGGTAAAAACCTGAAATGGGATCCCCCAAACTCTCAGTCTGGAGATACTCTTATTCTCCAGAAAAAAAATTATTACAGTCATTAGACTTGCCATATCTTTCTTCTTCGTCACCTCCTTCCTCACTGCGAATAGCCTTCTCTGGTTGGAAGTGACTGACAAATATGCGTGAACTGGTTTTGTGGTCCAGACAGGCAGGTTATTCTCCCATTGCACCTATGAACAAAGCAGTCTCTGCAAGAACTCCTATAAATTTACTGTTTCTGATTATTCTGCTATACTTCATACTCCCAGTTGAATTCCTATGAAGATGAAAGGTGGTGAAGGTTTCAGCAGACTCATTTTCAACAGTGAGTGGTCCAGTGCTGGGTCTAACTTTTCTCCCTTGCCAAAAGGTGAGATACTGAAGTTAGCAACATGGAGAGGACTTATGTTTTTGTTTTACTGCTGGGGTCTTGGCCTCAGCAAGTCAGCTGCTGAGTTTATGATGTACAAGTTGTAAGACTTAGTCAGAGATGTCCAAACTCTGGGACACTGTGTTTTATCTGGTGTTTTTGCTGTTGTGTGTTGTTTTTTCCTTAGGGCTTAATAAATAACTTCAAAATTATGTTTTATAAAAGCATTTTACAAATAAAAACTGTTCACACTGTTGCTTTTCTTTTGGTTTTTTTTGAGGTGGGGGTATTTTTTAATTTTTTCTTTGTAGCTAGTGAATGCCCATTGAGTTTAGTGGGAGTATAAAAGAACAGAACAAGATTCAAAATCGAGGTGTTAGGATTTGACCCTTTGTAGTCCCTATCATTCCGCTACCATGTACACATATTTTGAAAATAATTTTAAAATGAAATGGTGGATCACTTAATAAGAAGTCTGACTCTGTGATGAAAGAAAGCAAGCTCACAGTGCAGAAGATGTAAGTATGACTTAAAGTCTTTGCCAATGCAAAAATATCAGCTAAATCCAGATGAGCTGTACCGCATTTATCCCCATACTAATTTTTTAAGTAATATAAGTGGATGGTCAATCTTCGAGCAAATACATATTCAAAATTAACAGATATATTCTTAGATTGTTGAATATGTCTGGCAACATACATATATGAATTTGCAGTAACAATTTGGCAAACCGGTAAAATTAAATTTAAAAGGAAAAAACTTGCAAATGTATTTTGATTGCTTTTGTAAGAACAAGTCAACCTTCCGAGAAGCTTGATCTTTTAGCAAGTGAAAAGTAAATTTGTTCTGAAGTTTCTGCTTTCACAGAAACAAAATGCATGCCTGCTGACTAAAAATTTTTGTTTCAGATAAACTTTTGTTTCTTTTTCCCATCCTATGTAATGTCATCACCACAATCTTTTCTTTTGCATTGGTAAAAATCTTAATAGTAAATTGATAATTTTCCATGCTATTCTGAACAACTATAAAAGAATGTATGATCAACCTTTGTACTGAATTGATCAAAAATTCATAATATAAATAATTATATTTTAATTAGTTCTTTCAATAGGCTATTTCTGAAATTTGTTACAGATAATCAGTTGCTATACTAATGTAGCCCAGCAATAATTAACATTCAGCTTTCTGGCACTAATCACCGGAACCATGGCTCGCTTCCTAGCATTTAGGGCAGCCCTTGGAAATAATGTGATAAAGCACTCAAGAGCGTTCCACCAATTTGCACACTTGGATGAGTGAGCTTTCCAAGCCATCTGATTTTAAAAGTGGGTGCCTCACGCTGTGGAATATTGTCTCTGCTGAATTTCCGAAAGACTGTTCCATTAAATGATGGGGATGGAGAAGAAAACTGTAATCAGAATGTATTAACCTGAAATGAAATTCTGCTGGTCAGTCACAGAAAAGGAATGCCTAAAAAAAAAAAAAATAATAAAAGAAACTTTAAAAATGTCTGGGAGAAACAAGTCTGGTTGTAGTTGCAAATATTTTTTTTTCCACTATAAATGCCAGATTTGCATTATGTTAACAAACATGAAATGGGTAGGTTAACTATGATTATGTTACAATTGGTATTAACTTTTCAGAATGTTTTGTGGAATCAAGGTTTGGTGGTTGTTTTTTTTTAATTCTTAATTTATACAATAACACAACATTACCTTTGAGCAGTGGATGGAATGAGGGCCGCATTATCTAGTTTGTTTTGCTTCTGATTTAAGAGGTTCAGAAGTCTCTGAATTTAATAACACATGAAAATGTGTTACTAAAGATTCACATTTAATTGAAAAAAAAATCCCATAAGTCTTTGGGAAAACTTTCAACATGTTCACAAGCGCTAAACACAGCTGAAGATTCTGATGGTTAATACATGCCATTAAATAAATAAATAAAATTATATTTTAAGTGTGTCCGTTAAATTTTCATACAACACTTTTCAAAAAATATCTATTATTCAAAGTCATTCTGTTAAGCAGAACCTGCAAATGATGACCTGTTTATTCTCAGGCAGATTTTATCTAATGTGACTAAGTCCATTTGCTTATTTTTAAATAATGACTGTGTTGACACAAAATTGATACAGTGAGATACTTCACTATTATGCCCAGTATATAATCTAGTAATAACATAGTACTTACTAGAAAAATCTTGATAAAAATGTAATTTTAGACTTTTTTTCTAAAGTACTTGAAAATCTTGTCTATGCTTGAATAGAGGACAATTAGATCTATAGTATATTGTTAGAAAAAATTGACCTATTTTAATCTGGATGATGAAACAAATTCATTTATCTATTATTTCTATTTCACTTCTTAAAAATATGATGTATGCAACTGTGAACAGCTTGGGTTTGTTTTTTTCATCAGAAAAGCAAAACTACAAAAATGCCTTGTGAAATACCTTGTGCAATGGGACATTTTATGTGTGTAAAAAATGTTACACACATAACATTGTTCCTAATTTTTTCTAATATTTCCTATTTTGTCCTGCTAATTTATAAGATTTATGAGACTGTTCCATAGTTTCTTTAAGAATTTGGAGATCTTAGGATCTGAAGGGATAGAAATGCGTAAAAGATTAAAGAATGTCAGTGGGTGTGACTTTGCTTTATATTTACATGGTCCTGTGCTGCTAAACTGCAAATCAGTGTCCTGGTTTGAGGTAAAAGAGAGCATCTGTCATTCATTTTAGTAGCCAGCCCAGCCCAAACCATGACATTCAACTAGATATCATGAATTTCTAGATCTGATGGTCATATTCACCGTCCTACATCCAGAATTCCCTTCCATTTCCCAGATCCAGATACAATTTCTTGGCTTCATCCTGTATTGGAGCCGGATCTGGGCATCGTTAAGGCCCACCCATACTCACACACCTTCGTTTTCATGCAAAGACAATGTGAGTACACACTAGGGACAGGAGCCACTGCAGAACATCTTGAAAATTGCGTCCAAATACAGCCCATACACCTATCTGAGGAGAGATAACTTTTTCCTTTGTGTTGAGAAGAACCATAAATATGGAGGAAAAGGCAGGGGGAGACCTGATCTCTTTCAGCACATACCAAGTAGAAAGTGTCATGACCTCTCATACCACTGTGGCTAAAAAGCCCCAGTATGCTTGCCCCATTTTCAATCAACCAGTATAATTAGTGTTAGCTGCTCTGACCAGCAGTGTTTCTTTCAATCTTTCTGCCCCTGAGACAATATCTGAATTTCAGAGACCATCTATAAGTTGCACAAGCGTCTGTCAGACTGTCCATATCTTACGGGAATCACAGAATATGTAAACCCTGAATGCCTCTGTTGTACTCTCCAACTGCAGACACAAACCTGAATGCTGGTAGCTCTCCCTATGGCTGCTGTGCCCACAAATGAGTTGAATTAGCTTCACACAATTTCCTTCAAGAAAAAAAAAAAGGTAAAGTAGATTGGGAAGAAATGGATGTGAGATGCCTACACGCAGCTGTTTCAACAGATTTTGTGCTTCCAGGGGTAAGGGGAATGATGGGGAAGGTCACTTTCAGCTCCTAAAATCTTTGCGAGCTGCTGTGAAGCACGGTAGAGATTAAAATGCCAAGGAGTGCCCTGAGATGTAGGAGATAAGGAAAATTAGCAGAACATTTCTTCTGTCCTGATATGAAATCTCTCAAGAATATTTCATACAACGAAAGGCAGACAGCCATGTGGAGAAATATATTTAAAAAAAAAAAAGAGAAGAACCTCCTTCCAAGAATTATAGAACAAATACATCAGGTCATCAGCATAAAGCTGAATTTTTCTTCAATAATTCTAGCTTCCTGAAAGATGCTGCAATTGATCCCCCACCTCTTCATCAAAGAAATCCAAACTAGGATTCCTACCTGGAGGTACTGGCCCAGTCCTCGTGCTTTCATTGTGATCCATGTGGCAAGTCTTTTTCTGCATCTGGTAAGAGCACTGAATGGTTTAAGGCATATATTTTCTTTTCTGAACCTTTTCTGGGTTCACAGTCAGTCTTGCAGACCAAAGGAGGTAGGTGATACGAGGCTTCCTTAGCTCCTAACATTGTTTTGATTAATTTTTGTCCCTCTTGTGCACTTGTGCAAAAGAGAAACACATGGGTCTGCTTTCCCACTTTAATCATCCCAATCAAGGCATCTCTTTGATCAACATCACAAATCACAGTACATTGCATATTCTACAACAAATAAGCGCAGGGTGCTGTAGATTGATATCCAAACGGCACATAAAAGATCTGGAGCACAGATCAAAAAGGAAAGTGTGGGTTTTTGGCTGGTCAGTAGTCTTGTGTTGTACTGTATTACTCCTCTACGTCTTTGGCTAACAAGGCTTCTGAAAACAAGCCAGCTCAATCAGCTCCTATGGGAAAACTCACTTTTTGTTCCTTATCAGTTTTATCTGCTGGCTATTCATAAAGCAATCATGAAAACATTTTATTGCTTCTTTTTTCTAATTCTACCACAAAATAGCTGAAAAGGCATGAAAATACATACCCACACAAAGAAGATCTGAAACCATCATTGTAATTTTGGTCACAGAACCTCATTTTTCAGTCCATTAAGTGTTTATATATGGCCTCCATGGTCATGCTCCCTCTGGTGAGGCAGGGAAGTTCTGTCAACTCCTTCATATATGCGTAACTTGGATATATAAAGCTTATGATCAACACGGAGCATCTTTTTGCCCTTTTCTCTCTGCAAGTTAGACTGTGCCATGCAAGGATCCCACATCAGCTCCCATTCAGCACTCTTAAGCCCTCATATACCAGTGGGTCTGTTCCTGCCACATGGTTGTTAATTACCAATTAGTCCTTTTGTGGTTCTTCTGAAAATTAAAGGCATGGCCTTCCTGTTCAGTCCAGTTCCTTCCAAAATATTTGAAACTTCCTTTTATGCTGGTATTGAGTGTTTTGGGTTTTTTTTTATTGTTGTTATTATTATTATTTATTATTATTATTATGGAGGGTGTGGCCTTAGCTTGTTTGATTGTTTGTTTTTCCTTAATATTCCTGTGCTTTCTTTCTCTTTTGCACATTTTAATCTTTACAGACACAGATGGTCACCTCATATATGTAAAATTAAACATATGAGACAGCCTACTTGCATAAAATAAAGCATATGTGTCACTGTTTGCAGAATCAGAGCTTCAGTGTGCATGTCATAAATCCAGAGAGGACTTGCCCATGGCTCCTGCTCAGCAGCCATACAGGTTGGCACATAAGGAGCCACCAGACACTCCTTTCTTGCTCTTTAGGATTTGTCCTCATCCCAAGGCACGTATCTATTTGGTAAAAGCCAAAAGCAGGCACTCCTTCCTGTGCTTCTGTTTCTCATATTGAGACCGGGGGATGCACACAGTGGTACAAGTAACTTATGCCAAGTCACAGTGGTTGTTTGCACTGTGGTCATCAGGGTGCAAAGCAGGACTGGATGGTGACTCTCAGAATTAAACGCTCTTCTTTTCTTGGTGTACTCAGCAGAGAATGAATAGCTAATTAGTAACTCGCCTTGGTGTTGTATGGTCAATGTGTCTACCCTTGGATTTGTAGTTTCATTCAGTTGGGAGGAATTAAGCTAAAATAAAGTGCAAAAAGGCCTGATTTTTTTTTTTTTCCCTAATCCATTTCAAACCCTTGAGCTCTTACACAGGGCCTGTTGGCACATCTGAATGCCTTTGTCTGGTTAGCTCTCAGAGCATGGGGGCACCCTTTTACTGAGGTTCACAGAGGTCTCATATGATGGCAGAATGATGTGTCCTTATTGGGTTTTGTATTTGTTGATGACTGGGGAGTAAATGCCTGTGAAGATGAAATACCAGCATGCTCATCACCTTTTACCAAGCATATTTCCCTGTTTCACTAAGCCTTCATAAGTACTTGGTACAGAAACAGCTCTGTTTATTGGAGGTGCTTGTTCCCCAAGCTCCTGGGACTGTGCCCAGTTGCAATCACAGCAGTGTTATTGCAGTTCCTTCCTGTCCCTTTGATGTAGCATTTGCTTTTTAAATTCCTGCTGCTTTCACTCATTTTTCTCAGTCTGCTTTTTGGCTTGATTTCTGAAGGTACTGGGGCTCTTTCAGGGACAAGGCTTTAATAGGGAGCGCATGTTTCTCCCACCTCACTGTTTTGCTAATTCATAGTGTTAAAGCCTGATCGATTTACTAGCACCGACAACCCCTAGAAGCACATCAAATACAGCATCCACTATATAACGCTTAGAAGAAGTCAGCTTTAATAACCAAGAAACTGAAGCCTGTTTATTTCCCAGCTTCTCTCCTTACTCCCTCAAATTACTGCAGGAGTTTAAGGATTTAAAGGACCTGGAGGAGGCCCTTGCTGCCTTGTGGGATAAAGCTATTAAATGTCAAATGCCTTGCAGCAAATAGTGTAGGAACACAACTATTAGTAAAACTGAAGGGACTCGTGTATTCCCTTTCACAGACCGAGAAGACTAAAATGAAGATGGCAAATCTGACATCAACACTGAACCTAAAAGGGTTATAAAACATTTTGAGTTAGATTGTCCAAGATGCTCTAGGTAATCATAAAGACTTGGCTTTTATAATTTTTTTTATTATAAAGTTGACAGAGGCCCCATATCTCCACACAGGATTTTTAAGGGCATTACCATGTGAGAGAGCAATTGGCATTTCTCTCTGTATATAAATGGAGGATGAAGGATAAAAACCAAAACTGAAACAAGAAGGTATTGAATCTATTATTTTTTTCCTAATATTAGTGTGGCTGAAATCTAGCAATAGATGTACTCTGGGTATGCCTTACATTACTCTTTTAAACCAGCCGTATTTTTTTTTTTTTCACAAACACAACATATTTCACAAAAAAAATTAAATTTATTTCAAATTAATAGTGGGATTGAAGGAAAACTGTAAATGTTGTGGTTTAATGGACTAAACACACCTATGGATGGTAGTAGTGTCATCTCTGCATTTTTGGGTAAGCAACTTATCTTAACATTTGTAAAATGGCAACAGCACTCATTTCCTTACAACACATCCCATGAAGCATAAAGGTCACAGCTCTACTCCAATGAAGTCTAGTAGGCAGAAGACCAAGCTCATTTTAGGAAATGTTGGACAAATTTTGCCCTCGGTTAGACCCTATGGACTTCTGTGGGAGTGAGAGGGTGGCACAAGAAGCAGAATTACTGTGTTGTCCTTTCCTATTCATGCTGTGCCAATCGTGACAGCATCTGAGCACTTTCCCAAATTAAGACTAAACAAAGAAGACTAATGTCTGTCATGTGAAATTTCATCTCTGATTGTCCCCCACAGAGAAAAGTTATGTGAATGCTGTGTAGGACGGATGTTGTGATATTCACATAAACAAAAAAGGTAAATGCATATTTAAAAAAAAAAAAAAAAGCAGACATGCTTATTTAGTTCCTGTTAGAAAGAAAAGGTTGAATAAATGAGCTTTATAATTGAACTGGAAAGGCTTCTAGTTTGTTGACAGACTGTTTTTTTTAAAACACATTTTCAAACCCAAGACAGTTTTCATTCACTGTAAACTTTCATTAATGAACACTGGGTCAAGATGAGGGAAGGCTAACAACATGGACTTATCAGTGGAAGGCATCACTATTACACTGTGAAAAGAAACGAATGTGAAGGACATATTCTGATAATTTGAATTATTTACTAAAATTTAAAGTGGTATTGTTTATATTTTTTTTTTTTTTAGTAAAGGACAAACAATAATCAGTGATGCATAAACTGGGGAAACTCTGGAGCATCAGTTCATTTTGGGGGCCACCAACAGCAATGTGAATACAAATCCCGGCAGTTACATCTCTAGTCACCCATCCCAATACTTAATTTACACATCCTCAGGTCTAAGTCTTCTGTTGATGTTAACTACTATACAACCCCTGATTTCAATGTTCCTGTGAATCCGTTAGTTGACGTGGTGCTCGCATAGACAGTTTGCTTTGGACTTGCAGAAATCTTTTGGGTGCAGCAATTAATATTTATTACCTGATAAACTAAGAGTTATGAGGGAGTGTAGTGATAGGATGAGGGGTAATGACTTTAAACTGGAAGGAGGGGTGATTTAGATTAGATCTCAGGAAGAAATTATTTACTGTGAGTGTGGTGAGACACTGGAACAGGTTGCCCAGAGAAGCTGTGGCTGCCCCATCCCTGGAGGTGTTCAAGGCCAGGCTGGA
>JAOXJK010000023.1:55624421-55637172 GCA_025774025.1 Xenus cinereus | reverse complement strand
TTTGAGCAACCTGCTCTAGTGGGAGGTGTCCCTGCCCATGGCAGGGGGGTTGGAACTGGATGATCTTTAAGGTCCCTCCCAACTCTAACCATTCTATGATAGTTTTAATATCACACAATAAGTAGAAGACAATGCACAGACCAGAAGGACATACTTCTGGCCAACCACATCAGACATACATAATCTCACTGCTGCACTAGCTAACAAATCTCTACCACAAATGCTGGAACTTTTAAATAGGACCTGGGCTGACATCTATTTATACTGAAATCACCCTGTCTTTACTCGGTAGATAGCAGGGATGCTACACAGTTCCTAAAGCGAAATAGGACAGCCCTTTCCCCAGTTATACACCCTGTGCTCTGGCTGATGTCAGTAACCACACTAACCACTGGACTCCTAAGTGCTGGGCACCCTGACGTCAGTAATTAAAGCCTTTTCTCCATAAGACAAGTGTGAACATGCACAGTTGTCTGTCCTGATGGTCTGTGCTGGTATCTCCTTTTTGCAGAAATGTTAAGCTCTCTGCCAGCAGCAAAGCTGGGTTCTCAGCTTCATGTTCCTTTCTTCTGGAGGGAGCAGGGGAAAGTACAATGTCAAAATGTTCAAGGAACAGAATGTATTTATTTGGAAATGTGGTTAAGAAATTGCTCAAGTTGATAAAGTTTAAGCCCTTTTATTCATTTTCCTCTGATTTTTTTTCCTCTCCTTTTTTCCTTCTCATCAACAAAATTCTCCCACTCCTATAATTGCATTTATTGTGTGTTGGTCATGTTATTCTCTTAAATTGGATGTTCTGAACCCTTCCCTTTTTATTTACTTTGAAACACAAACTCCATTTCCGATTCCAACACAATAATTCTACAGCAAAGCCCAGAGGAGCTTTGAGTGGGTAAGGAATGAAATACTGGATTCACTTAATAGTAAAATTCACTGGAGCCACCATTTTACTTTCCATACATGTTTTATAAAGGAATCACATCCAATAGCCTTTGGTTTCACTGTGAGGATTTTCTGATATTGTCCTACATTTGGATTTACCTTTGGCTCACAGCAAATTGATAGATGGGGGTCAAGGCCTAAGAGCTTTGGTAATTAAAATCTTCCCTGCCATTTTCTGTATGCACAAGCAGATTACGTGGTGCTGCAGAGATTCTTACAAACGATACTCTAGCTGCCAGCATCACCAGAAAAATCAGACACGTTTCCTTGTATTAAGTTCCAAAATAGCATATGGTCTAACAGCCTCTAAAGGATGCTGTCGAAGAAGGCGGTTGCTGCCAAGGTCAAGCCTGATCGTATCTGGGGAGATGGGGCTTTTTGATAAACAGAAGAGGTCTGGAAGGCAGCTCGGCTTCTAATGTGAGCAGCTCTCGTGCACAAAAGCAGACTGATAAAGCGGTTTGCCCAATCCCAAGGAACCGAAATGCATCTTCAACTACCCTGTTGTGAAGCAGATCTGAATTTGGCGAGGGACTGCCAGACTGAGTTGTATAACTAAAAGCACAACTTCATTATCTTAATCTATAAAGGGATATCAAAAAATTGGCCTGGCCAGTTGCATGAGCCATTTTTTTCATCAAAAGGTTTTCTCAGAAAGCCCTCGGCACCAAACGTGTTGTGTATCTGTGCACACATGTACAACACCATTGTATTATTTTCTCCTACGGCCAGTGATTATGTATGCCTCTTCGAGGCTGCTTCTGCATGTAGCACTATGACAAACAGAGCAGAAATTATTTTTAAAATACACAGGCAATGCTTACAGTCCTCTTCTCATACTATTGACAATATCACAAAATACTAAGAGAGAAAAGATTTTATTATCAATTAGTTGTTTTGTTTCTTTGGTTTTGGTTGGGGTTTTTTTGTTTTGTTTTGTTTTTAAATACCAAAAGTAACTTTCTTGGATTATGTCCTCATCCACTAAGGGATTTATATGAAAAAGAAATGTTTTCCTATTTCTGCCTATGGGATCTGCCTATGGGAATCCTATCTGGACCTAAAGTAACATAGCACTACTGCTCAATCAATTCTATTGAATTTAGTTGAGGGTTGGTTTTTTTAATTATAATTGAGCATTATAATTGAGATCAAACTCTGACCATGATTTTTATAAAATGACAAGTGAGTTAGAGCGACCAACTTAAGATGGTTCTAAAAGGCCTGCATTTCAGAAACTCATGACCATTCCACTTCCCTGCCTTCTCTCTAAAAATGAGAGGCTTTAGGGTGTCACAGGCGGTTGAGCCAAAATCATGAGTCGTTTCTGAAAAGTGATTCTTTTTAATGTCGGCAACCTTATCTACCTGCCTCTGATAATGTGCCAGCCAGGAGAACTGCCTGGATCTTGTAAATAACAGTTGGCCAGTGTAAAAGAGGCCCTACAGTTTAAGGTGCTTTGATGTTATTTCATTTTACACCCTTTTGATTTGATTCATAAAGTGGTGCTTCGGAATTCTTTGTAGTGTTCCTTAGCACAATTAAATTTCCAGATGCTTTCCCTCCACTATAGCTCTGATTATATCTTGGGAACAGGCTTTTTTGGTTAGAGGGTGCCATTTTTAAACATTAATTTTTCAGGCTAAGTTTGTTCTTCAAGTTCTGGTCTGTTGCCTTCTGAATTGTGACAGGCATTGAAATGCTCTTAAAAACAATGATATAATTCTTCTCAGAAACACTCTGTTTCCTCTTGTTTGTTGTGTCTAAAGGATTTTACCAGGGAATATCAGCTACACATCATTTATTGAATTATTAAGCTTCAAACCAGTTTATCAAACAAGTGATTGATCCTAAAAAGCTGGATTTTTACATATGCAAACAGTGGTGTTGTCCACAGTGTGTTTATAGCGTTATTTTGAGACAAACTAGATTTGACAAGATGTTGGGTTTCATGGAGATGAAGAAGAAACTTGGTGGGTGGATTTTGACTTCATACAGATACAAATTTCGTAGCAATTATCAATTATCTTTTATTATAGAGGATGCATTCACACCTAATTTCTGTCATTCTGGATTGTGTTAAATTACGTAGACTTTCTTAGGATTTACAGTAATATGCCCTAGATTAGATTCTAGCCAACAATTTCAAAAAGGAGAGAGGGTTTTGGCTGATTTCATTGTAGGAGCTCACAGCAATTCTTCCTGAACAAAGAGTGTGAGTTCACATTTCTCTGTACAATATTATTGTAGTCCATGTTTATGGATTAGATCCATCAGACAGTACAATATTAAACAACCGACACCATGGCAAGCTCTTTCCTTTTTTTTTTTTTTTATAGTGCTGTAGGCATATGTGTTAGAAAATAAAGATGGAGTCTTGCTTAGGAGAAACGTCATGTTAATGCAAAACAAGAGCAACAGAAGAAGACAAATGCAGGAAACTTTTTGAGGGAGGGAGGCTGAAAATGAAATGAAGAGCTTATGTGGCTGTCTGGGTGTAATTTTGGAATTGCTTTATCATGTTTAAATAAATATAGACGAGTCTAAAAGTCTTTAAATAAATAAAGACTAATCCAGGAGTCTACTTAGGGAAGTGAGTTTTGACAGGTACATAATAACCATATATGAATAGTAACTGCATGCAGCCTGTTAGCTTCCAGTCATGCGCTCAGCTCATTAAATCATGGTGCCTAGTTGAGTGACAAATTTACAGGTCGTCTTATAATTTGGATTGATGTCATAATTAGGACATATTCAAATGTAAATGCTTTCAGTTGTGCAAGCAAGGCACAATCTTACTTACCTTTCTCTTTTACCCTCTAAATGAACTGTAAGTTCAGGACATGAAATAGTCCTAAAAAAAAAAAGAAAAAAAAAAAAAGAAGAAGAATGAAGACTAAAATCATAGGAGCCAACCGCCATGCTGCTCTGCTCATCCTTGTTACAGTTGTCACAACTTGGCAGAAGTCCCTGAATGTGGCTTCTGTTACACCTTTGCTTCAGGATTTTGGTTACATTTAAAATGCATCCGCTAAAATAAAGGACTTTCACCTTCTCTTGTTACTTAAAGTGCAGTTTCCAGTCTTCCAAAAGGAGTCATAAAGTCAGAGGTCAGTAAGACTGTAAGAGTAATGACAGAGCCCAAAAGCTAAACAAGTCCAAATGGAAACATTAAAAAAAAAAAAAAAAGGCAAGCCATTTTGCACAAACCAGCATATTTTCAAATTTTCAAATTTCAAATGTTTTGCAAATTGCTGGACCCACACCCATTGCCCTGTTCTTCACCAGCTGCAAATCTCTCAAAGGATCAGTGATGCTGTTGGACTGGATTCGATGCAGCCTACAGCTGTGATGCTGGGAGAGGAGAGTGTGGGATTTGCCACTGCTTCTCAGCTTGGGGTTGCCTTGCGAAATGACTAAGAGGAAAAAGGAAACAGAACACATCCTACATACCCAAACACCTGCGATTGAGAAAAGAAACTAAATTGGGAAAAAGCAAGCAATATAACGGCATTCAGAATTTATGTTAATTTTGAGCTGAGTGTAGGGACTTTTTCAAAAAATTTTAGATGGTCTGTCATAGGAAAAGTTGAGAAGCGTCATCCTCTGATCAGCTGCATATATCCCTCACAGGTCAACATCATTCTGTTGTTCTGTGGGAAGGATGTGGAGGTGACAGATGTCCTGATCTCTCAGTGTTTGGATCAAGCTGTTTGTTTGCAAGACTAAAGGCTAAATTGATCATGCAGGAAAATCTGACAGGGAAACTGTCTCTTGATTTTCAGGAGAATATCTCAGAAGTCAGGAAACTGCCACTAAGTTTCCATTTCACTGTAGAAAATTTAAATTGAAGGAAAATGGTAATTTTAGTGGAGCTTTGACAAAAGGTTGTTTTGCACTGGCTTTACTGGCAACTATTCTCAGTCAAAGCAAAGAGAAGGGAAAAGCAAGAGGAGAGAAAGAGAAGAGGAGGAATGGCAACCAAAAAAATACAGGCCCAAGATTTTTTGGAGGACAACTGCTACGAAAGCCACAGCATTTGTACATGGCATATCCCCTTCTGTGAGGGGAATTAAATTTGCTGAAAATATTCTCTCTCAAATAGATGGGAAACAAATTTCTGTTGTACTTGTGAGTTTCTCCCAAGGCCAAATCCATGCCCATCTACAAAGTTGGCGAGCAAACCTGGCAGTTGTATTTTAAGATCATTAAGTCATTGATCTGTAACGACTGGTGGATTTTGCTTTCAGAAATTTTTTTAGAAAGTTATTTTCAAATAGAAAGTATTACCTCTGTATTACGCAAATTTAAGGCTTTTGGACCAGGGCAGTAACCAGTTCATTGTTCTTACATCATATACAAATGCTGGCATAATCCCTTTTTTCAAGTATTCAGACAAGTGATCAGATACAGCCAAAAGCAATTAGTTAAGAAAATAATCCAAGACAGGCATGAAATTTCCCTGTGGGGAAAAGACTAAATAATACCTTGAAATCTGTTTCAAGGCCATTTGTTCTGATTTCGCAAAAAGATCCAATCACTTTTGTCAGACTCTATTGACAAGTACACACCCATTAATATGCACATACACATTAAATTATCTGAAAGTATTTGTATAAGATCTTACCAGACAAAGAGTAAAGTTTGTATTTCCATTTATTACTGGTTTGAAGAGGGATACTACAAAAGGATGTTACAGAATACTTGAGGCATCATTAACAAGGACAATTTAGTGACATTTGCTTATTGTCTTGTTTACATGTGCTAGGGATTACTTACCTAAGTCACCTTGTGTGGACTATCTGCGACTTCTACTTCAAAAAGTTTCCGTTTATACATCACAAAGAGAAAATAGCAAGTACCAAACAGAGAACAGTGTTGTCTATGTGCAAATACAAAAAAAAAAAAAAGGCAGAAAGAGCAGACATCCTCTAAAGAGGAGTGTGTGTGTGAATACTGAGTGATCTGCCTTGTTAAATCATATCATTAAATTATTTCCCCCCATCTGAAGTGCTCTAAGTGGCACAGGTAGAGCGCGGTGGCCTGGCACTGGAGAGGGAGTGCTCTGCTTCCATCTCTCGGTGAACAAGAGGAAGAACAGCCAGATGAGCCTTTTTCATCTGGATTCTTCATTGATCCAAAAGCCAGATGAACAGATGCTTCAAAGGGGGAGGACAGCTGTGCTATGACAGGCAGGAGAGCAGGGATTCTCATAAGGTTTTCTGCCAGGGTGTTCCCACCGCTGCTCTGGGACTCACCATAACCGCAGCTACAGGAGAACTGTAGGGGTTGTGGAGCTGGTCCAAGGAGAGAGGGAAAAGGTATTGCGGTACCGCAGCTTGCGGTAAGGCATCTTCCCACGTTACTGTCAGATGCCGATTCCTTGCCATTAAAATCCATATGACTTTGGGAGGATTCTTCAATAAGCACTGACAAAGAGGGAAACAAGGACAGGGAAGCGCTTTCACCGGGGAAGACGGCGTTCACTGCAGAAGCCAATGAGGCTGGCAGCAGAAGAAGGACCCAGGCCGAATGAATGCCTGTCGGTGGGCTCAGGGGTAGAGCCACAGGCAGCAAGCACAGGGCACTTCCCAGCTCTCTGGAGCCGAGGCCATGGCACGTGTCTGGGCTCCGTGGGAACACACAAACCTCCGGCACCAGCCTGTGGCTGACGACAGAGCCAGGCAGCTGCCTCTCAGCTGCTCAGATCGGTAGGCTCTGTTAATAAAACCCTGCCACGTGCAATGGGGATGGATGAGAGGGTCCATAGCCCAGGAAGCCTCTCATGCTGCTCCTTCAGCTGCGCAATAAAATCTTGGAGGAAAGGGAGCGTCTCAGCCACAGATCAGACCCTCACCACCTTGCTGCCAGCTGCATAGTGTGGTCCTGACATGATAGAATTAGAGCCACGTGAATTTCAAAAGCAACAAGATAAGCAACTTTTTAAGAGCTATCATTATATATCCTTTATTTTATGGGTTTTTTTTTCCCCTTGGAAAAAAAATCTTGTTGGTTCTCTCAGAAACTCCAGGTGGACGTTCACATGTGCTTCTAATCCCAACTCTGGTTGCTGCTAACAGCTCTGACAGGGGAATTACATACTTTTTAAAAATAACAATGAAAATAAATTGGCTAATTTAATTACTGGATGCAAAATTAATTTCTTCATATTATACTGAACACATTGCCTGTACTTATAATAGAGAACAGATACTAACCAAACTCTTCCAGTGTTATTCCAGCACATCTACCTTGTTCTGTATTTAGGTACAAATCTCCACCTGAAATATTTGCCTGTTTTGAGAGGTGAGCTTGCAATCATCCATATTCTTTGGTTTCTTAAACCAAAACCCATATTCTTAAAACCTTGCAGGTTTTAAGTCTAACTATAACTGATTTTTTCTTTAATTTCTATAATGCAAACTCGTATAATCAGTGTTGTGTTATGAGGTCAAGGGGCCTTTTCCTGTTATTATTTGCACTCTGACCTTTAGTTTCAGCTTAATTGTGATTTTCATGGAAACATGAAGTAGAAAAACTACGTAAAAACAGAATATATAAACCACAAGTCTTTGTGATTTCATTTTACCTTCAGCAAAATATATGAGATTACAAACTGTGAAAAAAAAATAAAAATAGAAAATAGAAACTCCCTTTTGAGAAAACAATTGTGTCACCCTTATGCAACTTAAATACAGAATTACCTTTACATTTATACTACATTACTTTTACATTTATATTACATCTATATTTAAGTTCCATTTACTGAGAGAAAATATGTGTTTAAAGGCTTTATTGACTCAGGATCATATTTCAAAACTTTTATTCATCATTTTACTGAGACAAAGCAAAGTTTTAAGGAAATGGCATTATGATATATCCTATGACTTTTAAGAGTAACCAGCGATGTCATCATCAAAGAGAAATATTAAAGCGTTTGTGGATCAGCAAGCTAAATAAAAAATAGTATTTCATTATAGAACCTTAATCTTGATAATTTATGGTTAACTTATCAACTTTCATAACCTTGGGATTGTCATTTGCTAGAAGCAGACATGTTCAAAATACTATATACTTCTTGCCATCCAAATGTCATTTCTTGGGAGATATAAGTGGATTTTATGACTACTAGCCTTAAAAAAAATACTTACCATCTACTGGTCCTTTCTGTTCACTTCCACTTAAACACTAGAAGTGTTTCATTGCAGAGTGCTCAGATCACCTGGTTATGAAAGTCAATCTCCATCTCCCACTTCTGTGTAATGAAACCTTTTAAAATCTATTCACTCCGGCTGCTAAAGAAGGGGGATAAAATAGATTTGGCTCTAGGAATAGTGGTAGGAATCTTCTTCTAGCTTGTGATGGAAAAATATATTTAGTGAAATGGTAAAATGAGAATACCCATTTATGACTGAGCTGGGATCAAGAGACCACCGGAATAGCTCGAGCCCATAGGAAGCTATCTCAAGCACCAGAGCTGTGCTTCAGTCTGATTTCTTCAGTTTAGTGCCAGTGACATTTTTCTTCTCATTTGAGTCAACAGACTTTTGGGTTTTGGTGGCTGTTGGCACATAATACCAGCCTTTGAAATACTGATTGCTCAGCCAAAGTTAACAGAAACAGCTGCAAAACAAGATGTCATTATCTCTGGGTCTTGCTCTGAGTGAGCTGCAAGTGCACTGCCATCTGCAAAGAGCAGTTCTTTAATAAGGGGACTTCTGAAGCCGTTGTTTCTGCATATAAACAAGGCAAATTATAAATGTCGCTTGAGGAAATCTGAAACTGGACTCTCAGAGACAGGCTCTGCGTTTGTTAGATTTGTTGTTACTGCTAAAATAAATCCCTGTAACTCTGAGATGCTGTAGCTCTAATTACATTTTCCAAGCCAGCTTTCCATCCAAATAGCCAAGTGAAGATGATAATTTCTTCAACTCATTTGCTTTGTGTCAAAGGGGAAGAGTTAGGTTGGGATTTGGTGGTTTGTTTTGGTTTTTTTTCTCAAGTGTTCATGGGTTTTTTTGCATAGCGGCACGGAAAGGTCTATTTTATTCTTTAAACTCTTTTAATAGTGTTAAAGAGCATTAGACAACCTGATAGTAATCAACAGCCATGGCTGTAATGTTGCATGGACATGGCTAAGAAAGATTCCAAGCAGTATTTTGCATAAAGCAGACCAGAAATATAAAGTCATCTCTGTAACTGCAGTACATTTTTCTAACCCATTGCCTAGTTGATGCTACAAACATAAGCACCTCTAAGCTGTTGCAATATTCCTGCTTACAGAGAGAAAAATATGTATGATCAGTGGCTCAGACACACTTTAAATAATTTGTTTTGTGTCCCATTGAAGCAATGTTGGGGACATGAAAGAAGATCATGACTTTCTGATCAATTTGAAGTCTTCAGCTACTGATTTGTTTTAATGATTGCCTTAAATTATTTTTTTTTTTAAGTTGAAGATGGGCAGAGACTGCTGTTACCTGAATGTAATCTTAAAGAGTTCATGACCACGACAAATTTTAAATGCCTTGTATTCCAAAGGTAAAATACAAAGTTGACTGAAATTGTACAGTTAACTAGTTATTACATAGATTTAATACTAGAAAATAAGGAACCCAACTTCATGTCCGTTAAAGTCAATGGGGATCCAGACATTAAAGATCACAAAGTAAAATGATTTTATTAGACTTATAGGGAATCTTTGTACAGAAAGCCTTCTCACCTACAGAGTCTTCTGGATTTTTACAAGTCCCTTTATAATGCATCGCTCCATCCATGCCTCTTTTCTCAAAATTCAGTGACAATTCATTGAGAAAACAATGACAAATGTTTTATAAAAAAAAGAATAAAATAAAACAAACAGTGAATGCCCAATAATCAAATTGTTTGGGTTAAGAAATGAAAGAATCATGCAACGAGACACATGAAGCAGGGAGAGAGGATAGAAAGGCCTGGAAGAAAAAGTAATTGAAGGCAATTGCAGGGCTCTGAAATAGGCGCAAGGATTAGGCAGTGATCAGAACAGAGTGGCTGAACAGCTATTGAAAGGAAGTGGATTTATAAAGAGGAGTTCAAGCAACATCAAGGAACTGCTTCAGTGCAGGAAACTACAGAAAATAGGAATAGCTGGGCTTGTTCAGAGCTGTGGGAAACATTAACAGCCTCACAAAAAGCTGAAGTCTTTTATTCATTTAAACATTTTAAGCACAGCATTTTCAAGCTTTTAATTATTTTTTTTTTCTGTTATGTAGAGAAAATTATTTCCTTTCATTCCTAACAGTTACTTAGTCTCCCTTTTGGGTTGAACATCTGCATATACTTCCTCTCTACCTACTAAGTCTTTAGGAGAAGACACTTATTTGATCGTTTCATAGCTTTTGTCAGAATAGAGCCATCTTCCTAATATTAAGCAGCTACAGCAGGCTTACTGCCATCAGCATGAAGTCAATAAACTCCAATATATGAGCTTAAAGTTAAACAAGGCTTAAGACTATTTCCTAAACATGGAGGATTTTCTGAATTGAGGCCTCAGAACAGAACTGGTGCTCTTTAAAACTGTAGGAAGATACCCAAGCAATATTTCAAGCGTTGCAATTAACAAATACACTGTTAACACTACATAAATCCGTTTTATCCTATTTAATACTCTTTCAAGCACTGTTTCTAAAGAAAGGGAACGTAAGCTAAATTTCCATAAAGACTTCTGTATTGCCATGCATTTGTAAGTTTAACTTGGAGTTACACCTACATCTTTATTTAGGTATGTAACTAAAAACGGCCTAATTTTCTGAGGGCAAGACTCTACATGTAGGTAGCATTTTCATTAGGACATTTGGGATACTTGGAAAAAACCCAATTTTTCAGGCCCTCGAGCTCTTCTTCAAGTTTTAAACAAAAGCTTAAACATCAAGCTAAATATCAGTTGCCCTTAGTCTAATTATTTTAAATCAGCTGAACAATTCAAGAGAAGTCTGTTGATACGCAACGAACAGCGGGGGATGTTTGCCAGGGAAAAGGTCATAAGGCATGAGCAACTATGGGACAAAGAGGAGGCTGCAAAAACTTTGCTTGGGCAGAAGGGGTTATAGAATCAGTGATAAAAGTGTCTCCAGTTAGCTGACAACCTTTGGTATCGAGCAGAGTTAGGACTTCCAGTTCTTAGACCTCTCCTCTCTTCCAAGATCGGAAGAAAATAAAAGAGACGGTTTCCCGAGGAGTGACTTTTCAGGGAGGTTCTCACTGACTTTGGTCCTTATGATTCAGAATTCGAAGCTTCTATCCCAGAAGTCAAAAAGTAAGCCATACAGCCTTGAGTGCTACTGCCATGTTGTTAAATTAGTTATGTTTTGAATACAAATTCCTGGGAGCTGAGATGGTTTTGATGTGCCTGTGCTCTTACGGCTCTCAAGCAAGTCAGCCCTTCTGAACGGCTTCCAATCCTTTTAATTTCAACCCGAGTAACATACGTGCAGTTTTGCCTTCAGTTTTTGCAGCACTCTACTTTGGGATCTAGACGGGGATACACAGGTGTCTAGACCAGTTTTGCAAGGAGAATTAATACGGATTGTTGGCGAGGCACCACCTTAATCCAGCCTTGTGCCTTTTTGTACCATCTTGCCAGATTGTTTTGGCAAAGTGGTAAATGCAGCAACGTGTTCTCTCTTGAGACATTAACATTTCTGGATTTGTGGCATGATTTGACAGGATCCAGATGCCAAATACGTATTTTTCCAGCGCTGTTGCCTTCAGGCATATCAGTCTCCAGGTTTTTAAGGTGCAGTAGGGAAGTTAAATAATGTTCTCTGTTGAGCCAGAATTTGGAAACTTGAGTTTGGAAAGCTTGGACAAACTAACTGGCAAGAAAGACCTGACAGGAGTCAGGATTCAGAGCCAGGTTTTCAGAACGTCCTGCTCTTGATTCTCACGGTTGCCACTGACAGATCCACGGTGGTTCTTTATTTAGGCATCGGACTCCAGGTGCCCGGCATCAAAAAGTGACTCGGCCACTAAATCCCTGCCTCTCCCTCGGCTGCACGAGGAGATCGAAGAGTCGGATAGTGGTTTATACACCTTTATATACCTTTTGTTGGTTTGGTGGGGTTGTTTTTTTTTTTTTTCTTCTATTTGGACATAAGAATAAAAACATTCTGTTTGGACACGTAAGAATAAAAGCAAGCCCAGCACCACTGGCGTTTCCCTTCTTACCACCGGGGCGTATTGCCCCCGCCGTTAACGCACCTCCAGGCCGGAGGCCGGGATGCTGCCGCCCGGTGCGGGGCGGGGGGTGTGTGGGACCCGCTCCCCCGACCCCCGCCGCTCTCACGGTCCCCCCGGGGGGACCCCGCCGTTCGCCCCGCAGGGAGAGCCAGGGCTGCCCGGGGAGCCTCCCCGGGACCTGCCCCCGGGGGCAGCCGGTGCGGAGCCGGGGCGGGCCGTGACTCACCCGCCGGGGCCAAGAGCGGGGAAACTCCCGCCGCCGCCCGGTGACAGGGCGCATGTGCGGGAGGCTCCCTGCCTCCGCGCCGCTCCTCGCACCCTCCCTCCGTCCCTCTCCGCCTCCCTCCCTCCCTCCCTCTCTCCCTGCCTCCCTCTCCCCGCCGGCTGGCTGCTGAAGTTGGGCGGATGGCAGCAGACCCGCTCCTCCGCTGAGGGACGAACCGCACCGAGAGCCCTTGGCGGGATCGCTCCCGGCGCCAGCCGCACGCAGCCCGGCGGGGGGGGGTAAGGCGCTCCGCTTTTTATTTCAGCCTTCAACGTGCGTGAGGCGGCATCAAAATGTCCGCTTTTTACTGATGCGCGGGGAGGGGGG
>JAOXJK010000023.1:55607518-55623607 GCA_025774025.1 Xenus cinereus | reverse complement strand
GCCATCCCGCTGCCCCCGGCCTCCTTCCCGCCGCCCCTCCCCGGGAAATGTCGGCGGGCGGGATGCGGGAGGGATGCGGGCGGGGGGAGCAGGTGGCGGGGCGCGGCCCGGCGGGTCGGGGGATGCCGCCGGTGCAGCCCCGGTTCCCCTCCCGGTGCCGGGACGCGGCAGGGCCGGCACGGCCCCGAGCGGTGCGGGGCTTCCCCGCGCCGGGGGGAAACACCAGCCGCCGCCGCTGCCCGGTGCTGCGGGGGATGCCGTAACGCTGCCCCAGCCCCGCCGTGTGCGGCTCCTCACCTCTCCTTGGGGTAAAACCGCCCGCAATTCAGAAAGCTGAGGTTGCCTGGCTTGCTCAGCTGCCAGCCCGGCGTTGGAGAATTTATAGCCGCCCCTTCTCCTCCCAGATTTACAAGGAAACCTTACCCGCGCTGTCAGGCTTAGAAGTGGCAGGGGGAAAATTTAGGATTTTCGGTATTTGGTTTCTTCGTTTCCGTATCTGGATTTTCACCAACGCGTGTCATAGGTTTGCGGCCAGATGCTTTTGCAAAATGGATGAAATCTCAAATACCCTACTAGGTAAATGCAAGTAAGTTACATATCGTCTGGCAATAGTATTATGGGTAACAGGTGATAAATAGCTTTCTACAAATGTAATATTCATGCATTACAAACGTGGGGAGTTCTATAAAGGAAATTAATTCTTTTTCACATCAGTGGATGCTGGTGTCATCAGGCTTACGTAAATCAACAGGGAATTTTCCTGTGGCACAAGCCATTTAGGCAAACAAATTATTTAATCTTTATAAAGAAACAGTGTTATACACTGTTATCACTGTTACCAAATATATATTTTTTATTCGAGTTCATACTCAGAATAAGCAAAGTCCTAATAAAAGACACACGTGCCCCACCCCAATAAGTTTAGGGCCTGGGACCCAAAGGCTGTGACATACACAAGTACCTACCTCCCTAAAATACGTAAGCGTTAGACATTTAAATGCCTTTCTTCATCAGGGCCTTATATCCTTTTAAGCAGCCAAAATAAGAACATAATTTGATTAAAAGCATATGATCAAAAAAATTGCTATAGCGAGTTGGACATCTAGTCCAATATCCTGGCTCTGACTATAGTCATTAGCAGATGCTGAAGAGAGAAAAACATAAGAAACCGGATTGGTATACAGTGATCTTTTCCTAGTATATCCTTTCAAGTTCCAGCAAATGGTAGTGCAGGGATTTCTTAAACTGGGGTTTGCTCCCAAACCGTCATATTTAATAAGCCCTTGAATTTCTCTACTCCCTTTTTTTAATCTGTTTATACTGGGGTCTCAACCGCATTCTGTGGCAATGAGCGCCACAATTTAATTATGATTTGTGTGAAAAAGTACTTCCTTTTGTCGGCTACGAACCTGCTGCCTGATAATTTCCTTCAGTCCTCCGTAGCTCTCGTGTGTGACAAGGAGCTCATGCTGCGTCTGTACAAGGTCCTCTCACACCCGAGCAGGTACAGCCCTGGCAGATCAAGCCCCTTCATTTTATCTGTCACTGAGCTGAGAGGTCTGCCTAGGGGTGGAAAGCCATATTCAGCCCTCGGTCTTTATGTTGAAATCTGCAGATAAGAATAGTAACGCTTTTTCTTGTTATGCAACGTGGACACTTGTTTTTGCCCTGAACCCATGAACTCCTTTCAAGAAGGCTGCTGAGAGGCTGTCTGTTGAAAATTAACTCCCTGCTCTATTGATTTGAATTGATGTCTGACTGACAGCTTGGTGAAAAATTCCCTATCCTAATCCAGTTTTCTACCTACCCCAAAAAGAAGATTAATTTTTTTTATTCTCAAACTGCAATTACTAATTTTTAAGAAGTATACTACATACAAAATTCAAGCTACATGTCAAGGGACATATCTCTATGAACTGTACGTTTGAATTAGCATCACTTCTAATTGTTCTGTATAACACACAGTATAAGATGTGCATATTGACCAACAAGCATAGTTTCAAAAAGTAAAGTTTAAATGTCCCATTTGGGACATTAACATTCCAACTGATTTGGACAGAGCCGTGACACAAACTTTGTGTCCCCAAGAGTACTACTGAGTTTGAGTCATGCCTGAGGAGCACTAGTACTGATCAGACCAACATCCCAGAAAGCTTCCCCGATCCCACCGGTAGTCCCACCTTGATTTCCTCATAAGAATAATAAAGGAATAAGAGACCAAAGAACTACAAAAGCATAACCCAGGCCCAAAGACCCAGAAGTTCTCACAGTCTGAAATCAGCAGCAGACACAACTTGGAGCAACACAATCCACAGCACAATGTGGACAAGTGGAGAACAGTAGAAACCCATGTGAGTTCAGAAATCCTTCACAAAAAAAAAATTAAAATACTGGCAACCTCAGGTGCTGTAATCCACATCTCCCAAAAGACTAAAAGAAGAAGAGACTGGTGTCGTTATGAAGACAGGACAGGAGGGATGTCAGCCAGTCTCAGACTTAAGCCAGTTTCAAACTAAATATGGGAATGAATTACCACTTATAAATGGCGTATCTGTGTTTATGTATGTGTGTGTGTGTGTATATATGTAGCAAACCATATATGTACATACGTATATAAACTTTCCTTCACAGAAAATACATTAGCTTGAATGAATTTTACAATCCTATATCTTTTAAAGATCACTTTCTTGTACGCTTCACACGCATGCCTTTAAGTTTGAAAGATATGGAGATTCTTATGAATACGCTAGAAGTGTACTGAGTGAAACGGGATTCGCTCTTACAAAGATGTTCATCCCAGTTCCATTAGCTCCCTCCTGATCATGTCCCCGTGATGTCAGGTAGGGATTTATTTTGCACTTGTACAAAGGTCTCGACTTCAGCTTTTTTAATGAAAAACATCCTCACCATACTTGTAGTGCTTGCTCTGTGATTACAGAAGGAGTTTTCTAAGAACAAAAAATTCATGTGCTAATTAACTTGAGCCAAAATTAGTTAAAAACTACATCCTTCAAGAAACCGAGCAATTCTGTTGGCTTCTTCTTTTCCCTAAGTTGTCTTACTTATGAAATAATGCGATCAGACTTTCCATACGGTTAATTAATTAAAATCTTGTGCGTAGGGTATAAAAACAAATGAATAGATGAAGCTGTAATTAAGTTTATCTGTTATTGGCTGTAGCTAATGGCTATAACTACACAGGCTCTAAGTAGGCTTGTGTGAGTAGCTTTGCTGCTGACTCCTGGGGGGCTACTGCGGGACTTGGCTACAGTGGGGCTGAGATAGGGGGTACATGCAGGTCTCACTCCAGTTCTCCATCAAGTTAACATATTCAGAGATCCCTTTTCTGCCAAGATTTCGTGTCTCAACCCAAAGTTGGGTATCTGCTCTCAAGAGGTTTCCCTTGGCACTGCTGCTGTCTCCAAGGTGCACAAAGGAAGCAGCCACGCAGTGGGGCTGTGGCAGGAACCTGGGGGAACGCCTAAAGCCCACAAAGAGATGAACTCAGGGTCCACAGTGCTCCTCCTGCCCAGCCACCACCTAACCTGGACCTCGGCTACACGCTGGTCTGCCAAACCAACGCAGGGGCTTGATTCCCTCAGTGTGCTTTATCTGCTTTGCGCTGCTCCAGTGATGCAAAATAGGTGTAACCTCAATTTAAATGATGAGTATGCTTTGAATAATTCGTGCTGTTCTGGTATATTAATGAATCTGACCTTAAATTTAAAAAAAAAAAAAAAGAGTAAAATTATTGCAATCAATTTAAGATTTATTCTATCATATCTTCATATAAGTTTTGAGTGGGAGCTTTAAGTTCCTTGTTTATAAAATATGAATGAAGTGCTTCTTATGTTTCATACAATCGAAATTTTCATACATTATTTACTTTGTAAGCAAATGGCAGTAAATTCTTAGAAATCAGTAAATTTCTAGATAGAATGTATGTGGAGAATTACAGATAGGGAGGTGGAATAGAAAGAAAAGGTTAATAAAATTTTAAATCCTGAAGCCCAGCATTACATATTACTTAAAGAGACTCAGACATCTTGAACATTACATCTGCACCGCATGATCTTTCTCCATGCAAAAATACTATATATCTAGCCTTCAGTGAGAAAGGGAGTAAATTAGTGAGTGATGCATTAAGACAGCTATGCAGCTTCTGCTACCGAAGCAGCTTCATTTAAAGCAGCTTGGCTGCTCTCTCCAGTGATGCCAGCTCTGTGCTTGCTGAAATATGAGAGAGATCACAAGCTGGACCACTTTATATAGCCCTACCTCTATATTTACAGGCTAGAAGAGAGTATTCCAGAGTAATGCTGTCTTTAAAGGGAGACTGCCACTCTGTCATGGCTCCCTGATGTAAAAAAGTCAATTGATTATGCCACCTTGCTCTGTAATTTTAGTCGAGCGCATACCCAAGCAAGACTTGCTCGTACTCTGTTTTAGGAAGGCTGAATATGCTTTGAACTGTTTTGCTGTGTTTTGTGTTTTGCTGTGCTGTGGTATGCTGTAACAATATCTTCATTTATTAGCAACTCATGTCGGTTACAGCAAAATAATCCTATGAGATAAGGCAATTAAACCACAGGAATCACGGATGAAGGCTGTCACGGTATCCTTAGCACAGCGCTTTTATGCCTACTGTAGTTCAGACAGTTTTCAAATGAGAGAGCTCGGAACACTGGGCACCCCAAGAGGTGATGATGTGTCCCAGGCACGTCGCAGCCACCACAGGGAGCTTCAGAAGTCCTTACGTTTCTCACAGTACCACTGGCTGGCTCATATCACCACATACACACTGATTTCCTAAAAACCTAAATTAGAGGGATATGCATATTAAATTTTTAATATCATGGCTACTGTTTATCATTTATGTAATGAGTGCAGCCTTCTAAAGCGAGGAATTTCTAATCCAATCCACTTTATTATGACAGCAGTGCAGGCAGCACACGCTCTCCGATATTCACATTGCACCAGATCTTTGGGTGGTGTAGATGCTGCTTTCTCAATTATTTGCATCATAGGAAAATCAAGAACAGTGAGTAATAACTTCCTGTACAAGGGCTTCTCAAGTAGCCCTGTTTTAATGAATGCAGGTGGGAAGTGTAGTCCTAATTACTCAGTGTCCAAAAGGTACTTTTATTTCCAAGTCTTATTCTCTTCAGAAATTACAAAGGCCTAAAATATTAATCAGATACTTCATAGCTTTCAAGATGGGGAAGAGAGGAGTGAGATGCATAGATTATTTTTTTATCATTCGGATAGAATGGTTTAAAAATATGTCCACAAATTATTTTGACGTTTAAGTCTAAACTAGTTTGTTGGAATGCAGTTGTCGTATAATGGTCTGATAATCTAACTGATACATCTTGATATATCTGATAATCTGGTAACCAGCACTTAATTTGTAGCATTTTTTCACTGTTATATTTATTATATGTGTTCAAAGATTTTTATAAACACTTATTGACCCTCACAATGCAAAAAACCAAATCACTGGTAATAATAATCAGAGTCTCATCTGTATGGTAAGCATCATGCTGACCATAATAGACAAGGATGTTTTCAAATTCTATGTCTGATTATTTGATATGTAAAATCAAGACATAGAGCAACCACAAAAAATCAAGTACTCATGTAGCGAGGCTCCTGAAGAGGATAGAAGGAATACCTTGACCCAGTGAATGCAGTGACTTGATCAATTATGAAGTTACGAAAGTGGCGGCTTTGAGCTGATAGCTCAAGTAGGACTGGGCATTGGTCAGTGATTCGGTGCACAATGATTCACTGTACAGAAATCTGACTGTTTATTGGATTTGTCCTAAACTCCCTCTGCGGAAGAACCATCAACTCTATCAATTATCTGTCTCAAAGCCAATGTCTGCACTGCAAATTGCAATGTAGGCTAGAGATATCTGACAAAGGTTTGACTAGAAAAATCTAGTCAAACAACACTGAGCCCTGTGCAAGAAAAATGACCTTATTTTACCTCTACTTTCTGTATGTCATCTTGCATCCTGCAAGACTACTCAGAAACTGAGAAATCCACTTCTGAAATTTTTCTATTTTTAAGCCAAATGGCTCCTGAGGACATTTACCATGCAGTATGTTCCATGCTCCTTCAACCATTGTCTTAGCTATTCTTAAGTCTGCTTCCATTGATCAATAGCCTTCTTCATCTAAGAACATCACAACTGTTGTTTCAATAGCAGTCAGTGAAAAATACAGAAGGAACGTGGCTTTCACATGGCTGTCTTAAGTTTGTAGCCAAACCAGGTAATACAGCTCTTTTGGGTCCAGGACTGCACTGCGCACTTCGTTTACTTGCTGTGACTCTCAGTTGTTGGTGAAGTCCCAGGTTATATCTCCATAAAATAACAAAAGCCTGAGCTTGTGCACTAGAACTTGATCATCTTGTGCACTAGATCATTAGAATGGTCCCAGGCCTGTCTGGAAAATTACCACAGTCTAGGGACCATTCCCAGTAAAATGCTTGAACGAGGTTGTCCTCTTATCCAGAGCAGGTCAGTCTAATTATATGAATATAACTAAATTGGCCATTTGGCCTCAGAGCCAGAGGACGAGCCGTGGCATCACTTAGATTTCCAGTACAGACACATCACATCTCTTCAGGATATAGCCTCCAGCCTCTGACTTTGGCCCGCGTCCTTTCTTCTTAGGCATATGATATTTACTTACCAATGGATCCAGATCACCTTAAGTCAGTGATTTGTCCTCGTTAGCTTGTATTGTTCCCTTGACATTCGCCTACTACAAACAATAGCACTAGCGATTTTTATGGTTCCTCCTGTTTTGTTCACAAGAGAGGGGAAGGTTGTCAACTTGTGTAAAAGAACATATTCCTGAAGGATCCAATTAGAAACACGCCTGCTTAACAATTATTCCCCATTTTTAACTTCAGACCAAGATTTATCAGTTCTTAACGGATTTAATGTTTATCATGTTGATTTTTATCATGTTTATTCTACAATCACAATGTCGCCTGTCCTAATGAAGTGGACGTATTTATATTGAAAATATATCCATCAGCTTTAGCCATCAAATTGGAAATCTTATGTAAAATATTAATATAACTGCATCTCATATCGCTCTCAAATATGTATAGTTTTAAAATTTGTATTTAGCATAACTTATATTGAATAGCTTTAATTATAATGAGTTCATTCAAGTCCTTCTTGAGATTATTACTGTTAATATTCTATCAAATCTGTGGGATGAGGTAGGTATGATTTGTGTTTAATATTCATTTCTTTCATACATAAGAGGAGAGAGAACTGTTCAAGCATATTCAGCAAGAAAGTGTAAAGTTGAGGAAAGGGAAGTGGCTCATATCTGTACATTCATGATATAATAGGAAAATTATATACCTTGTGTGACTTCTACTGAGCATTTTTCTTGGTCAGGCATATAATGCTATGACAAATACTGTGACCTGGTTTCATACAATGTGTAAAAGCAGGTAACATTTCAGGAACTTTTAAGAAAATATTGAACCCAGAAATCTCACAACAGTAAAAAAAGGAGGGGTGTGTCCTTCGTATTATTATCTTGAGAATCTAGACAAATTAATAAGTACAAATACAAAACAACAAATACAGAACATACTATAAAAAGGCTATTACTGTATTTCCAGACTTCTGGTGTTTAGACTTTTGAGATAATTATTCCATCATGCCATGTTTTCTGCAAGCTCACTTTTCAGACAACCTTATCATCTCTGCATGGTGAAACATAGTAAACAGCACTGCTATTTCATTGAAAAAAGATTGAGATGCATATTAATTAAGAAATTACAGGATCACACAGTAAGATAGTGGCAGATGCAGAAATTAAATATGAAGGGCAAAATTCAAAATTCTTGTTGATTTCAAGGGTCAAAATTTAACATTAAGAATCTTGTTTCCCACTCCACTTAATAGCTTCCCTTTTACCAAAGTAATGCTCATATATAAAACATCAGAGAGAGCTTAAGATCCATAAAATCTCCAGATCCAGAAAATCTTCAGGACAAAAATGGGAATTTGTAGTTGAATCAGACATCAGTCTTCCTCATCAAATATTCTTAGACATTCTAAAAATGACCAGAGCAAAACCCATCTAATATAATTACACCGTTCCCTTGAATATGTAACCTGAATATCAATATGAAAAGTATTAGTTATGGCCATGTTAGAAAAAAAAAATCCTTAATAAGCAAAAGACTTCAAAATCATGAAGACTTTGGATGGTTGAGCAATGTGGCCTTAGAGTTCAAAAATTAGAAAATGGAAACATATAGCAGGTAGCATAATAGCTTCTGCATATATTTCCCAATATTCAGTTCATCAGTTCTTTAAGACAATTTGATATTTTTGTGATCCATTAAACCATTACGTCTAGATCCATCGCTCTCATAAAATGAGGTAACTCCAATACAGTAAAGTCAGTAAAATAACACCTTCTGTCTTAGCTTTACCAAATTAAGTATAAAAAATTCTATGCATGCTTCTTCTGCCTCATTGTTAGTTTTTATGATAAAAGATCCTGTAAGATCACGGTCCTAATACACACAAGAAAATGTTTTTACAGGTAATAACAGGTGGACTAACTTAGTCAACTCCAGTGTAATTCTAGTAATGAATGCTGCATACCTCTTCTAACCCAAGATTACTCTGAATTTTAATAACATTGCATTCTTGGGCTTGATCGGAGCTAAGTCGAGAGGATATGCTTTAATCAGTCTATATCAGCATATACTTTGTATATGCTTATATATATTTCTTTGTAATTTAGTCTAAAATACTTTGAATTAATTGCCTTCTAATTACCACAGCGACAGAATACAGCTGTGGCATAGGTTCCTACTAATCAACTCCTCCAGTAACTTTACGCTGAAGTATGCGGATGGCCCCAGTAGATGCAAGGTATTTTATTTTTTCCTGAAAAGTAAGTTACTGCACATACCTTTAAAGAGGCGGGGAAAGGGCTCTTTGAATTCAAGTAAATGTGGTCTAAAACATTCCTCTAAACATGAGGAGGAACTTCTTCACTTTGAGGGTGGCAGAGCACTGGAACAGGCTGCCCAGAGAGGTGGTGGAGTCTCGTTCTCTGGAGACATTCAAAATCCACCTGGACACCTTCCTGTGCAACGTGCTCTAGCTGGACCTGCTTTGGCAGGGGGGTTGGACTAGATGATCTCCAGAGGTCCCTTCTACCCCCTTATCATTCTGTGATGCTGTGAAGGCAAGTGTCTTTTTGACTGCACCTGTCCCTTCATTTCCAGCTTTGAACATGGGGTAAATAAGGCATCCAGTTTGGGGGCTGGTTGGTTATTGGACTCCAGGGCTGCTTCTGTTGTCCTTCCAGTCTGCACTTGAGAGAGACTTGAGGGGAAGCCATTTCTTCTTCCTATTGCCATCTTCCATAGCATGTAGTAACCAAGAAGCATGTAGTTCAGATGGTAAGTGGTCCATCTTTGTATGATTGAGGTTTTCTGATTAGAACTCTTGATATTAGCACATAACAATCGCAGGCTGCTTTCACCAATTGCTCTTAAGAGGCACAATAGATAGAAAAGTTTGGCCAGTGTTGCAGATATGACACCTTGTATGTTGACTTTGCAGTGTCAATAAATGGAAGCCCCTCCTGCTTGCAACCTAAAACAGAACTTGAATCTTTACATCCCCAAAAGGGATGCTAATCTGATTTTTTCCCTGTCATCACAGACTAGCCCTTTATATACTCAAGTATTTGTGTTTATACTAGAATGTTGCAGAACTTGGGTTTGAGTTTTCTTTGTGCCCAGTGTTTGTTATCTCAGCTTGTCAAATCAAAACAATCTTGGAACACCGACTTCTCACTTTTGTTTCAGCCTCTACTTATTTCTCTTTGAAAAGGTTTGTGCACAGGAGGTGAATGAAGGATTTTCTGTCCAATCATCATGCTTTAATAACAGTCCTCTGTCGCTAGTCAACATCCAAAGAGCCATGTGCTAAGGGTTAGAAAGGTCTCTGTTTTGTGTAAAATGTCTGAAATGGAGCTAACGCTATTCCATCAAGTACAGACTCTGTGTTCGTGCTGGCGGACCTGCCTTTGGCATTTGGCACACTGGACCCGCTTCAGAAAAGCTCGACGAGGCCCCGGGCCACCTGGTCTAGTTGGGGGTGTCCCTGCTGACTGCGGGGAGGTCGGACTAGATGACCTTTGGAGGTCCCTTCCGGCCTGGACAACACTATGACACTATGACCCCTCTACCTGATTATCTCACTCAGCAAGTGTTGAATGCCCAACATAAAAACAGCTCCAAATCATGTCATTCCTTTAAAGTTCAGTTGGTGATTATGATTGACAGCTTCACTTCTTAGAAGGCACTCGCTTACAAAGATTCATTTTTAATAATGGGAACTTAGTTTTCAATATATACCTAAGATTCTGTGGGGAAAAACTGACAAGCCCCATTGCCAATAGCGTGTTGTTGATGCATGTTTCCAACTGTTTTAGTCATGACCATATCTGTCATGTCCCAGTGCCAGCAAGGGCCCAGTTTGGATGAAAAGAAGGGTGAAGTGGAAAGCCTGGAATAGGAAATGCTTTGAAAAGGCGGTTGAAGACCTGCCTCTGTTGTCAAGGGAAGATCCAAATCCCCATTTATTAGTGCAAAAAAAGTCTGAGAATCCTGATCCACGCTTCCGTAATGTTAGATGAATGAAATAACATCAGTTTTCAAAAATGCCATCCTTCAACTTCTGCTTGATTCGAAATAATCTTCTTTCTTCTTGGCATAGTGGTCCATCACTTTCTGGCTTAATTACTGCATCGGGGCAGTACTGAAAAGTGAATGTTACCGTGACGCAGAGTTTGGTACAGAATAGGGATTTAGACTTACCTTAGCAGGGTAAACGCAGAGTAGTCTGACTCTTTCGATATTCTGAGCCAACCGCCAGTTTTTGGGAGCACCTCAGCAGCTCTTGACTTGCTGCTGGCCAGTTGTGTGTCTTGAGTCAAATAACGACACCTCATCCTGTCGTCTGTGGGAAGCATTGGGCTAGAAGGCCAAGGGCTTGGGTCTGCACGAGTATGCGAGGAAGCCTTCGCCGCTCTCTGCACCTCCCTTGAATGCAGTAGCAGAAGCAGCCATTCCCACCTGGCCTCCAAGGAGCGGATACGCCTGCCCGATGGCATTTCTGGCTTCTGCTACTATGAAAGCATCGTGCTTGTGCTGAAATCCCTTCCATTGTCTTTCAGGCAGCTTCAGAGGCCAGCGTGAGGTGTTCCTCCTCGATTTCAAAGGAAATAGCTGATCAGGCTTCAGAAAAGACCACATGTGGATTTCTGAGCTTCTGTGAACACCCGAGCTCCTCTGGGACAGTGGCAGGCATCAAAGTTCAGGATGCAGGAACTAATAGTTGGAGACAGAGCTTCTTGGCTAAAGAGGCTTGTCTGTAGGATAAACTTCCAGAAGAAATTAGAAATTTCACAACACTAATACTGTTAGATTTCTGCCCCTTTTCAAAAGAAGGAAGTTAATAACGTAAAAAAAAAAAAAATTTTAAAAAGCCCAACCAAAAAAACCAGAAAAGTTTTGTCCTTGCAGATAAGAGGCAGGCTAGACATTTGAATAAATCTACTGGAAATTTCACCATTGCCATTGATCGTTCTTATGCAGTGTTCAGGGCAGCAGGTATCATTGTGTCATTCATGGCTACGCTTTTTCTTTGTTTATATCATCAGTATGTGCACTTTGGAGTCAATAATTTGTAGGAAAAACTACATCTGAAAAGCATATAAGTGTTTCTTGCTTTCAGTACATTTTTTAAAATGAAGCTTTAAGTGAAAGAAGACGATATTTATGTCTGTATCAAGTAATGGCTCCTATGCCAGAGAGGCAAACTTTGAAAATGTTGCTTTAAAAGATGAAATGCAAAGCAATTTCCTTTTTCTTTTCTTTCTCTGCGGTTGTTATGTTAAGAAAAGGTGAACAGGACAGATATCAGGAGGTGCTTCCTGTTTGTGCAAACAGATGGCGAGTTGGCATTAACCATATATATGAGATAACATTATCAAAATATCTTAACCACATGCATCACTTTCAAGAGGACTTTTTTAAAGCATTTAATGTCATTTATTTTTAAATTAATTGAAATAGGTGAGGTTGTGACAGCTACTTAACTGGATATTTGTTAATTGTCCGTAATACAGCATTTTCAATTGTCAAGCTTTGGATAAGAAGCGTTTTTGTGAAATACGCCAAGGAGCAGGTACATATATGGGAAACATAGGCAGCAGGGAGAGCTGCCTTTTCAAAAAAAAAAAGGAAGGAGGTTGCTTCTTTTCAAATTTCTTTTCAAATTGCATAGCTCAGGTTTTAGTAAGCTGTACAGAGACATTTGCTATCTCTAGACTGGTATGTATATCTCTTCCTTATTCTGTAGAAAAGGAGGATACTCCTTTCCTTGTAAACAGTATTGTCCCAGACACCATTTAAAAAAAAATAAAAATCAACAACCTGAAACAAAAAAAGACATCAAGGATGTGACCTCATAAGGCACAACTTCAGTACGTAGAACTGTGGCAGCTATCCAAGAATAAGTCATCGATACGGCATTTCCTTACAACTTTTTCTACCATGAAGAGCTGCCATTTTCCCATTCCATTAATCCAGTCCGTTCTTAAATCTCATTCTTTGGTCATCTAACTTGTGACTGGTTTGCCGTCTTCCTGTAACAGAAGTTCCAGCATCACCGGTGTTCTCCTAATCCTAGCTTCTAGTAGTGATTTATCAGAGACCAATAAAAAGGTCTCCTTGGTATTTTTGTCTCCTATCAGGCAGTAACAAAGCACCCTGGTGCCAGGGTTCAAGTGTATTCTAAAGTGCATAAATATTGTTTGCTGGTTCCCCAGAAGGGACTCTCGGATGGTTTAGAAGCACCACTTAAATAAATTGGTCAGATTGGATATCTTCGTGTGAAATCTTCCTGACTTCTCGCAGCATGAGTTTGTCAGCACAGTCAAAACCCACTGTAATACGGAAGTCATCATGACATTATGAAGGTGAGGTCTGCAAAATAATTTCTGTGAGGCAAGCCGAGCATTGGTCTGGAAATCTTCTTCTGCACATTTTTTTAACTGGAATTCGCAATCTTCACTTAAATTAAGATGTGTTGGTGTTTGCTTGGGGTCAAATTAAAATTCACAAATGAAAATTATTTCTGCTGTGATAGTTAAGCTTGTCTGAAAGTCTTTACACAGTCACCATCCACATTGGAAATCCATGGCCTTGATCTGCATCTTCTGTGGATCCGAGACATTAGTTGCACTTCCTAATTTTTTCCTTACCTTTACTCTATGGGATTGGCCCCAGGACCGGTCCCATAGTTCCTGCTGCGATTCCCTGAATTTCTGCTTTTTGAAACCTGAATTTGTTCATGTCCATCATGTAATTAGAAGCAAGTCTGTGAGGGGAAACAGTTTTCTTGCAGTCAAGATAAAGAAGCCTAATGTGCCTGGTTTTGCTGCAGTTTGTAAAGTAACACACAGATGAGAAGTGGACCGTAATGTTGGAATTCATCTTAAACATCAATGTTCACATGCCATTCCATCACAACTGGAATACTGCGTCCAGTTCTGGGCTCCCCAGTTCAAGAGACAAGGGAACTACTGGAGAGAGTCCAGCGTAGGGCAGCAAAGGTGATTGAGGGCTTGGAGCAGCTCCCTTATGAGGAAAGGCTGAGAGAGCTGGGGCTCTTGAGCCTGGAGAAGAGGCGGCTGAGGGGGAGACCTTAGTAATGCTTACAAGTATCTAAAGGGTGTGTTGAAGGAGGATGGAGCCAGACTCTTTTCAGCGGTTCCCAGTGACAGGACGAGGGACAACGGGCAGAAGCTGGAACAGAGGAAGTTCCATTCAAATATGAGAAAAAACTTCTTTATGGTGAGGGTGACAGAGCACTGGAACAGGCTGCCCAGGGAGGTTGCGGAGTCCCCTTCGCTGGAGCTTTTCAAGACCCGCCTGGATGCAGTCCTGAGTGATGTGCTCTAGGCAATCCTGCTTTAGCAGGGCACTTGGACTAGATGATCTCTAGAGGTCCCTTCCAACTCCAACAATTCTGTGACAATTCCATGACAATCAAGGGTTTCAGCCTTTAATTCTTATCGCTGTATGTTGGATATTCTTACATCATTCATATAGTTAAGAACTGATGGGTTTGTCACAGTTTTCAAAAGTAATTGGAATATTCTGAGGGCAACTGAAAAAGATATTTTCACAACTATTTTTGTCTAATGTGTCTGGTCTGTTACTCCTGGGAAAGGTTTAGTAGTCTTCACATGGAATTCTTCTGAATACATCAGTCTCTATCTATAGTTTACCAAGATACCTGCTGTAAATCTTCAAAACTCAATAGTTGACTTAGTAAGGAAACTGCATTTTTTTTTTTTACTGAAAGTAATTAATTTAAAATGCATTGTAAGTTTAGGGTATGGAGGTATACAAGTCTCTTTGTAGTGCTATGTGACAGTGCACTAGACAGAGAAGATGCAAAACCAAACTGGAATAGGCAGCTCTGTAGTGAAGCTGAGGGCACAGATATTTTACTGTGAATCTCTCTTACAGTGATTATTTCAGTCTTGAGATACACTGGAATACTGCTAAATTAATTCATTTATTGTTGAATCTGTATTTCGTAAACATTATTCTGTATGACTTCTGACAAAGAAATGTGTCATAGTCCTGTAAGCATTTTCCAATTCACCAATTTAACGTGAATGACCCGTGGAAGCGTTATTTTCTCCCCCTCAGGTCTTTTCAAAAGAACAAAAACAGGCAAAGCAGCATTAGTGCAGCGTTCTTGCTGAACTATAGAACTTAGTAGATTTTTGGAATTTCCAAGTTAATGAATTAAAACTCACCATAATTCTGAGTTGGGGGAAATTATAGACAGGGAAGTACAGGGTGTGATTTTCCAAGACCGCGGAGCAGTGGAGTGGTGTCAGTAGAAGGTCTGAGATCCCTCTCTTGGTTTAAACTACAAACCAGTTCTCCTTTTTATTACGCTACGCTGTTTGGCTAACGCAAGGCTTGTACAGAACCTTTTGGTTAAAACCTTATGGCTTTCACGCAAATGTTTTATACAGTGCACAAAAGAGAAAGGTAGATACGTAATCATTTTTAAAAGTTCAAAATCACTAAGGGTGATTGCACTGCCCCCTGCGGTGTCTGGGCTGGTCGGGTCTCCTCTGGAGAGAAAGGAAGAAAACAAAGGAAAGGGCAGGAGAACTAAATAAATTTAAACTATTTTTTTTTCTGGTTTAGGAGCAGGTTTAGTTGTTGCTGATCTGATTGAGCAGACAACATTTAATGCTCTAGGGGTACATAAAGGCAGGAAGAGCCCTCACTGAGAGAGAAAAGAAAAAACTCTCTTAAGAGGAAGGTCTTCTGAGAAACGACAGTATAGAACTAAAATAGAGCAACTAGAGGAAGGAAGTCCATGTCCTATATATACAGAAAGGGAGGGGGGATCTTCTCCATAGTAACAGAGGGAGCAGGGGAGGAGGAAAAGGACAACACAAACTGCAAAAGATGTTTTAACAAATAGTATAGAAAAGAGAAATTTAGGGTTTGTTCTTCCTCTGTGGTTTTGGTGTGATACAAAATCCCTTAAAAAATGTTTGTGTAAGCTAATCAAATGAAGATGGATTATTTCTGGACAACTTTCAACCTTTATAATACTTTAGTAGTTGTACTTCATATTCTGAACATATTATCATTACAAGACTTGAATCTTGGCTGTTGAAGTTTCGGTTCTGTGATTTACACCATACATTACTGCTGTGTTTCTATATTATTACTGTGTAGTTACAAAACGTTTTGGCACAGGAATATGGCCAGATTTTGCAATGGTGTCTAATATACAGAAGTTAGGTGAGGTGGTCGGTGTGTCTGTAAGAGTTGCATTGCTTTCGCAGAAGTAATCACTTGCGTGAAAATAACAGTCATAGAATCGTGGAACGGTTAGAGTTGGAAGGGACCTTAAAGATCATCGAGTTCCAACCCCCCTGCCACGGGCAGGGACACCTCCCACCAGACCAGGT
>JAOXJK010000023.1:55581136-55607418 GCA_025774025.1 Xenus cinereus | reverse complement strand
GTAGGGGAGAACTTTGTAGAGTAGGGTAGATGGTTGGACTCAATGATCCCAAGGGTCTCTTCCAACCTAGACGATTCCATGAGTCTAAATAACTGAATTGCTATTAAAGTATAAGGCATTCTTCCATTAATTTGAATGGACTTCTATGGCAGAAGCTATTCTTATATGGAATACTAGCCATCAGTCACATTTCAAACATGTGATTGCAAGGCTGTATTTAGTCTCTGTTAGGTAGAAACTGTTCTGCTGGACAGTGCGATCATACGCAACAAGGGGACTGAAATCCAGCAACACCTTGACTTTGACTGCACCCTATGCTCTGAGGCTCTAGCTGGAACCACCCAAAGACAGTATTTTATGTTTTAAAACCAAGATGGGTACTATTCATATATTCATAGAGCAGGCTTTCTTTTTTTTTTTTCCTATGTTAAACCCCGAGCTATGTAGGTGAGAGACTGTTTTAAATTGTGCTACAGTGCAATCCTCTAAGGTACAGAGTGTATCCAGCAGAGTGCCAAGCAAATCAACTGCTATCGAACCGGGCTGGCAGCGTGTGCTCAGCAGCTCTCTGGATTAGACTGCTTTTCATTAGTATGGCCAATTCCAGCAGGTGGCTTAGTAGTAGTTTTAGGAACACTGGAAAATAAGGACATAGACTGGAGGGAACACCCTGGCTAACTGCATCCCAATCTCTCTGGCTGTTTCCACCAACCAGGTCTTACCTTTCCTTCTTTTTCTGGATCAAGTTAACATTAAAAGCAGGAAGGGTTTTTTTTACATCTATTCTTAACTCAAAGGTTGTTCCAGAGCTCCTGTTGAAAACCTTTTTCTCATTTCCAGCCACATTTATTCAAAGGCAGCTTATTTCCCATTTGTCCTCGTGTAATCATCCTTATTAAATTGATCTCCCCCCCTTCCATTTGCCCACCTCACACAGTCATCTCCCTCCCTTTAAAAATTTGTCTCAGTAATGCTCTTTAGATCAAATAGACCTCAGAAGATGGGTGGAGCCCTCAGAATGCAAAATCTTTGTATCTTGTGAAGAAAGGTGCTTCAAATGCCCTGGCAGCAGCACTCCTTGCAATCACAGAACCCCTCCTCCAGCCCTTTCCCTTCATACCTTCATCTGTGGAGCTCCCTGGAGCAGGAATGCAGTAGGTTGTGTGACTGCTCCATGAGCATCCTCTTACTCCCATTTATGTAAAGGGGATCCCTTGCTAAGGAGTATTGAAGGTGCAGCTGACACCTAAAGAAATCTTAGAAGCGTGCTGCTTGAGTTTCAGTGCTGTGTCGCAGTGCGGTCCTTGTTGTGAACAGTGGCAGCAAAACACATGAGATCATGTGTGTAATAAAAGATGCACCTACATAAACTTTTGAGTGGCCTAAAGGTGTCTTTTTTTCTTTTTTCTATCACCAAAATACATTTCCATTTTGATCTGGATACAAGAAAGCTTCAGTATCAGCATAATTTCTCTTCTTAGAAAAATTGCTTTTTCCAGGAAACTCTTCTGTAAGTTACTTATAAGGGCTTCTCAATCTTGGCATCTTGTAGGACTAGATAAATAAACAAAATATTAAAGTAGACACTTAGATATTAGCCTAGAAGAGCAGAGTTCCAGCAAGAACAACTGTGTGATGCAAATGCTTTTATTCACCTGCATGAGATTGCACAGGACAAACAAAAAAGTCATCGCTTTGATTTGTTGCTGCATGAGTCACCTTCAAAAGAAAAGTCGAATCACAAGAGAAAATGAAACATTTGTCATGAAAATTAAGAATCTGGATCACTAGGATGATTTGGCTGATGATTATTCTTAGAGTTCAGTTCTGTTATGAACTAGGTATTGTTGACCCACTTGCAGACTTGAACAGAAACAGATCATGCTGCTTTATGGGGGTTTCACACCCGCATCTAAAAAGTTGTCCTTACACCCAAGAAGAGGTTTGAACAGACAGTAGGCATGACATATCCTTTATTCTGCTTGCTGTCATCCTACCCGTCACTATGCACTGAGGAAAATACTCAGGACAGGGATCTCCCTAGAAAACAAAATCTGGTTGCACCCAAACGTAGGGTGAGGGAAAAAATGACCAAGCGTCTGATGTGATCAGCAGGCAGCTATGCCCCCCTCAAATGTGACTATAACAGGACCTCAGTTTATTTTTTATATTTTTAAAAAAATGTATTGTTCAAACAAACATGAAGCTATTCTGAAACTGTCTAAACTTGACTTCCAGACTGTTTTAGGTTTTGAAAGCCTTGTCGCTGCTTCTGAGTGATGTATAACAGAAATATAAAGGTCACTGCTATTGAAACTGCACATTGAAACGTTCCCATCCACATCTCCTTCCTAAGATATTGCAGAGGTGACATAACAGTGGGCAACATGTGCCATGAATATTCTCTATGTGTGTCAGAAAACAGTTCCCCGACCAGAAAAAGCAGCTACTCCAAGGTTGTAGCTATGCATACAGCATTTCTTAAAAGCCAGTCAGACACCCCCAATAAACACGTGGGGACAACACTGGGTTGGTCTGGGTGCCAAGGTGATAAGCACTTATCTTTTGAAGTGTCCAGTAGAAGGTTACTCCATCAGGCACTCCACATCCCACCTAGGCCTTAGTGCCTGAGCCTCCCTGGCCCTGCTGCTATTGTGATGCCACACACAGGCACAAGAGATCTTCCCATCTTGTCCACAAGACTGCGATGTGGACAGAATGCCATGTTTACAGCTTGTGGGAACCTGTGATTTTTGTCCCCTGGTAAGCAAAGCTTCTCAAAGGCAGACAGAAAGTTTCCACAGAACATGTTTGTTCTTGCTAGGACTCTAAACTAATCTGTAGCTCTCCAACATCCAAATTTGAGGTGTGGATTTAGACAGAGTATTGTTGGCAAGAATATGCAAACTTTGTCACTCTTTCTCCAGATGTCATCGGTCATAGCGCAATTACAGCAATAAGGCTGTAAGTTAGGGTGAAACCAGAGAAAGAAAATTCAGGAAGTTTTAAGACATTTACATTGTCTTTGAGAAGTATCTACAACTTCTTCCATAAGAAAAATAGGAATGTGAAGGTTAGAAGTAGAGCTGCAGTGGTATAAAGGGTCAGTGCCCGGGGATGGCTTCTGATGGTAAGAGCAGACATATACTTTCTCAAAGTCCTTGGTGCTGTTGCATCCTGAAAGATGGAATAAAAAATATTCTCCATAAAAATATCACAGCAGTTGCCCACAGGTCTATCCCAGTGAGGAAACTCATTAGTCCAAATCAGTAATTGCATGGCAAAACCCCTTCCTACGTTTCCACACAATGGAATGATGAACATTAACACAGGCCTCCACCCTAGCAGAAAAATCTGCAAAATCTTAACTTTGTGAACAAATATGAAGGCGGTTCAATTTAATTCTGACTAGTTCTTTCTACAAAACTACAAAAAATTTCGCTGCAGGAGGAAGTGCTTGAGTCAGCTCCACAGAGAACAGAAGTTTATCCTATTCACTAAGTGGGATGAATCTCCTATTGAGATGCTAAATATTGTTTCATTGCCTTCCATACAGGCCTTCCATAAGATCTAAAGAACTTTTTATGCCACATTCATATTCATTGTGAGCCTTTTGCCCATGGCTCTCCAGCTGTTTCCCTGCTTACATTCTGAGGCAAGAACTGCTGAACTTGGGGAGCAGGAAAACTGAATTATGGACAGAGATGGTCTACAGAAAATTTTAGAATGTCTACATCTCGGAGCTGACTATCCAGCTCTTTCAGGGAAAGGAATAAATCTGCAAGAGCAGAAGTAATGACCGGCACAGACTGAGAGAACACAGAGATGTTAAAAGGACATTTAAAGTGTGAAAGGGCAAGAAACAGGGATAATACGACATCGAGATTGTAATGGTGGATAGCAATGAAGGGTACTGAAGTGAGAACATGACTCTGGCTGCTAGTTAGTGAAGAAAAGAGGAAATTAGTGAAGAAAAGGTGAATTAAATGGCTACAGTGATGCAATCTTGGAAGTATGAAATATGAGAGTTGGATGCTGAAAAGTAAAGGTCAGGGTGCTGAGGGAAGCTTTTTGCCAGGGAAATGGGAAGGAGAGGGATTTTAGAGTTCAGAAAAATGAACCACATTATTCTGCAACAGATGAGATAATAAATGGAGAGAGGTAGTTGATGGTGACTGAAGTTTAAAGGGCTGAGAACAAAGTGATTTGAAAGATTATGGTACAGAACAGAGAGGAAAATTTGGAGGGGAGATAAAGACATTTTCTCTCTATCCAATGAATTTGGATAGAGAATGGAAGGATTGTATTATAGTCACTTTTTAAAATAAAAGCTGATTTCCAGTAGATTTTGATTATTAGAAGATATTTGTAGCATCTGAGGAATTCAGTCTTTACAAGGAGATGTTTGTTCAACCTGAATATTAAGATACTTCTAAGTCCCACTTTTAACAAAAAGCATTAAAAATAAAATAATCCATTTTGTGCAATAAATAATGACATATTGACAACATCAGAACAGCAAATAAAAAACAAACAACAACACAAAAACCATGTTCAGTTTTCCTTTGCTGTCTGCAACTAGAATTCATTGCTGAGGCACTCAAAACTATGTGTCATTCAACTAAATTTTCTTGATCTGGAGATAACAGGATATCAGAACTAACAATTAGTTAACACTTATATTCCTTCCTCATTTCTGATCCTACCACACACTCTAAATAAGTAAGACACCTCTGGCTAAGTAAGAGCAGACGACCTTCTTGAATAGAAAGGCAATCAGCTTTTCCAGAGCTGTGATTTCTTTGGATCTGGAGGTCTGCACATGAAGAGAAAGAAGGCAGACAAATTTTGATAGCAATAAAAGCTCATGGAATCACAGAATAGTTTGTCTTGTAATGGACCCTTAAAAACCATCTAATCCAATCCCCCTTCCAGTCTAGTCCAATCCCTAGTCTTCAACTAGATCAGGTTGCTCAGAGAACCGTCCAGCATGACCTTGAATGTTTCCAGGGGTGGGGCATCTACCACCTCTCTGGGCAACTTTTTCCAGTGTTTCACCACCCTTATTGTAAAAAAAACCCTCTTCCTTATATCTAGTCTAAATCTTCACTCTTTTAGTTCAAAGCCATTACCCCTTGTCCTGTTGCAACAGGCCCTGCTAAAAGTAAAATGCTCATGCCATTCCTAGATTTGCTTTATGTGGCAAATCTACTGGAGGCCTTTCTTATCCACAGCATGCTTTCTGTTACAGGACCAGGGTACTAAGGAAAAAGGTACTATTGAGCCAGCTGCAAGTCTCCCAAATATTTTATTGCTGGTAGAGATAATTCAGATTTTCATTGTATCCTGATCAATACCTTTAATATTTAAAAACTGATTTTGTTCATTGTTTTTTAAAAAAGCCTTTTCCACCATCCAAAATTTACCCAATATTATTTTTCATCAATTCTGCTTATGGAAAATGCATAAGTATTACAGCAGCATAGTTATTGGCAACACTGGTGTCCTGAGTACCAAATGTCTGGGAAAGTGGCCATTTCAGTAATGTCTGAATATACATTCTGGTAGCAAGTCTAAGATCTCCATATTTTTAGGGATAGAGGCATTACTAATTGCCATGATTTTTGAGAAAAACATAGTTTTTTAGGCAGAAATGGAACAAAAAAAAAAGGTAATTTTAATATTTCACTTAATTTAAACATTTCCTTTAGCTTCATTTTACATATAGCTTTCCAGGGTGAGGTATTTGTGCATAAGTTGAACTGGCCCAGCACAGAGACAGTCAAGGAAGAGTTATCTTCTTTACTCAAGCTGGGATGACAGTAGCTGCTGTATGTACCTTGGCTGCAATCTGCTACAGAGATTAGATACCCTAACTAAGACTTATTTGGCTTTCAGTCCTCTGTATCTAAGAACCCACAATATTCCATTCCCCTCACACCTGCAGGTACCCAAATTTCCCCAGTCAAGTGTCTTGAGTGCCTATTACTCATGCTTGGAACTGCTTCCAGCTAAGTCGCAACCAGCTCTCATCAGGACATGTTTTCTGCCTGAGATCCCAGAGGACCTTGGTCCAGGAGACATGCTGAGAATGTGCTTCTCATTTCCTAAAAGAGCTGAATTCATCGTAAAACACAAGACACAAATGAACTGTCATTCCAAAACACAGCCAGAGAAGGAGTCTGGTCAGAAGTAAGTTTTGTGATTGTTTCATCCCTCTTGCTCTCACCAAAACTGTTGCCATTTTCTCCGTTTTTCTTTCATAAAATAAAGCAGGAGGGACAGCTCTGCCTAAGATGGGAGTGAGACACATGGGTTCACCCCATGTGAATCTGAGGGAGTTCAGCCCCTCCCTTCTCCACCACAAGAAGCCTGCCTTAATCACCAGTTTTGTGTCCTGAAGATATTCAAAGTGAGAAATGATCTCCACTATTCCTGTTGACACTATGCTGCTTTGCAGAAAAACCCACCCAAAACCCCATCAAACAATTAAAGAGTAATTAGCAAGAGAGTCAGCAAAGTGCCCACCATTACAACGTTCACCTGAGAGCAGAAACACCTTGATTGCTGCCCTGTTCTAAGCACTAAAAAGTGTGGGAGCCATATTATTTAATCTTTGCAATATTGAATAAAAGCAAGAAAGCACATCCACCATCTCCTTTTTCAAAGCATATCCTAGTCCTTAATGTGTTTTTAAAAGGGATGACTCAGAGTCCAAAATATTGGACAGGGCCATGTCTGCTAATCTCAGTCATTCTGCAGTTCAGATTGGGTTTCTCAGTCCAGGGAAGGGACAGGGCTTGGTCACCAGTCCTCCACTCCTGGTTGTGCAGCAGCTTAAGCCAGTCTAAGCCAGAAGTGCTGCTCCTCTCCCTTCCAGATGTCAGTGACCACAGTGAATTAGTTCAAGGAGTTAATTCATCCGACAACTAATAATTTGTTTCTACAGAATTAGTTTTCTGCCACAATACCTACTTGATTTGGGTTACCGCGTGGTAGAAACACATCACCAGAAAGCAGGAGTCAAAGAACCAATGGCTTGGACTTAAATTGACCAAAGCTGCCAAGGAACCTCATACTTGTGGTGCTGCTTTTGGAAATTCATTTGGAGGTGTCTCATCCTGTCCACATATTGCAGGTGCCCAAATACTTGCTGTTCTCTGCTAGGAGGCAAAAAAACCAAACCCATAAACCCTGTAAAAGCAAATGGCTCATTGCCTCTTTGCAGCCAGAGTTGTCTGGTCTGGTACCTGGAAGACAACTGAGCAGGGCCAGCTCTGGGACACCCAGAGCTCCTCACAATGCACTAGAAGCAGAAGAGCATTAGACCAGCTTTCTCATTCCCTCATCTTGGTAATAGCGCCCATATGAACCGTGCGACTTTTCCTTCTGGTATTCTAGTTTTATTGGGCTCCAGTTTAAACTTGGGCTTATGCTTGTGTTTAATGTTTTTTGTTATCTTACAAAAAATGTCAACCGATGCAATAGGACTAACATATAACAAAACCTGAATTAAAAGCTAAAAAAGGTGGTTCAACTTGTGAACTGTTGTTCAAACAAATGGAAAAATGTAATTAGGAAGCACATTAAAACCAAAAAAGTCTGGGTGCCTGCCTGGGACAAAAATTAAATCTACAATAAATGTTACATGCAAAAATAGCCTGACAAGTTCTCTTCAAAGATCTGCAATTATTATTAAGTGGATATTCAACCTGACCGGACATCCTAAATAGTATTTATCCTTGCATAGAAGTTCTACAGCTCTGTGGTTATCCTAAACCCATTTCTCCTCTACCCCATAGTTTCTCTCTATTCTATTTTATTCTACTTATACTGTAATCAAGTCTCCTGAAACTTCATCTGGGTGGAGCGTACACTGAAGGCAGACCTTTTCTAAGCATTTCTTCTGATACAGCATTTGGTGTGGGTGCAGATGAGCTCTTCTTGGAGTTGTATCAGACAATTTTGAAATTGTTGCTTTCTGGAAAGAAACTATTTGTTTTTAATCTTTCAAATGCCATGAGGACATCAAACAGGACTGTAAGGAAATTACTTCCCGGGGTCAGGACCCATGCTGATGGAGGCAGAATGTGGATGGATTTAGGAAACTCCACTTAAAATTTCTGGATTATCTGTCAGTCCCTGCTCCAGAGACCTGTGGAAGTGAAAAGAAGCTGTATGTTCCTGTCTGTTACGTTATTAGTTTGACAGGAGTCATATATGGGAGATGAAAACTCTTGTTTAAAAGTGATCATAGGACTGAAACAAATAACGTACACGTACACCACCTCTGGTAATTCCGGACAGGGCTCACTTAGTGCAGAGAGGTCCACTATTGTGGACACAGTACCTTAGAGAAATGCAAATAGCAATTTTTTACAAGTTAAAGTTTTTCTCTAGTTATCTAAATTTCTTTTGTATCTCTCATTATCGTTTTGTCCAAGTGCCACAGAATCTTAAAAATCCGTTTCTCAAGTCCAAGCTTGACTTTTTGACTATCTAGTCAAAAAGAAAAGACTCCTGGCTGCTCATCCAATAGTCAATCACTTGTTCTTCCACCTGGATTTAGAAAGCAAGGTTTAAGTTCACCATGAGCAGAAAAGGGACTTACACCTGCATCTCTTGCATCCTCTAGCTTTGTATCTGCAAACAGTTACATCCCCTTTGACGCGACCTATGCACAAGTGAGAAGTCACTTGATGCAAAACTGGAAAGATTTTAAAATCAGATGTTTCATGAAATGGAAAATTTATTTTGTACATGAATAGCTGAAATCCATCATTTCACAACCTGCAGTTTTCAACTACTATTGAAAAAAATAACTGACTAAAAGACAATAAGCAACAATTTAGCCAGGCTTCTTAAATTTTAAGTTAGTCCTCAGCTACTGGATCATCTTTACTCTCCAGTTTGTCTGATCAATTGGGGATGGTGCCTGACTTGGCCACAGGTGGAACTTCCTTTATTAACTATTAAATTTGTGGTGAACGGCTGTTGTAGAAAGTCTAAAGTTTATGTTCTTTAGTGAAATCTGAACAGTTACTTGTAAAATGCCTCTGGCTCATCTACTGTCACTCTGCCAGATGTGAATCATAGTAGGATTGCCTGCTGCCTTCTATGTAGAGTAGGACACACTAAGTGTCCTTATGACCACATTTTTTAATTAGTTACTGTAAATATTACCTCTGCACTACTGTTTTTTCCTGAAAGGAATGTCTTGCTTATACACCATCAAATTTTAGCATATGAGACAGCAGTGAAGATGAACACTGAAATCAAATAAAGAATCACTGTGGTTTGTTAGGGAAATGTAATGACTTACTGTAAGGGAACACTGTTAAAACCAAAGTGCAATAAAAGACAGGTTTTTATGCTAAATTAAACTTTAATTATCAGGATTGCACCTGGAGCACGGCACTCATTTCTTCAGTTATAAACATGCAAGTAGTTTTCTGTGAGACTAACAGACTGACCAACTTTTTTCAGCCGCTCCTGAAAGTGACACAAATGCACAGAAACAGGAATAAATGAATAAATGAGGAAGCAACATTTCTTTCCATTGCCGCACTAACTTAGATGGAAAAGGACACACCACTAAAAGAGAAAGGGTGATAAAAGCATAACACTAGACGGCTAAGTTTGCCTTGTACTTTGGCATAAAAGCTCAGGATCATCAGGCTGAGTGTTCTGAAAGCTTCTCCATTCAGCAGGACTGAAAAAAAACAATTCCTACACTTTGTTATGAGTCAAGCCAGCAAGATGTTTTTAATGGGCTTTCAGGCTTGATTTTGGAAATATCATAGTGTCACTTATGGTAAAACTAGAACAAATAATAGCATCTGTCTTGAATATAGCCATCTCAGCCCCATTACACCATAGCAATACCATTAGAAGCAAACCGGTTTTCCTGTCCTGTATGTCTATTAAGTTATCTTCCAAAGTGATAGCATTCTTACCAGAAAAATGTTCCAAGCTTGTCTAAAGACTGATTAACTGTTTTTATAGTACTTCCATTTCTCCATCTATTGCAGCTCCTGATTTCCTTTGGTTGATGTTTTGAGTATTACATCAAAAAAGTAATCTATTGCCCCCATTTGATATCTGAAGGAGGCTCATGTTTAGTTTGCATCTACGTTAGTATAATGGATAGCTTATGGATTAGTTACTCCAGATTTAGAGAAATTCAGCTTTTCAAGAAGCTACAGTATGTGAGGTTGGTTGCTGGATTTGGGGTTTGGGTTTTGGTATTTTTTTTTAAAAAAGCATTGTCCTGCTACCTTTCCCAAAGAAAGCATACCAAAGCAATCCATGTAAAATGGAAGTGTGCTCGCAGGGTGATTAATGTCAGCTGTCACTGAAGAAAATGTTTGAGCAAGCAAAGGTGTACACCGTTTAGCACGGGATGGAAAGCTTTGAATCTCTTTCATATCATTTTGGTGACAGAATCTGACTTGGTGCTGAAGACTAAAGTATTATTCTCTTGACTGCAGCTTAGCCTCCATAAACTCACTTGAGCTAATGGACTTTCAGAGCTAAGCTACTAGAAAGGCATAGCTACAGCAGGAAACCAGGCTGCGATTATTCCTGAAATCTGAGGTCACTCTGTTAAACTTCTGAACTTCTGAATGGCTTCTGAATGAACCTCTAAACTTCTGAATGGCTTCTGAACCTCACTGACTCGAATCGCAGTTTCCTGACACGATGATAGAGCATAAACCATCTTTCTTTTTGCCAAGTGGCTATGAACTGCCACTGGAGCTCTACAGTAGGTATCTCTGCGGCTGAAGCATAAGCACTCACTGAATAACAATGAAGCGGTGTAAGGGAGGATAGAGCACAGAGAAAGGGAGCAGAAAAAGCTGAGACAGCTGACAGAATTGCTTTGTAAAGGAAAACAAGGTGAGCACCTGCAAAGTCCTGCATCGTGGCGTGTGTCATTCTCTTGAGCAAGGAGTGGAGAGTAAACTGTCCTCTGCATTTGCCCAGGAGTAATCCTGACTCATTTAGGAAACACAGTGTATCCAAGCTATTGTTTGGCTTTCAATAAAAATAGTCACTTTGCTTCTCCTTGTTCTATAGCAATTTGATATCTCACTTCTCAGTATCAAGCTTCTTGACTATCAAGCAAATAAGGAAAAATCTGAGTCCTATACCATTCTCTTATTCTTCATAGGAGTGAAAAATGCAAAGGCTATCCATTCTGTGTTAAGAACTTTGTCCCTCGTTCCTCCCATCATAAAAGAAAAGAAGAAAAAAAAAACACAAAGAAAAAAACCCTGCCCCTTTAATTGTATCTAACTGGGGACATCTGGGGGATTCAAGAAGACTTTGTGCTATATAAGAGTAAAGGCATGGTAAATGGTGACTAATAATTCCTAGATGTATTTATGATTAAACACCGCTAGAAAGCAGCTATGCAAATAATAGATACCTGTCTTGTGAAAGAAGTACCAGGGAAATTTCTTAATCCTTGAAGCAGAACTTTTCAGGCAGCAATCACTGTGTATCACTCTGTTTTGCATCCGTGCCCCATTCAGTTGTCCAGACAGGAAACCTTCCAGACAGTTCATGTGCTGAGGTGCCACCAGGACTAAATACCTTATTGTAATAATCAGTAAACTTGATTGTGGTCACTCAATCTGTATAGGCATGGGCAGGAGTAATTATGTGACAATTTACTGTTCTCACATATCAGGTTTCTTTTTGCACAGGTTTACCTTAAACCTCAGATGTCATAACTATTATGATATCAGATATTATAATATTATAATTCTCTTCATACTCTTTGACTATTTGACACTACTTGACTGAGTGAAGCTCTAGCTTTTCTTTCCCATTATCCCCAGAGGATCCCATACCTTCAGTTCAATCATCTACTTGTCTCCTGGTGTACTCAAAAGGGGATAAGCTAATTAGGAGAGGCAGCCTAGATGGCTGTAACAAAAGAGATTAAATTGTCAAAATTTCTAAATATTCTTTTTTTTTCTTTTCATTGTCAGATATTTAGAATAAACAAGTTTTTTCTAGTACTATGTATTTTCTTTAGGGAAAGGAGTACAACCTATGGCCTTTGTATGTATTTTTTGCCATTCAAGTATAATTGTTTTATTAGGTGGAAAAGCTTTGACAACCTAAGAAGCTTTTGCTAGTATTTATTTTAAGTTAAATGCATAAATTGCTATAAGGGAAAAATAATCAGGTATACCCTACTGAATCAGTAGCAATCAGTTAATTAGAGCCAAATTTAAGGTATTATTAAGGTTCACATCATAAGAAGCAAGCAAACATGGTTTGAGTACAAGAAGAACTCTCAATGTAATCTCTAAATATTGGTTTGTTTTTTTCCCAAGCAACTATTTACAAATTCTATAACTTGAGCTCTCATTTCTCCTCTGAATTGTTTTCCCATTTTTAGTCATACCACAGCAGTTTTCCCTATTCATGTGGAAGCACTCAGGGTTTTTTCAGCACAACTGCTTGAAAACAAGATAAATTGGATTCCAAAGGAGAATACAACTTTTAAATCTAGAAAATTAGTGGTTTATAGGCAAGCAGAAATTGATATTATCATAAAAGGATCATATCCTACTTTTTACTTGCTGGGGTCTCCAGGAACGAGTTGACACAGAGTCCTGAACTGTTCCAGTCTAGAGGCAGAAACAGAAAGATTTGTCCTGTCCTATGAACATTGCTAACATTTTCAAAAATGTTCCTGCCCTGAACAGTGAAAAAAAGTCTCTCAGATTTAATAACTTTTTACCAAATATAAAACTTGGAAATTTGGATTAATTAAAACATTGGGGGGTTGGAATTAATTTATTTCAATTCCCAATACAAATTGATTCTTTTCACTGAATTTCACTTTTCAAACCAAAGGTTTCTTTAAATTAAAAACTGACCTCCATTAATACAAAACAAACAAAAACAAAATAAAACAAAACAAAACCACTTCAGCGAGATACTCTGGCAACTTCCAAACTTCCTTTAAAAGATTTTTTTTTTTTTAAGAGAACATCTGTCAAAAACAATTGCTTCAGCAGTCAGTTTCGGTTTTGACAAACATAGACTTTTCTAATTAATGCTTAATTGAAAAATTCCTGACCAGGCCTATTCTAGACTGACATGGGAATTGGCTAGCAGTTGGACACTGTGCAAAAGAAATATGATATTTGCACAACCCAAGGAAGAAAAGCAAGCCAAGGAGTGAGGGCATAAAATTTAGGTGATGTTACATAAGGCAGCTTCTTTCCCAGAAAAATCTCATAGTGAGCAGAAAGCGTTACTGATTTTGTTTGCTGTGACAGCAAGGGGAACTAGCATGGCCAAATTGGGATTACTTCATGCCCTGGCTGTGGAAAGCATCTGCACTTACTAATATGTCCTCTGCAGGACATAGCAGTAGTATATCAACATGCACAGTGCCAGTATTTAAAAAGTTGAAATTTCACAGGAAATGGGAGTCATCATTATCTAATTTTGGTTAAAATCTAGATTTCCTGTTACTCCATGGAACAGCCTTTGTGACGGTGATGCCCACGAAAGAGCTTATGTTCTGCTAATTGCAGGGCTACAGAAAACTATGTACACGCACACTTCATGTTCCTGTTGGAATACCTTAACAGAATGATTACTTTGCCAGTTACAAATTAGCCCTGCTTATAAAGCATCTCCACATTTGTAGGCCAAATTTTCAAGGAGAGAAAAAAAAAAAAAAAGTGTTGTTTGCTGCTGCTGCACCTCCCACCACCTTTGTTCCTGCTGCTACTACCAGAGCTGCCTCCCGAGCAGAGGGGTGGTGATGTGCACTGAGACAGGAGCGGTACTTGCAGCAGGAGCCGTACCCATGGAGGTGGAAAAAGTGCAATGATAAGAGCAGTATGAAAAGAGTCGGGTACATGTAGGATGAGTGGGAATTTCTGCACTCCTAGGGAGAGGAAATGAGATGCTGGAGAGATTTCAAAACCTTTTTATTCCTCCAAATAATTTTTTTTTTTTTTTTTCTGATAGAGCACAACAGGACAATAGTGATTACAGTCTCCCTGTGCAATTCCAGCTTTCTAGCCACAGCCATTCTGGGGGCAGATATAATTAATCTTTTCCTTGTGAACTTGAGAATGCATTGGGATACCCTCCAAGTCATCTTCAGCAGACACCTTTGTTCCCCAGGGAGAATTTATTCACTGGTACAAATCACTCACTTTGAACATCCTAATCAATACGTTTCAAGAGAGTTTGAATAAATGATGTTTGGAAGCTGTGGTGAATAATTCTTCATTTAGAAGAAAACAAACTCTCTTTGAGAGGGAAGGCACCATGTATAATTCTGGAGCAGAACTAAGAAAATGGAGAGAGACCCCCTAGATACCAAATTCACTAAAGCAACCAGTCTTCAGTGGGAATTTTAGGGAACAATAAAACAAAAAGATACCAAGGTGTTCTTCTTTCAACCCTAACAATAAAAATGGTCTCCTTTGCATAGGCCTCACTGACATTAAAGCCCTGGATGTACCAAGAGGACAACACTTGTTTCAGCCTCAACAGTCTGGGTGTTACTACCCTCCTTTCCTGAGGACTTGAGGACAGAAAGAGGACATAAACGCCACTGCTACAGGAATCCCTTGTAATGCCCGTACATTGATTAAAATTCTTCTTTACTTCATCTTGTGTGTACATTTGCCAGTAGCAATGGGGAGGGGAAGGGGAAGGAAGAACACGGGGAGTGTAGCGGCTATAAATTACTTGACCCAGCTCCAGCTTGATTTACTTCAACCTACCAAAAGGCTGACTGAAAGGGAGACGGCGGTTTTGAATAGCTGAATGAGAAGTAGGCAGGCACAGAGAAGGAGTCTTTAGAAGTGCCAGAGTGGCTGGCCTTTCTGATTTGTGAAAGAAAACCCAGGCTCACCGACACCTCTGCAAAGGAAGAATACCTGCAACAGAGTCAACGGAGCAGTCAAATTTAAACAGGGAGATCAGGATCTGGCTTTTTGTCACTGAAGTGGCAAAATTCACAAATACAAGTAACAGTTTCAATATAAGCAATTAAAATAATAAGTGACGTGAGTAGGAAAGGACCCATGCCAGCAAAATTGTTCTTCTGGATTAATTCGCATTTGAAAAGACCACAAAGTTGATAGAAGTGCCAATGGAGCTTTACAGCCCCTCTTCTGGCTCTAAAACAGAAATTAACTTGGGCAAAAATGAGAATAGCAATCCAATGGAAATCTGTCTTATTTAAATATTTGTGTTCATCTCAAATGATTGAAATAACTCTGCAAAACTTCTGAACTTTGATTTAGAAATACCAAACCATCATTTGAACAAGTCCCATCAAAGTATTTGAGGTATTAATTGCAGAATAGCAGCTTTCCATTGCGTCAAGATGTTCTCTACCCACAGTTTTCCGTGATGCATGTCCAGTAATGGGACTTCAGTGATACATTATGGGATTTAGGCAGCAAGGGGAAAACTGCATCATAGGAGATAAATCTACTGAATGCTCCCAGCATTTGGGAAATTGATGAATCATGGCATCAGTCGCAGAACAGCGTAATGATGAACTGAACAAATCTGAAAAGGGGAGGGGGGGTGGATTCCCACAACCAGAAACTTCGCATATAACCAGCAAAATCTTTCCACCACTACTACACCCCTAGAAATCTGCAATGTTGCAAAAATGCTGTTTTCCAGCAATCACGGGGAAAATCTGATTAGTCCCTGGGAGAACCAGATAAAACGTTGTTCAGTAATTTGCAGCAAGACACAACTGTTTGTTTCTGCAGAATCTTCTGCATTTTTTAAACTTGACAATATCTCTGAAAACTTTTGTCTACTATCTGCTATCATCATCAGCATTTATCTTGAGTCTATTTTTCTGGGAAAAAAGTGCAATCATAGTTGTGAATACTATTAATTCACAAGTGTTTCAGTTTATTTGGAAGTTTTGCTTATGGATAAATAAATCACAATTAGAATACTTGGTGACTTCACAAGAGCCTGAACAAGAGTGGCCAGCTACATCACCTGCATATTTTTTCATAAGCCATTTTTTGCCCCAGCTGAATTAGCTTTCGTGTCAGAGCACGTGGTATTAATGGAGTACGCAGCTTCTGGGTTCTCATCACTTTCATTAACTACATTCAGATTATCTGTAATGATTAATCAACTTGAAAAAAAATTGCCTGGCAACATGCCTTTAACCACTTCCTGCTTGTGTGCCATTAAAAGCACTGCCTCTACATGGGAGGGAAGGAAGGGTGGCAGATGTATTTACATACAAATAGAAAAACCAAATCTCCCTCATGTTGCCATGTTCCTCCTGCAGTAGGAATTGCTTATGGAGTTATCTATCTCAGCCCATACTGGGGGGACCTTATTCCTGGGGTTCTCTCTGCAGAACAGCATCCTCAGGAGGGCTGGGGACCGGGATGGTTGGTTGGCTTGAGGGGAGGGAGGTCACAATGGCCTCCGAGGGAGGCCGACCGCAGCCGGGCACCAGTTCAGAGCAGCCAAAGTAGGAACAGAAACTGTCACCCCAGCTTTAAGGGTGGGGAAAGGAGCAGATCACCCTCCACGGAGAGTTGAAATTCTGGAATTGGGGAAGGCTAATGGAGAAGTTTCAGACATTCCTTCATTTTGGGCAGGAGTTGGTGCTATCTAGAAAAGAAGATGGGCAGAAGCATTCATGTTTCCGAAAGTAGATGGTACTGAAGAAGCTGTTGTTTTTCATTATCTTTGCTAGCTTGAGTAGAGATGGTTAACTACCAGGCTATGTTCAAAATATGAGCAATGCACAAAAATAACCCCCAGAAACAACGTGATTTTTAACAAGATATTACATGCAAGTAAAAATGGCGTTTATGACTGGTCTAGCTTTCAAAGGTAATTTTGGGAAGGTGAGTTCAGATACAAAACAAGACTAGGACTGCAAATTGAAGCAAAGCCCTTGGCCTACTGAAAGATCTGGAATTAACTCCTAGCAATATGTTTATGGCTGGGCAAAGGAAGTGCCCCTGCCTGAAGTTTTGAATGATAAACAGGACTTTGATACTCTGGAAAACGAGGACAAACATAAAACACATTTAATATTAGCGCTGAAGTAGAACGGCATTTAGAACTCAAAGTCCACCATAGGCAGCACCCCGCAAACAACACAAGTATGGCTGCCCAGAGTGGGAAAACTGAAGGAACTGTGTTGGAATACGCCCTTAGGAGGACTCTGCAAACTTCAGGAAAGTCAATGAGCAGAAGAATGCGTCCTGGGTTATTAACTGCAAATATTTGGAATGCTCAGTTATCCAGTGTTGAATGCTGAAGCACAAGTTAATATCATGCTGGAAATGCTGACAGAATCGCAGCAGGAAAAGCAACAGGTAGTAACAAGTAACCAGAACAGGATTTTCAAGGTGACTTTTCCCCCACGAGAGGACAGCTAAATAACAAATGGAAAAGACAGCTCCTCCGGTGCTGCTGGGGAAAAGCAGTCCTGTTAGGGCTAGTATCTGTTCTGTCTTTTCTTCTTCTCTGTAAGATGTCCTCCCTTCAGAAGAGGCTTCAGGTGGCCGCCAGTGGAATGGTAGTCCAGCGGCCTCTGCCCCTGCATGCTGTGCGGTTGCCACGGGGTGCCTGCCACATCAGCCTCATTTGTTTCACATCTGTGAGCTCCTTTGTGCAGCACAGGGCAATCCTTCTTCATCAGTTGTCTCCAAGCATAACTGAGTAACTCTACTGGGATTTTTTTTGTTCTTCTTGTCTATAATGCGGAACGAAGCCCCTTCAAGAGATGTTTATTTGAACTAGCAAGGACTGACAGACTGGCATCAAGCATGCTGACTTGTGTCAAGCGCGCTGAGAAGAAATGCTGAGTTCTGCTTTTTCAGTTGTGCATTCACTGAATATGCCAGAACTTTGCAAGAAGCATGAGTCAAATATAAAATGTAACATGAAAATGTCATTTAGTTTGAGAGCTCTTGAAACAAAGCAGTGGTCTCTTTTATTGAGAAATATTGTGTTTAATGTCCTTCTGTGAAGCTTCTGTTCTTATTTATCGTTGCCCTTAGTTGCACACCATTCAGGTATCAACAAGGAAACACATACAGTAGATCTCTGAGGCTGTGCAGTTGTATTAAATATTCATCTTTCGTCTCAAAGGATAAGGATTTATTTAGCTGCAGCAAGTGTTATGTTTTTTCATTTGTGAAAGAGCTAGAATGTCAGAGGAATCTCTGACCCACATCAGGCAACCTAAGAAACCACCCATATGAAGCAAACTTATGCCTAATGCTTAAAACACAGATAGGCTTGCAGTACATAAAATTAATTCCATGTAGTTTTCTGTCATTTATGCATTTTTTAAAGATTCTGTCCCCAAAATCTTTTCTACCTAAGAAGTTTTTCTGAGTAAAAATGTTTCAGAGATGTTTACCTTCTTCAGGATGAGAGATTCATCTTCGCTTTGCCTCAAATTAGAGACAAAAAAGCATATCACAACCACTGAATGTTTTTGAAAGTCTATCATACAGAATATGTTGTATTTTTCATAAGATGAAAGATATATCCTGGTCCATAACAAGCTCTGCTTGCTACTAGCATTATGCCCTAATTTCCAGTTTACTCACTCAAAAAGGCTTCATTATTATTTTATTACAAAGGGTTTTGGAAGAAAAGATACTATAAATAGCTAATGTAGAGATTTTAAAGCAACTCATTCAATATTTATTTCTAATAACATATAAGTATTATAGAACGACATACTCCACCCTTTGCCTCAGTAGAATCAACTGAGGCAAATAAAAACAGGACATAAAAATTTCAACCTGAAATGGGTGCTAAGGCTCCCATTTTTATGGACATAAAAAAGAATTTTTATGTCCTACGGGACTAAAAGAAAAAAGCATGAAAAAACCTCCTTTCTAATTGTTGCCTTTTTGAAAAAAAAGAGACCAAAGTAGTTTCTGGTATTAAACCTCCTCCTTAGCCTGCTGCAAAGCTTGGTAGTTTCGATCATATTTTCTAGTTTAATTGCATAACTTTTTTCCCCTCCCCAAAGCATGTGATGAAGCTGCACAATTGGTGGGACTGGATCTACCCTAAATACTCGTGATACACAAAATAAAACTGAAGTGGGGTCTGGCTCTGCTTTACTCAATATACCTGGGCTAGACAGCAAGCACTATTCTTCTCCTTCCACACCCTTTCCCATCAACACCCTTTACCCTTTGCCTCAATGACCAAAGTTAGCTCCTGGACCACAGCTGTGGCTGGATGAATGGGAATTTATTACTCAGTGATGGTCTATTCCGGGCCATACTGCTTAAAGCTCTTTACATTGATCTGACACTTCGTTTTGGTTTCCCAAGCTGATGATGCTTCTAAGACCTTGCTGGATCTGCCTGTCTGCCCCTCTCCACTAAGTTCATGTATGTCATCCAATTTCAACCAAACGACAGGTCAAACTTTCAAAGGTAAAGACACAAAATTAACCCAAGAGCATGAAAAAAAAACCCAGCAGGCAAGTGAAGGACACAGGTCCTACTAAAGCTCTTGTGGAGAGAAGATTTGGTCTGCAAGCTTAACCTTTACTGGCCGACACAGACTCTGTATAAACCCCTGCTCCTGGAAGAGTTGCTGTGACAGCTCACTAAGAAGGTCCTCAGGGGGAATCGGTGTGTGAGGTCTCAGCACAATTTGGCCTTGTACCCAGGCTTGTTCCCAAGCTTCCCTCATTCCCCATGCTCTTACAGGTCTCACAGCAAGGTCCCGCTTTCAAAGAGAATTTGGGACAGAAGTCAATGCCCAAGTCACAATACAGTTGAATCGCTGGGGGAGGGCAAATTGTGGGGAAGATGGAGCTGTGGAAAGCTGGCTGGGACAGCTGTGCCGTGCCCATAGTTCTTTTTAATCCAGTAAATGCTGTCCTTTGACATACAGCCGACAGGCTCCCCAGAGCTCTTGTACAGTTCTTTTCAATTAAAACATTACCTTGTCCTCTTATCATCGTGGACATAATTTTTCCAAAATTCAGGAAGAAAACTACCTATCTCACCGGCTGGAGGAAATATAGCTTTTTATGCAAAGCTCTCTAACCTTTTTTAACATGAAATACTGGGTAAAAGGATGCTTAAGAACTTCCCTCATGGACCATACAGTCTCTGTGGCAGTAAACAAGGACATCAGACAGGCTGCATTGCCATTGAGCCAAGCTTTTATAAGAGGAGTGATAGGCCAGACATTCACATCAAGCTTCACTCAGTAATCTGTGAAGACAGTGTTCCAAGAGGTCTCGTCTGCTGATCTTCAGGGATCTATTTATCTAAATTAAATCGGTTCGCTCCATCCCATTGCATACTCAAGTGGAAGAGCTACTTTAATGCCTTGCTTTACAGTAACAGAGCTGGTGATTGTAAATCTGTGTTTATGCTCAGCACAAGAGTAGAGAGCTTGTAAATGTGCAGAGCTGACTAGGCATGACACTTCATGCCAAAATTTGGATGTTTCCAGAGATTTCAAAGGTTTCAACTTTTCACAGCGTGTTCTCAGTCTCTCCTGTCTTACCAGTAGCTTTTTTAATATTGGTACAATAAATAGACTTGGATTATGAAAAATCATTCATTTTATACTATGGGAGAGTAGTTTCAAGTTCCATCCTTTAAACTTATAAAAATGAGGTCTTAAAAATAGACCTTTTCTGTAAGATTTTTGTCTAATTCACTTATAAGTGGTCTTCGAAAAGTTTTTCTGCATTTGCATGTATTTTGTTCTTTTCTGGGCAGAAAGTGAGTTGCAATTCTTTTTCTCTTCTTAAGCTTTGAAAAAAAATGCAGTAGCACCACAGCCTTCCCTAAGCACATACTGCTTCAGGAAGGACCATCGTACAAAGAAAAGGAGGAACAAATTAACTACTGGAATATTACTTATTGTTGGTGTGTGTCCTCCAAAGTAAAATATCCTTTCCCAGTAGGAAAAATGGTTGATTCTTTCTATGCAAATTTGTATTTAGCATTTGTAGAAATGCTAAAAGAGTTAACTCCCATGCTTGATAGGGCTAAAAATTAAAAACGGAAGAAAAAATCCTATATTGTTTTTTAATATGTAAGTTTTCCATAGTGTAATAGCTGTCAGATTCTGCTGCAGGGAGACATAATTCTTTTCTGTTGGTGAATATGAAATACACGCACAGGGTGCTATAAAAAAATTTGTTTACTGGCATGGTTGGAAAATCTGTTTTTTTAAAACTGACACACTAAAAAAATGACCATGGGAGGAGAACGGAGAGGAGAAGGAATCATAATTGGTTTTGTTTTCTTTCTGTGAGCCTCCATACATCCCTTCCAACACAACATGCTAACTAGCCTTAGGGACTCCTCACACTTATTTCAAAACATCTCAAGCCCTCTGCCTGCCTCAGTGTGGTATTTTGGGAATCTCTATTAACTCAGAGATACCAATTTGACCGTTAGGCATTTTCTGTATAATTTAGACATTTATGGCTTTCTTTTGCTGCACTTCTGCATCATACCTCTATGTTCAGGGGAGAGAGACTATACTACAAGTGTCCACTACTTGGTGTTGTAAAGTACCCACAGCTACATAAATTTGTGTTAGTCGGAAAGTGACCTGTGAGTAGCTCTGGAGAAACCCCTTTTCCAGGCAAGCTAACAAACAAGATGCTACTGAGGATTCAGGCAGCTGAGGCAGATGCTCAAGTGATGAGGTGCACAAAGGAGGCTGCAGCTTTCTTCATGGGAATCCTTCCAGCAAGGGAAGAGATAAAACAAGGACAAGGGAAAGGAGAGAAAGCCTGCCTTCTCTCACTGAAAAGTAAGTTCAAGAAAGCTCTTGTAACGGCAAGGGGATGGAAGTCTCGAAGACTTATTTTTCTTTTTATCCACAAATCTCTTTTTATTTCCTGGGCTGCCTAGTGCCTTTGAGAGATGAGTTGTAGTGAGCCTTGCTGCAGCAGCGTTAGACACACAACTGCCTGCCGGATGGCTCTGCAGGTTACCGGTTTCACAGCAGAGCTGACAGACATCTCGGCCAGGAAAAACCAGTGACCTCGGGAGTGGGAAGGAAAGGAGGCCATGGAAAGGGGGATGAGCTAAGACACTGGTGCAAATCAGGAGGAGGCAGGTGGTCCACCGAAAGTCTGTCACTCTGCTATGAGCTGAATGCATCCGGTACCACTGCACTGGGTTGCTGCACGTGAATGCAAATCAAAGCTCAAAGAGCACAGTTTCATCATTTTTAAAAACTCTGTGATGCTTTTTTTCTGTCAGGGAATCTTAGAAGAAAACAGCTTCAGGGTCTAGACCAGTGACTTCCACTGCCCAGAGATGTGTTAGGCATCAGGCATGCCTCAACTTTTCCATGAGATCTAGGTAGAACTTTTATATTTTTTGACCAAAATAAATGTTGTTGCTGAAATTTTTACTTTGTTAACAGAGATATATATATTTCAAGGCACCCAGAAATTGGAAGCTGTGTGTCTATTCTTCTATATCTCAAAAAAGCCTCCCATTTAAATTTTGAAGCTTTTCAAGCCGCATAGCTTGTCACCTGTCTGACGCACTCTAATTTCTTGCTTCAAAATGGTTCTAACCCAAGATTTAGTCAGGTAAATCCATGTCTTCTGTCTTCCATATTTTTTTGTTTTCTTCTCATTTTCCCACTGATGTCAGCTGCTCTTTTTATTTCATGCCTGTTCTTCCTGGTAGCGTGCTGAATAGCAGAAAGGGATAGTTCTTCCCAATGACTGTCCTGTGCTTGTGGTTGTGATCAGTGGCCCCCACAACTCTCTGCACCGGTGAAGCCTCAGCCAGGTCTCAAAACTAGCAGTAAGGGACTTGGAATCTGGGGAGGGGAGACCACCAATTACAGGGATGTGACAAAGCCTTGAGGAAGCGTGTGGCCACAGTGCTCACTACAGCACACCCCCAGACCATTCTGCTACTAAAGAAAAGGGCCAGGTTAATTTTATAAGTGGGGAGCCCTCTTATGTGACACAGCATGAAGGACATGAAGCTTGGTAGCAGCCGATGGAAAAATGAGAGTCACTGCACGGGACGTGTGACCAACAGGTAGACGAAGCAGCATTTAATGCAGAACAAGCAAGTATGGTGAAAGAGACCAGTGGAAATGTGGGATTTCGGGCAACAAACCTTCCCCAAGCATGGGAACAATAGATGCCTCTGTAAAAAGAGATGAGGAAATTAAGGTAAAGCTGTGTTATGATGTGGGGAGGAGAAAGGGGAGGTAGAAAGAGACTAAGACACCGATGTCAAGAATAGCAGATAGGGAGTAACAGGGGAAAAAAAAAAAAGAAAGAGGTTTAATTTGTCTTATTTTTTTTTTATTTTTACCTAACATCTAGGAGCACATGAAGAAACAGACTTACACGACAAGACGACTGGCATGATAACCATAGTAATTTTGGAAATTGCTCAAGATTCCATAATTTTAAAAAAAAACACAACTTGGGGAACATTTGATTACAATTTATAGCAGAGATTTAGATGGGGATAGCAGATTTCATCCTAAAGCTACAGTTTAAAATGTTCATGGCAGCAGAACCATCCAGGGAATAATTAATATATCTGCCTAAAGTGAAAATTAGTGATCTATATAGCCCTGATAAAAATACAGCAATTAAATAGAAAGACATACTAAGGAAATTGCAGACAAACCTGGAAGAAGTCAAGAACAAGCCTGTTTGCTTTTAATTATTTGAATGACTGTTAGACCACATCCCAAAACTGAGTTGGCAATCTGGAAGATACTTAGGCCAAACTATGATTACAAGTTTGTTCTTTTCAAAGTACTTATGTTTTATACTGCACCCACGGTATAGCACCAGTCCTGGAGAGCATCATTCCAGTGAGCACAAATTATCTTTACTGATAGTCACAGAACTTGAAAGAAGTTGTCAATAGTAAAGATCACCATGAAATGTACAGAGAATAAAGATGGATAGAATGGGATCCCTCCTGTGTCATTCTGAATCATCCCTTGTACCTTATCAGATGCCAATTGTAACCCTGCTCAAACTGATAAGTAATAACCTGTCTATTAAGAGTCAAACACATAGAGAAATGCTTGACCCGACATGGACATCATTATAGGAATGCTAAGGAATAAAAGCGCCACAAAGCTGAACCTGTTATGCAGGTGAGCAGATGGCCACACACAGCATAGGCAAGAAACCAAAATCTCAAGCTGCCGTGGACTGCAGGTCACTTAAAGCAGCTACAAACTTGGGGTGAGAGTGGAGGAGAGGAAACCAAAGCAACTACTTTGGAGTAGTAGTATGGAGCGTCATACACTGACATACAAATCCTGGGGAAACTCTGGAAAACCCTCAGTTAACAGCTAAGGAAGAAGTCAGAAGCGATAAGACAAGTGTGTTGACTGGAGATAGCAGCGAGGTAAATAGCAGAGAAATAGCAAGGCGGAAACAAGAACCTTGCCAACAGCACAGTGCACAAGAGAGAGTCAAGGCTTTACACTGACTGCTGTCGATCCAAATGCCAGCATGGTGAGAAAGAACACGTCCCATGCACAGAGTAGACACTGGTCTCCTCTCCCTTCCTCAGACCAGCAAGTATTACCACTAACTAGAGGAGCAGAAATATCAGGAGCTTGCTGTGAGTTTAACAGAAGTAGCATAGCTTGTGGGCTGGAAGCGGAGATTCATTACCAGTGGGTATGTGTCCAGTCGGACCACTATCTGTCAAGGGAAAATATTCTTTTAGTTCTAAGGTCATGAAGGTCGTAGATACTGAAATTGGAGCAGTGTGTGGTACCTGGACAATCCATGCCCCTGCCTTTCTTATTGGTAGCCACTTGGGTTAGATCAAGCCTATCCACATGTAGTGCTTGGATTAACCTTCTCCCCCTATTTCAAGCCATCCAGAAAGACCCTAAGCTGCCTACCTCATGCCACCTTCCACTGTCACCACCATGTTAACCAAATACCTTCTCTCCCTGCCTCACAAATCTCTTTGTTTTGTCTATTATACTTTTTTCTTTTTTTTTTTCCCCTTTTTTTTTTAATTTTGAGGGTGGTTAAGGAAAGGAGGGCTGGAACACACAGATATTGTGAGAGGATACCTCAGAAGACAGTCCGTGAAACTAAACACAGCATGATGACCAAATATCCAGTTATTTCAAAAAACCTACATTAAGGAAGCCTTTTTGAGGCTACTTCTGTCCAAATTTTTGACTTCTATTTCCAGAAGGAATTTGAAAAATAAAGGGCCTTGGAAGTAGAGGATGCAAGCCTTCATTTTATGGTGACAAATGTGAATTCTGTAATTTCGAAGACTACAACCATCCAAAGTGGTTTCAGAAAAGCAGTTCTCGCACTCAATATTTTTCCTAATTCCTTCCTTTGTTTTTCAGTCTGTAGTAGCATGTGCACCGTAAATGAAAGTTGTGTGCATTTATTTGATTAAATGGTGACATTTCTGCAGATGAAAATTTGCCAGAATGGTCTCATGTGCAGAAAAAGCAGTTCACCAGCATTAAAGCTTGCTTGGTACTTGAATTGCACTGGCAAATCTTTTTTGCCCTACGTTAGCTACAAATTCTTGTGTTGGCCCTATGATTTTTTTCTTAAATTTCTGCTGAAATTTGTATAGAATCCGTGCAGTTCACATAACCCCCAAATGACATCTGGCTCTTTACAGAGAGAAATGGCTTTGAGCACAGGGAAACTTATTTAGAAATTACAATACTAATGCGTGCAGGAAAGCTCTCTGTGTTCTCAAGAGTCTTCTTAGTGTCCTCTTTATGGAGAATGTCATGGACTTTAACAAACACTTCTTTAATTTTCCAGCAATATTTCAAGATCTGTATTTCCCCCCTGTGAAGAAAGTATCTTTTCAGCTTTCTAAAGTGTAGTGGTTTCATGTGTCTCAGTCAGCTGCAGCCATGCTAGCCACAACAAAGAGGCAGATAGATGTAGCGTAAAATGGGATTCTCAGATATTTCTCAAACACATACAAATAAAAACAATATGCTTAAAAAAGATAAAAGGTTTCCTGACGAGTTTTACATTTTGCTCTTTATAAAATGTTCCTGAAGACTGTAGAGTGCTCTTAATCATAATTTTAGTATTGCTCCTTAAAAACCACATGCAGATATCTCAGACTTTTCAATAATGCATTACTGTCAGGCTTAATGTTTTGTTACTGAGCAGTAATGTCTGATTCAGAAGTACAAATGCACTTCTACTTGATGATGCACAGATTTAAGCAGGGCTTCCTCTGGATAGTAAGCTCACCATA
>JAOXJK010000023.1:55559041-55580004 GCA_025774025.1 Xenus cinereus | reverse complement strand
TACACACTTTCCATACTGCTGCTTTTAATTGAAATTTTCCATGTAGGCTATATTTAAATCAATTAAGGTGCAATTAAGGTTCCATGTTGCCAGTAACTTCTAATTGTTCTGTAATAGACTACAGATAGATTGAAATAAGTAAATGGAGCCCAATGTAATTCAATTATACTTCTTCTTCTGGGATACTTGTTCTTCTCTACTACTTTACATTAATTTATTTGTGAAATACTGAATGGCTTTCAGGACCCAGTGGGAAAAGACAGAATGTACCCGTGTCAAGGTTTCTCTTGGACAGAGTGACTAGTATGAATGCCATTGCTCTATGAAGACTGTGTAAGTGGTCAGCAGCTCTTAAAAGTGTGTCCTCAGCTCTGCTGTCTTGATTTCACTGCTCATTTGGCATTGTGAGGAGTGTATGGAAATCTTTATAACTCACAGAAATCTGATAAATTCCCTTGGTCTGTCTTCATTTAGCTCATGGTACCCTTAAGACACTGCTCTAGATGAATAAAGACAGCACAAATAGAAGAACGGTGCTGTGTTAGGGCTGCCTTTGCATTGCAAGAGCAGCACATGCATCTGTGAGATTATTTAACTGGCAGGTGCATCCAAGCGGTGCTGCATTGTTCTGGTGTGCCAGTAGGTCTGTCCTTAAAAAAACTATGGTTTTAAAACAGCATATCACAGATCATTAGAAGTAACATATTATGGCATTCTCTGAGGGTTTTTGCATAGTGTTTGGAGTTAAAAAGATGTCTTATATATTAAAAATGCAATAAGGCACCTAACTCCTCTGAAAAAAAGTAGTATTTCAGGGGTATATCTGTCACTGCTCCCACTGACTGGTTGAGGAAGCTGAAACCCAAGCAGCCACTCAAAATTCTGTAAAGATCACTCAAATTGTCCCCAACCAACCAGTTTAAAAACATCAAGGAAGTGTTAATGTCACACTGTTCTTCTAAATGTTGAGATTTTCCAAATATGTGTAAAATCTAAAATGATAGTTGGAAGTCTTGAGTCCACACTATACAAGGCCTTCTTCAGTGTACATTTAATTTTTACGATGGCTCCTGAATGAGCTCTTAAATGGGCACTGTTTACCTTAATACTTTGGGCTTGAAGGCTTTCAACATCCCCAAACTTAAAAACAATTCTTGTTAGGGATCCATGTGCCAACTGAACATCAGTTAAGACAGTGAAAACACAACGAATGGTTAAAAGATCAATAGAGTCACGTTGGGGGCTGGTATAAACTGATAGAAGGTCTGAATTCATGTAAGCTACACAGTTGAGGTTTTGGTTGTTTATTGGCAAAGTTAAAGGAACCAAAGCAATGCAGAAGAGCTGGTAGATCACCTCTCCCCCCAAAAAAAGTATTTTAAGGGCTAAGTTTCTTGCCTGCAGAGTAAATCACTCTCTATATCCTTGAGCCATTGACCGCTCCTTTCTGATGCAAGGTGATCTTGCTTGCCTATTGCAGAAGTTTGAAAAAAGACAGATTGCTCTAGCTGATTCTGCTCCAATTCTGTCCTGAAAGCTAAGCCATTATGTGTCCTACCTGCAACAAAAGACATAATGCCACTTGCCTGCTGTATAAAATGATGGTGTGTGTTTATCCGCACCCTTATATGATATCTCTCTTTCAAAACAGCCATTAGGGAATGGCTCCAGAAAATAAAATAAAAATTTTTCAATCTCTAATGGAGTTTCAGGATGCTTCTATGACTTGTTAGCACATGAGCTTCCCCAGCGAATGCCCTCTCGATCCTGAGAGGGGAACAGAAATGCTTACAGGAAGGTCTTGTGCAGGGGGAAGCTCCAAAATGAGCAGAGGGGGCTGGATAGGACAGTGCCAGAAGTTCAGATAATTTGCAGGGCAGTAATGATAGGCTTCTGAGGCCATGAAAAAAAAAAAAAGGAAGAAAAAAAACCAAAACCAACATTGCTCTTGCTTCATCAGAGGACAGACATCAATAGAACCACTGAAATGATGTAGCCTGTGTTTTGTGCCATGTCCAGCACTTTGGGAATTTCTGGAGAAAACACCCTAAAACCTTAGCACAAGTCCTGCACGAGGTGGAGAGTGAGAGAGGTGCCATTGTTCAGAGGTTACCTTCTCTTCATCTTCTAGAGGCACTCTGTGGAATTTGAAACAATTGTAGACAGTATTTAATAGGGCTGCCCAAGTATAAATGTAATAAACCAAATGATTCTTCCATCAGTTATTCCTTTTTGAGCTCTCTTCCCAAGATACTGCTCTGTGCACAAGGGGATATCTGTAATAATTACCCTTGAGTACCCAGTGGAATAAGTGGTAATTACACTGTCTAAACATAGAAATAGATCTTCGTGCTATCGGTTCCACAACTGACAGGAAGTATTACTCTAAATTTCTAAGGGTTTTTAAGTTTTCACATTCCTCTAGCACTGCAAGATTGAAGATAGACACAGGGTGGTACAGACTTTCTTGCTCTGCAGCTTATATGAACTACCTGTCTCATTACTTGTATAAGAAACAGTTGCTGTACCCTTGGGTTCCTTCCCTCAGCTGCAGCGCAGGGACAGCAGATGTTCTGCAAAATGAAATCCTTCATGATTATGGGATTGCTCAGAGGGCCATAATACCTACCCACCCCCAAGAGAATGAGTCAGTCAAGGCAAAATAGAATGCTGTTCCTATTTCCTATCAGCGCAAATGGAAATCATAACACTGTTAGTAAACCATGCCACCAAATGGAGGCAAAGAACCAGATGCAAAACTGGCAGAAGCAGCTTATACCTGTGTTGCAATGGTCTGAGAGATCATATAGAGTACCAAGGAGAAATGTTAGTTCTATTGGACAAAGGCCCAACTTCACCACCTGGTATTTTTGCCAAGCTAGAGGGGCTCAGGAACAACGAAAATGTTGAAAAAGCTAAAAGGCAAACTGAGATCTTGGAGACAAGTACGTGCAATTTTTACCACTGTCCTAGAAGGTCTGCTTAATATCGGTTCGCGATATTCTACTCCTTCACAGTTATGTACTAATTTTTACACTTAATTACGGAAAAATACTTTATCTCATTAGACCGGCTTGCTGAATTAAAGATTCTAGATTTCTTTTTCATGCCGCGGACCAAGGCACCAAATATAAACCCTCCGTCTACAGTCAGTCTCTAAATATAGCCAAGAATTAAGATATTCCTGCTTCTGCATCTTAAATAATCTAATGGAATCAATTACGGGTTTGCGTAGATGACATCTGGTATTTGCAAATACAGCATGAAACATGAAATCCAACCAAAATAAGCATGAAACTAAAGTTTCCGCCCATCCTACTTCATCCTCAGTAAACATATTATTGTTTTGCATCACGGGGTGGATTTTTCATATTTCTTACAGGCTTCCACTTAGAAACTCTCCAAGAGAACGTAACACTTGCAAAAGAAAAGGGCTGATGATACTTTGACTGCAGCCAGCGGCTAAGCCAGATGAGTGAACATCGTTCATGTGTTCACTGAGAACCCTGTCTCATTGCTTGGATTTTCAGCCTTGCGCTTTTATTGATCAGCATGCCAGGCAACACCAAGCTCAGTAACAGTCCTCATTGTCAGATACAGCAAGGTTCGGAGTGAGCACCGACATCAGCTGTGGAAAAGGCAGGATCTGAAATGGATTAAATATAACTCTGCCCCACTGTGCCAGTGAGATCTTTGCCCATTATAAATGGAAGCTAAGGATATTCCCACTACACTGTACCCGTGTTATCTACGCATTTCAAAATATAGCCCCTTGCAGCACTCTTTTAGCATCATAATTAACACTTTAGCCTCAAGTAGCCAAATGTATTCTATTAAGATCAGAATGCAAACTAACTATCCCTGGTGTAAGTTTGCAGGGGCTTGGGGAGTGTGGGGTTTGGTTTTCTTTTGGTTTGTTTGGGGTTTTTTTTTCCTCAAATACAGCCAAAATAGATACACGCAACTGTACCTGCAATCAAAGACGGCCCTCTTCCTCCTCCAAATAATGCATGGTCAGGAAAGGGGTGAGTCATGCCTTTCCCCATATTCCAGAGGAGAGTCAGACAATAGTGAAGCAAGCATTCCCACCCTAAATACTGGCTAGCCTGTGTGCCTTCTGGAGATGCCATGTGCTGTGTGTTGGGAATCAGAGTCGCAGATTTTACCTTTCTGCAGCTGAGCAACTCCCGTCCGTTTCACCATCAGTGCCTGCCAGCGTGAGCAGGGACTGAAGGAAGTGGTCCCCAGGCTCCCCTGGGCTGCCCGATGCTTGTGCTACCCAGTTCTTTCCCCCCGCCCTCGCTCCGGCCCTACCGCTCATATCTTCCCAAGGTGAATAAGACTGGGACTTGAACCAAATTAAAACGGGTATTATTTTTTTTTTCTTTCCCATCTGGATTAATTTTATAGCATGCCGATATATCCGCTTCACCAAGTACCCGCACAAATGCTGGTGCCAGCACGGAGAAAGGGACGGCTCAGGGGGGGAATGAGTGACTGTGAGCTGTGCAGGAGAAAAAGGAGAGACGTTTATTTCAGTGGCACAGCATCTTGGGCTGTGTTATTGTGAAACTACAGCAAAGTCACCAACTGTCATCATCACATCTGAATGGATAACTTTCATCCTGCCCCCTTGTATTTACAGTGCAACAGATCTAGCCATAGTACATTTTTTATATATAGCTAAAGTTGTGTCAGAAATGCATAATTTTAGGTACACAGGTGGAATGCATGGAATGTTTTCCTTACAAGATTACAGCCCTTTAAATACCTAGGTATGGGTAATTTCACCGGTTTCTGAAATTAATAAATTCTGTGATTTTGTATGAAAGTTTCTAGAATCTTTATCTGTCTTACAAGAAACAAACCTTCCCTGTGAAAATATCTGCCTTTAATTTCTTTAACAGTAGCCATTGCACTTGCTGAAGCAAGTACTATTCACAGCACGACACAGCTATCTATGAAATAATTTAACTGTGCAGCCAGCAGAAGTTCAGCAGTGTAATTTGGAGAAAGTGACTCCATGCTGTCACCCACTCTCGGAGCTACATATTATTCTGCAACACTTTCCCTTTCCTTCCTATCTATCATAAAAATATGGGCATGTTTTCAATTATGTCAAAGTATCCTTTCTTAACAACCATATGTTTACATTTCATTAAAAAAAAGGTGTGTTTTCAATATGTCATTTTAATCTTTAAGAGTCCAGTAACTATAACACAAGAAGAAATATCAATAGCATAAGCAGGTGCCCTCACCACAGATTGTTAAATGTTTTTTCATTGTTTACTTTGACCAAACACTTCAGAAATTATTTGATTCTATTCAGTGACAGCGTACATAGAAAAGTTAGCTATGCAAGAAGCTGAAATAACCACCAAACTCCAGTTTTCCCATACGAGTTTGAGTTCTGAAGTTTATTATCCCTGCTACATGTTGTTGTGTGTAAACTGTCTATAAGGACACTACTACAGAAAAAGAACTTAAGGAGTTTTAGCAACCATGAAATGCAAACTCTCACAGCTGTTGCTTGAGTGCAGGTAGATGGAGAAGCCCATCTTTTGGTTGTCAGTGCATGAGGTATCCAGGTGGCAAATCATCCAGAGCCTGAGCCTGAGCCTGCCTTTCCCCAGCGCTCCTGGCTGCCGGAGGATGCATGGGGGTGTGGAGCAAAGTCCACACTGCTCACACCAGGTCACCTTCCACCTGCTTCTCTTTTAAACTGGGCTCCTCCCCCCAGCAATCAGTTTGTACTTTTTCAAAGGCAAAAGTACTAAATTTATTCTAATTTAACTAGGCTTGTAATAGCCATTCCTCTGGGAAACGTGCAGTTGTTGTACAAAGATGTGAACCATTAGAAGGATGCTGATATCTAAACCTTCCTAAATGACATAACTTAGCAAAAACTGTTTTAACTTCTTTTGAAAACTAAGTAATGCATGGAATATTACTTCCAGCTGCATATTGCAGGTCACTGGAAAGAAAAATATCTTGGCCTAATAAAACCTAGGAAAGACTGGCAGTGAGCAAAAGAAAATCTTCTGCAACCAGTAAAGAGTCTCCAAGTTGGAAAAGTATTTTGGAAATACATATTTATTATTCCTTTTATTTACAGAAAATAACTCTCAAATAGCAAACCTCCTAGTTCTGACACTTAGAATAACCTTGGCTCTTAACAGACAGCTATTAGTGGCTGTGATATAACATCACTGGTAGAAATTTCGTTGGCCCAGCATTGAAGTCAAAAAGTAGAAAAGATACGTTTCCAGCTCATGTTTAAAGTGAATAACCATCCCTCTGTATTTTTAGTACAATGGAATGAGCTGTGATAGTCATACAGTAAAGGGACAACTCCGTCTCCACCGAGTGCAACACGAGCTGTGGAGCTTGCTGTTCAGAAGGGTAGTAAACAGCCCATTGAATCTGGCCAAAGCGATAAGAATAGACGTGATTCAAGCTTGTCACTAAAATGCGGTCTTCTGGAAACAAGTAATAGAACTATTACTTGGCCAGCACAGTTGACGGCCACATGCTTTTGTTGCCACGAGCTGCGAGAACCAGTAGAATCGGAGATTGTTGTAGAAATGTGAATGTACTTTATGACGGTCTGTAGTAATTCTGTACATCTCTTATGTCTGTGTTCTTATAGCCACTTGGGCACTGAAGTAGCTGAAATGAGAAAGAGGCAGCAGTCACAAAATGAAGGAACATCAGCTGTGTCTCAAGCACCTGGAAACCAAAGGCCCAACAACACATGTTGCTTTTGTTGGTGCTGTTGCTGCAGCTGTTCATGGTATGTCCTGTAGTATATTTGGTTTCGTATCCACCACAGGTAAATGATGAGAATGGAAAGTGCTGAGCACTGGGAATGTGCAGACTTCTGGGAGAGGATTGCTGCCAAGAGGCACAATTTAACATTTCACTTTAAAAATTTGATAAAACAATTCCCTGATTTGGCTGGACATCTTGTGAGGGGGAAGAGGAGAGAATAGTAAATTCAAGCTATATTTACCCTACTTAAAAACCAAAACTAAAAGAGGAAAATTCAGTTGTAAAGCTAGTATGTGTGAATGAGAGACTTGATACTGAACACTTTATATTTTGCATTCAAAACTTTTTTTTTTCTGCTTGTACATTTGATACTGCAATTCTCTGTATTCAGGAGGGAAAAAGGGAGATGGTCATAAATGTGAATATATGGTGACCTGTTTTACTACTTAGTTGTTGAATAATATATATTCTGTAAATCTGAAAACACAAGTCTTAAATTCCACATCACCTTTAACTGGTGTTGCATAATTTTAGTGGAAAAAAGGCTCAAAAATTGTGGTTGCCTCTTCCTAAAAAAAAAAGTTCACTTGGAAAGAATTAACAGCACTTTCAAAAACAGCTTTAAAATCTCAGTGTCTTGAGGTGCATTAGGTCTGTCTTCTTTATTTTCATGAACACAGTTAGTGTTAAAACATAAAGTAATTGACATGCAGTACTGTTTGGAGCCTGTGCATCCTGTTACACACACAGTTCAGTCTTTTTGGAGTGACCATTCCTCTGTGTATCTGTGTTAATTTCACTTGAATGAGCCATCTGGCCCCAATCTAAAATCTGAGGCTATTTGCCCCCAATATATTTAAAAATACATAACAGCATGTATGCCTCAGGCACCAAATGTGACAGCTTTTTCCAAGATCCTGGAGGCAGTACCAGGGTGGACCTGCCTTGACTGTTATTTCCAATTTCACCTGGAGAGGATATTTGGAGCAAAGATGAGTGAGAGCTCATGCTTTTACAAAGATACTTTGCCATGTGTTCGATCCATACAGCAAAGAGCTGGAAGTGTATGAAATGGGAAGAAAAAGGAGGATATTTTGCCACTGTTACCTCTGCTTTGTGACAAGGGGACAATGTAAGATTAGCTATAATGTTACAGACTAAAGGTTCGTTTAGCTCAGTATCCTATTTCAGGATGTGACCTGTAGCAGATGCCACAAGGAAAGGATAAAACAAGTGGACATGCACTTTCGTAACCTCCCCACAGCAAAACTTCTCACAACTTCTGACAATCTGCAACTTCAAGACTTTCTGGCCCAGAAGTTATTTCTGTGTATTTTATAGCCCTTGATGGAACTTGCTTCCATTAATTTGTCAAACCATTTCTGAAGTGACTTCCTGAACTCATCTAAGCTTTTGGCATCCAGAGTTTCCCACAGCAATAAATTCTACAACAGACCTGTGCACTTTGCAAACTGTTACTCCCTTTTATTTGTTTTAACCTACTAGATGTTAAGTTCATTTGATGCCTCCTTGTTCTTATGATTGTGAAGAACAGTGAATAATTGTTGCCAGGTTGATCAAGTTTTTACAGAGCTCTCCCATATCCCCCTTCAGATATCTTTTCTTCCATATTCTTCTATTTTAATGTCTGTCATAGAGAAACTGACCCAGACCATGGTTTATCCTTATCTTCTATCTATGCACCTACCTTGTGTCTCTCCATGTACCTTTCCAATTCTACTATCTCCTGTCGGAGATGTGTGGCTAGATCTGTTGCAGTAGTCATGACACGGGTGCGTTATGTTTTGTGTTTGCTCTTGATTTTTAATTATTAATTCCTAGCACTCTGCTTGCTTTTTAACAATCTTTGAGATTATGTTTTTATAGAATTATCCACCATGACTACAACATCTTTTTACTGAATGGAAATAAAGCCTGTCATTGTGCACGTACAGCTAAGGTTGGCTTTTGCCTTGCATATTGGAACATGAATGGCCATAAAAATACCAGTCTGATTTCTAAAACTTAAAGACAACTGATTTTATTTTTTAAGCATGCTGGAGCTCAAAAAGTCTTATTTGACAGCTATACTCTATTTTGAAGCTTTCATGAGCTTTGTGACCCTTGGAGTGCCTCTACTCCTTAGAATGCAATAGCATTATATATTTGAAGAGTTTATGCATATGAAATCTAAACTAGAGCAAATATTGCTTTAAAATGTAGGATGTCCTTTCAGCTGCTTTACTAATTGTTTTTGCTGTTAATATCCTATCTTTTGGGTGTTGAGGGTTTTTCTTCTGGTAAAGTAGATTAGACTGAGCATGGAGGAATCCTGTAAATTTAAGGTAGTTTCCCAGATTAAGTCAAAGAATGGGTCAAAGGGGATAGTGACATCACTTGTACCTTCTAAAATCTAAAAGGTAGAACAGATGATGTAATAAGTCTTTTCCGGCTCTGTCTTCTGCGATTCTATATTGGAAGCTCCATTAGAGGAGAGACGGGACAAAACTTTGAAAAAGGCAATATGAAATGCTTCAGAATCTCAGTTGAAATGAAGTAGTTTGTTCTGGTACCAAATTTTTTTTGTAAATTTGAACTTTCCGGGAAGACTACAGATTACTGTTCTTGCCTCAGTCGTGTACACTAAAAAGTACAAAAATAATTTTAAAAAAATATGTAGCAACCTTTACTAGTCACTCATTACATAGGGCATTCTAGGTAGGTAATTCTCAAGGGTACTTCTCTGTAATAGGAAAGCTGCCTAATCAATAACTGTAACAGGTTCTCTGGACCTAACATAATTGCATGCTTTCCCGAGTTCCACAGGTCTTTGTATTTAAGTAATGTGAGTTTCTCGAGTGATACCTGTCTGGAAACATTGCTGGGTTCATTAATGATGATGACAGTGCTTTAACTGGCAATATCAAGATTAGGAGACATTTCTTCTGTTTTCCACCAGCCTGTGTGACTGAGGACAGCTCCTATATCACTAACCTCTTAGTGCCTCCACTTCCTCACCATTCAAAGAAAGGGGAGCAGGTGTTTGTGTGGCTTTTAGTAAGAAGCTTTCACTTGTATCTGTTTGAAGCGTTAGTTCAGTAGTTCATATATCCAAACAAATAATTAGAATTCTAAAAATATCTTTGGTGAATCATGTGGTGTTTGTTTTCTTCTGTTCTACCCTATGTTAAAATCAGAATAGGCATTAGGTCTTCTGTTTGCATAACAGCATAAGTAAATATTCACACCTTTGTTTAGGGAAATAGTACCTTGCCTAATAGAGACTCATTAACAGCAAAATGTTAGATTCAAAAATTATTCAATATATCTTATAAGAATTTTTTTTTCCTCTAATAATTCCTTCTTAAAGGTAACAAATATTTGGAGCACTTCTCCATTGTTGTGGGTTAAGCCCCACAAGCAGCTCAGCCCCACGCAGCCACTCACTCACTCCTGCCCAGTGGGATGGGGAAAGAGAATCAGAAAGGTGAAAGTGAGAAAACTCGTGGGTTGAGATAAGGACAGTTTAATAGATAAAGCAAAGCTGCATGCACAAGAAAAGCAAAATAAGGAATTCATTCACTGCTTCCCATCGGAAGGCAGGTGTTTAATCATTTCCAGGAAAGCAGAGCTCCACCATGTGGAACAGTTACTTGGAAAGACAGACTGTACATCTCGGAACCTTTCCCCCTCCTCCTTCTTCCCCAGCTTTTATTGCTGACCATGATGTCATACGGTGCGGAATATCTCTTTGGTCAGTTGGGGTGAGCTGTCCCAGCTGTGTCCCCTCCCAACTTCTTGTGCATCCCCATCCTGCTCACTGACAGGGCAGTATAAAAACCAGAGAAATCCTTGACACTGTGCAAGCACTGTTCAGCAACAGCTAAAACACTGATGTGTTATCAACACTGTTTTGGTCCCAAATCCAAAATACAGCACCATATGGACTGCAACAAAGAAAATTAACTCCATCCCAGCCAGACCCGGTACACCTATTGGCAATGAGAATTGTCAAGTTTACAAAGACAAAGCAGGGCTGATAACCAAGGTTTACTCAGATTTGAAAAGGTGGAGATAAACAGACTCATTAAGTTGGCCATTTTATTGTAACAGGTATCGTTAGCATGTTGCCCAACTAGCTTAAGCCGTGAACGGGTGACTGAGCATCAATAGTGAAGGAAGCAGTTCTCCTCAGTGGAGAAAATAAAGTGCTTCTGAAGTCCCCAACAGGAGAAGCTTGTCCACTTTCCACAGAGGTAGATCTGCAGCAGATCCCTCTGGAGAGCTTTAATAGGACCTTCCTCTCTCCACTGACCAGATACAGACCTTGGGTGCCTACTTCAGGAAGACCGCCTCTCTAAAGCATCTAATAGATTAGTACCAGTCAGGTACTGAAGGTGCTGGACTGAATCTCGCCCTGAGCCTTAAACCTCCACAAAACACTATTCCCATAGAGGACCGAAGAAAAGTCTTCCTTACTAGGTGTCATTTCAATGACTTGGGTAGCCTGGGAGTTGCAAAATTTGCAGTAACATGACAGTCTATAATTTCCTCAATTACACTTTCCCAGAGAACTGCAGATTTAGTATTTAATGGTACAGCTTTACAATTTTGAGCTCAGCCTGGCGAGGTAAGGGTAGAAGCCTGCTATTTCACCTCCCCAACCTTATTTAGCAATCCATTACTCCAGCTTCCTGAGCAGACATGAAGCCAGTCATTTTCTTGCAAACACTTGTAAATCACATTCTTCCAAAAAACTCCCAAGACACTAGCACAAGGAGGTTGGCTATTCTGCCAATTTTATTGTGCTTCCTCTTTTGTCTCCCACTCAGAGCAGGAGTGATATCCTTTTAGCCTCTCTTCCTTTCATGAGGTGCTCAGAGAATTTTAAAGCTGTGGGACACCGATACCTGATAATCCCTCTCCTTTTACCACACACAGAAGGCTCAGAAGGCATCTAACATCTGCCCTGCAAGAGACCTTGGCATTATGGGAGTCTGGAGGACATGAAGAGGCTTCCTGTGCATAAGTGAAGATGATCACGCAACTACACTTGGTTTTGTAGCTCAATTCTTACACACAAGCTGGAATGCCTTTACCTCAAAGGGAACCATTAAAACAACTGCTGAAGACTCTTGTGGAAGAGGGGAAGGGACTCACATGTCCAGCAGCTCCGAGCTGTGCCCTGTGCAAAAGCTATGCCTGCCATTTGATTTCTTGTGACCCTTCCATGATTAGTTTCCCACACCCAAGAGATGCCAGGGGAGATAGGGTATTTGCCAGCTTGGCAGTAAACAAGAGTTGCTCTTGGCAAGAAACCTCTCTCCTCCAGTTCTTATAACTTGCCAATGACTGCTGTGAGTTAGGTCTGAAACTTCTTCCTGATGACCTTGGTACATAAATATTTTTCTTTATTAAAGGGAACATTTTCCTTGCACGGGTTTAGTAGTTGACTTGGGCCTATGAGAAGATATTTCTGTAACTTGTGCCATGAATATGAGATGACAGATACAGTTCTAAAGACAATTTTAAATATATTTTTTCTCTATGGGGTTCAACTTTTTCCTCCTCCTAGCAAAAACATAGTGTGCATAGTAGTCTAAACGAAAAAAAAAAAACCCACACAAATTTTTTTGCTCTTCCCACCTCTCTAGTACTTTGAACTGAGCGTTTTATTTTTTTTTCTGGCATATTCAGTGTTAGTTTGCCATTGAAAAATTGTGTCTAAGCTTTGCATGACTTTGCATAAGATAATCGCCAGGAGTCATAGTCATGGCTGCTTTATCTTATTTAACTATGGTAGAAAGTTTGGAGGAGAGAGAAGCAAAGAAAGAATGGAAACAAAAAACAATTTAATGCAATAAATTACAGCCTCATGGTCTGAAATATATGGAAAACAAAATCCATATTCTTCTTCTCATGCCTGTCTGCAGCAGGATTTTTATACTAGGACTAGACAAGAGGTGGGCTGGTACAAAAAGAGTCACCCAGGCTCCAGGACTTTTTTAAAGCTTTCAGCAAGAAAAGAATATCTTTACCTTTAAAAGAAAAGCATTCATTTTGAAAAATAGTTTTGGCTTTCAATTTTAGTTTTTTTACAAATCTAATTTTTTAATTCTTCTTTTCCTCCCTGAACACATAGGACAACACATCTGAAACAGATGTACTTCACTCTCTGCACTTTACCTTTTCAAACCATCACACCTGAGAAAAGCAAATATGAAAAGTGCTTCAGGAATTATTGTACTCTAGTGCAGAATACAGAAATTCAGGTTCCTGTACTCTATTTTACTGAAATAGAAGGTGATCTTTTTAAAAATATTTAATGGGAAATATGTTCCATTCTGAGCCTTTTATACTTTAAAACATCACAGGACTTCCTTACGTTTTTAGCATTTGCTGTTGCAGAGGTCAAAGATGAAAACATTCCCTCTCTTTACTGGAGAATAATTTATTCTGAGGGAGAGTAGGCTTAGCTAGCATGGGAACTCGTGCTTTATGCAGCTATGGGACAGTATCATCTGCTTTGCCCCAGGTCACCACAGCGCTGGTGCTTTCTTAGGAAAGCAGCACCAGTTCTTCTGACAGGTAGAATTTAAAGCTAGATAAAATCCATTATATGTCCTGTCACACGTGCTTCCGAATGTGGTATTCTAGAAAATCAGTCTTAAATCACCTTGTCTTTAAGGCCACGTATTCTCAGTGCTGAGGGCATGAGAGAAAGCTGCCCGGCTGACATTCCTGTTGTCACTGGAATGCACCATGGGGTGAGTGTGGGGTAAGGATTTAAATACTTAGTCCTCAGAAATGAACCTTTCAAGGTTCCCTGAGCTACTTAAAATAAGAAATTTAAATTCTCAGCATTTGGAAAAACAAGCAGAAGACACTCTAAAAATAAATAGCTTGTCAAGTATTTTTTTTCATACATTCGTAAGTTATGTTAACAGTACTTATTAAATAATACCCAAGCAAAACATTTCTTTTCCCTTTAAACCAAATGAAAGGGATGATCTCTAAAGTTAAAAAAATCAGAGGGAAGAAGCATGTCTTCCTAATAGGTACAGTATTTCATAGGGTCACTCTACTTTATAATTCAGACAGGGCAAGTGATTCTGCTGGAGTTTTATGGATGTTTAGGTCCTGAGGGCAGGCTGGGGACAGATGGCTCTCTGCGTGCTTGTTTACACAACTCTCCCAGGGCATCACAGCCTGACTTGCCAACCTCTGGGCTTGTGCCCTGCTGTGACACTGGGCCAGATTGTCAGTGTTAACCTAATAATTCCTGGAAGTCTGCTCCCTCCTTGAGCTGGAACACAAATACACCTCAGGTGTGTTTCAATACAGGGCTTATCCCAGAGCTCCAGTGGTGGCGAGTAAAGGCAACTTTGACGATTTGCTGCACCTCCCTGTGAAGCAGAGGTGAAACGCTGTCATTCGAAAGAGGGGAGCACGTTTCTTCTACATAAATGGTGCTACCAGGTGCAAAGGTATGACAGATGAGATCTCAGGTACACTAGCTGCAGCAAACTACTTCTCCATAATTTTTCCTGCATCTGCTTCTAAAGAGTATGATGCGAATGCAGGAAATCAAAACGCTACCAGCAAACCTAAGGGACTATAGAAATAAAAATTAAAAAAAAAAGCAGAATTTAATGTAATATCAATGAAAGGAAGCTTAAAATTAACCTATTAAATCTCATGAGAGCCTGCCTTGGCCACTGTGAAGCCAAAATAGTCAAGTACCTCTCATCTCCTCTCATCAAAAAGCAGCCCAGAAATCCCTATTTCCAAGCTCATCCACCTCCTTTTATTTTCCTCCTTTCTTCTACTCAGCCCCCTGCCACCTACCTCCAAACCTCCGTGGAAGCACACGGTCTTGTGCAGCCTTGGAGCAGGGGCAGGAGCTGTAAGCCACCGGTTCCCACAGCAGCAACGGGTTTCCACAGGTCATTTGCGAAGCAGAATCAGCTTTGGTGCACGATTGCTTTGTGAGACATGCAAAGTAAATCAAAACCATGCAGTTCTCTAGGAGAAAGCTGTAAACTACGCAATGCATTTATTTTGGTGAGTGTCTGCAAGGGGGTAGTCACTAAGGCCCTGCTGGCCTACCCTGAAATCTACACAGACGTTCAGCATATATCAATAATTTTGAATTAAATTTCAACTAAGAACCCTAGTTCTTTTCAACCAAGAACCCTAGACTGTAAACTGAGTTTAACTCCATGTGCACTGATAAATGTTGTTTCAAAGGTATGAGGTAAACTTGTTCCTCCACATAATAAAATAGAAGTCTAATGCGAAGAGTGGTGCAGTAGCTTCTTATGCAGCTGGTCTGTTAGCTTTGATCACAAGCCAGTGGTAGAATCCTCATTAACATCAAAACAAGCCCAGGGTTCTCTGGGCCAAGCTTTCCTACTGTCAGGATTTTACCCTTAATATTTTAAACTTTGAAAGTTCATTTCATTTTGAGGAACAGATGGAGGCTCATGCATTTACTGACATTTTTACCCATCTGTGATAACCCAAGCAGGTTAGAGAATGGGTAGAACATAAACATAATATATTAGGAAATTTTTAATAAATGTTTCTGAAGCTTCACAAACCAAATGCATAGATTCCTATGTGTATGATACTACTAAGAGAAGAAACTCTCATCACTCTAACTGCAGACGATAGTTCTATTTCAAGCAAACAATTCTGTAAAGAAAATTGGAATGCAAAAAAAATAAAATAATCAGAACTGCAATCCTCCTAAATTGAAGAATAAATACATGCTCAGAGGGGATTTGGGATTACACAAGGCTCATTCTAATTCAGCCGCACATAAGATGCTGACAGTAGCTCCTTAGAAGGAGATAGCAGACTAAATTTGGTTAACTTTAGAAAATGATCTTGATTCTGCCCTGGCACAGCATGGAGGGTGTATTCAGGGACAGCTGCTCTTGAGAAGACTACAGGGAGAGAAAGCAATAGCAGAATCACCTCCACTGGGGTAAAGCAGCTTGATGTCTCCTCAGAGGCTGTTTAAGAGATGGATTGCTTCAGAGCATCAGCATCTTGGCTCTCCCTCGCCACTCATGCCCGTTTCCCACCTGACTGTGCCAAAATGCTATTCAGCTTGATGGTTGCAGAACAGTGGCTGAGGGAAGATTCGTAATGTCATGACAGATTTTCTGTCACCAGCGCACAGCTTGACTGTTGCTGTCGAAAAGAGAGAAAAGAACCAAAAAAACCAAAAAAGCCAAGAGTGCTGAAGATGCCTGAGTCCAGTTTATGCTGTGATTTTCAGCTGTTAGGAGTTGACAGCCTTTACATCTTCCCCAAAAGAGTTTGGGCTGTTTTTTTATTTCGTTATTGCAAATTTATACCGTGCAAATTTGACAATTATGTATTTACACAAAGATGCATTAACTCAGGAGTCTGTGGAAAACCACAGAAATGCAGAAGTGTGTGAAAGGTCAAAATGGGTCTGAGATCAAAATATAAGCTGAAGTAAGGCACGTTGATAGATGGTGTCATTTTAAAGGTTCCAAGGAGGCCATGCAAATCCTCTGAACTTTATTCATCGTGCAGTATAATAAAAACTTAAATATTTAACATGCAAAAATTAAAATAAAAAATCTTATCCAAATTACATGCACTGGCTGTGCCCATAGCAGTAAACTAAGCAGGGCCAGGGTCTAATATGGGCTCAAGCAATGAGCTGTACAGTTAAATTGTTAGCAAGTATTAACTCCCTGGCAGAGTTTTGGCCAGTGCCAAAGTGCACAGTCTCAGGCAATGACCTGCTGCAGGTACAGAAACCCCGTTTTGGGTATGGGCTTTACGGACTGGGGCTGCGTGGTGCCAGTCAGCCTCAGGGCCAGAGAACTCTCCCAGCCCATTTTATCTGCAAGAATAAATGCAGTCTGTAGCTCCAAGCCAAAAGGGAAAAAAATTAGGCTACTTAAATCTGCTAGCAGCAGAATTTCCATCTTACAAAGGTTTATTTTTTAACCATGTATCATTCCAAATCGGTTTAAAATGTCAGTTAAACCAGGAATAAATGTCTAGCGCTTTTAAGAGAAAAGATGAGAGAATGTATCATGGAAATGAGTCTGGACCCCTAGTAGATAACACTTATAAGATGGAGATCCTCTCACTAGAAAAGTGGGTCAGACATTCATTATGTGAGGCAAAAAGGCAAAGGAGGCATGAACCTTGTCTAGTCACCCTTAATAATTCCATAGCACGTGTATTTGTCTAGATGGCACCTCTGGCTCTTCTGAAGCAGCTGATTGAGGGCCTGACACTGGCAGATAGATGCTGAGCACCCGTTATGGAGCAATGGGTATCTTCAGTTCCTGTTGACATCCATGTTGAAAGTACCTCCCAGCTCAGGGACTTGTCTAACAGAAAATCTGGAAACCAGCAAATAACACACATCAAAACAGATGCCTGCAATATACGCAGACTGGCATGGTGGTTCTCAGTCCTCTTTGTTAGTTGGACAGATGTTAAGTGGAAGATGTCACATCTTATTTGATTGTAATGTTGATAAACGTAAAATAGTTTGGTTCAGGCTAATTTAATAAAATGCTATGTTCATAAACATCATGGTAGGAATTATACTTTACAAATACATAAACTGAAGAACTTCACCGTATGAAAAGAAAAATGTGAATTTAGGATGAATTATCCCAGGCAACTCTTCCCATTTGGAAACTGCAACTAAATCTATGAAATCAAAGGACTGACCCTAATCAGGCTCAATTCTTTACTGTTCCTGCTATTTTCATCTCTGCAAATCAAAAATAATTAAAAAAGCCACTATGGAAACTGAGACTAGGCCAATTTATCAGAATTAATTGAGACCATTAGGCTTGTTTACTAGTGGATTGGAAGGCTTTTATTCATCCAGTTACCCTTTCAAGGAATACAATTTCTATTTCTTTGAAGGCTAGACAACTGCCACTTTTAATTGTGTCAAATACATGAAGGAATTGCTCGCAAAATAGCTGTAGCCAGGAGTAAGGACACTGCAGATTGTCTTGTAATTAGATGTATCCATTGTACAAGATGGAATATGGATGGTAATATTATTCTGAAGGAAGGAATGAAGCTGACAGCCAGAATAGTGATCTTGTGGGTGACCTGACAAGAGAAATACACCCTTGAGTTGAATCTTGCCTAAAGAAGAAACCAGCTCTACAGTAATAAAACAAAGCTAGAGTAACTCCATTAGGAATCATTGGCAAGCAAACTTTGGCAAGCCACGGATTTCTTACCTATACAGAAATTACAGTTCACATCTGAGAACTAAAATCTCAAAAAAATTGTCCTAGAAAGGACTAAAAGTTTCAAAAGTTGTAATAGCTTCTGGTGCAGCTATCATTATGTAAAAGTAATATAATCTCTTTAGACTCCAGCAGAAAGCATATTTTCTTACAGATTTTGAGAAGAACAAAATATATCTGAGTAAAAGGAGTGTTTAGGAAAATCAGATTGCTTTAAATCACTAGTTTTTCCTCTCTTGCAAAGTTACAATTTTTGCTTAGCGCTAGTCTAAGTTTTAGATACTGTCCTTTATTTCAGAAGTTCAAGTACAGTGCACACTGGTAGTTTCCATCTGCCTTTGGATGCCTGCTGAGCTGCAGTTTCTGTAGCCAGGTAGTTTAAATCAGTCACACAAGAACAGAGGAGGAAAGCAAGTTCAGCAAGGCTGTCCATTAAAAGGACCAGTCTCCTTTCACATACCTTTTAGCCTACATTGACCTTGAGAACACTTCCCTCCTTCACCCTGAAGTCATCCTGAAGTGTAAATATCATTACATTTTTTAAGTAGCCCCCATAACTACTCTTCAATCACAGTCTTTCTTTAAATATGATTGTAGTAAATGTGTAGGTTGTGGCACTGGTGGCTATACCTGGAGTACTGGGTCCTGTTCTGGGTTCTTCATTGCAAGAGAACTGGACGTACTGGAGAGAGTCCAGCAAAGGGCCACTAAAACAATCAGGGGACTGGAGCACCTCTCCTATGAGGAAAGGCTGAGACAGCTGTGACTATTCCACCTGGAGAAGAGAAGGCTCAGGGGGATCTTACCAATGTGTATAAATGCCTGAATGGAGGGTGCAAAGAAGACACAGCCAGGCTCTTTTCAGTGGCAGCCGTTGACAGGACCAGAGGCAATGGGCACAAGCTGAAACACAGGAGGTTCCCTTTGAACGTGAGGAAACACTTTTTTACTGTGTGGGTGACTGAGGACTGGCACAGGTTGCCCAAAGAGGCTGTGGAGTCTCCATCCTTGGAGATACTCAAAACCAGTCTGGCCATGATCCTAGGCACCCTGCTCCAAGTGTCTCTGCTTGAGCAAGGGGGGTGGAGGGGGTGGACAAGATGACCTCCAGAGCTCTGTCCCTTCCAACCTCAACCATTCTGTGATTTTCTCTTTCAGTGATTCTGTGTTCAACTTGGCAAAGACTAAACTTGGATCTTAAATGTTCGCAAAACATTCATGGGTATATTTATAGGTATCTTAAGAAAATGTCCCTTTTGTCAGGGGGTTTCTAGCAGGTTAATTTTTCCACTACAAATCCACTTTTGAACACTTTCTAAAAGAAGAAAGAATCAGTATAAAAATTACATCAAAGATCACACTGCAAATAGCAATCTATGATGGAAGATGTATTGACATGTGGATTTTTGACTCTACAAGGCTTTGTTTTCAAATTCTTCATGGGGTCCAAAAGGAAAATGCAGACTTTAGGCAAATTTGAAAACTTGTCTGCCAAATATATACTCAATTCGACTTTTATGGAAAAGACAGCAGAAGAATAAAACTCATGGCTTTAAAGAGTCTGTTAGTCCAACTGTCCCTTATGAACAGAAAAGGTTAGCAGATTTTAGATCTATTCCATTTTAAATCGTTAAATATACAGGAAAGGGAATAGACTGTAACACTGAAGATTTGCTAAAACCTTTTTAGGTACTTGCTTTACTGAGCACATCCTGCGATGACTTACTTTATGTTAGCATTCATGTTTCAGTAAGGATGATCTACCTTCACAGTGGCATGTGGGATGCAATTTAATAACCTTATATAATGATCTTACATAAACTCCAAAATCTTGGCCAAGACTTCCCATTAACAAAGAGATGATTATACTCTTAAGCACTAGATCTCTTGGGTTCAATTCTGCTTTTACTCAAACTGAGGAGTAGCACAACATAAGTAAGGCTATCAGACCAGAGCTAAATGTCTTAACTGACTAGACCTTAATAGCCTAAGATGCTCCAGGTATCTTAAACCTTAATTTCCACCAATCTCCTTTTTCTTTTATGGTTTATAGTTGAATCTGTAATGACTTTGACCAATTACGCTGAATCCAGCACAGTATTAAGAAAGCACTGCAATTGAAAAGCAGTAAGAAATTCAGCCTGCTCTCCCCCACATTGAAAGTATGACAGAAACATAAAATCTTAGATGAACTGAGAAGTTTTTTATTTTTCACGGGGATGTTCACGACTCTGAACACAGATGAATTGGCCTTATTATAAGCCTTTGAACAAAAGAATTCACAGACCTTAGTCCAGGTTTTCACAAGGAAGAAAGGTAGGACCCTGTTCATCCACAGTGGTTTTAAGTGTATTTCCTTCTAAACTCTCAAATATCTCACAGGGTTAAAAGCTATTCCTTCACACAGAAAAGTCTAAAGGCCAGGATACCTGTGTGTAGGCACGGGGGGGTTTGATCACATCTCTTTATTTCTGTGTCCACACACTCCACAGCCAGAGCGACAACGCCACTCTTCTAGAAATCTCAAGACTGCTTTAGGGAAGTGACGATGCTTCAAAATAACCCAGAAAAACAAATGCAGGTTTTGCTGTGCTTCAGGATTTCGATGCTGTAAGGCATTGCTCTTCCAGGTTCTCTCCACGGTTCTTAGTATAAACGTGATTCCGAGTGAAAGGTGGGGCTGCTAACTGTTTGCAGGACTCTGAGAGATGAGGGTCTAATAAACTCCAGGTATCATGAAGTTAAGAGTTATAGCTGCTGGATTTCCTTAAGAACTGTTTTCTTACTGGACAATCTCTTTTCTTGTGATCAGAAAGCTTACTGGAAAAAACATCTGCTATGACAGAACGTAATTTTTCTAAAGAGCCTTTCAAAATTAAGCACAATATTTCATTTAAATCTATTATTTGATTACAT
>JAOXJK010000023.1:55546600-55559015 GCA_025774025.1 Xenus cinereus | reverse complement strand
CTAGTTAAAATAATGGTTACTAACAATCAATAAAACCAAGACAATCAATTATTTCAATTAAAAAATTAATGAAAATTATTTTTAAAAACACCAAAACAAATTATGAAATTTCATTAATCTTAAACCTTTCCACAAACACTATTTTGTGAAAAATACAATTCAGAAGTAAATTATCTTTAACTGTCAAATCTGTGCGGAACACAAACTCAGCTCCAGTCAGCTGCATTCTCTGTGAAACCCCAGTGGAAGGGCCTGTGAAACAGCTTCTGCACCCACCCTGGGTAGCAAAAATCAGACCAAAAAATTTCCACCTTCAGCTCCCCCTTGGCCCGCAGGATTTATGGTATGCAGAAAGGTGCATATGGGAGCCAGAAGTCTGCCTGCATTTACTATTACTGGATCCTGAGCAGACACCAAGCTTTTCAGTTGAAAGCACATTCACGGCACACACAAGTGCCCAACCGTCTGTTACAGACTGTTTCTCAGCTGTATCCTCTTCAAACAAAGAGATGAGGAAAAAAGGAAAAAATCTGAAGTACACCATACTACAGCATAGCAAAGCGAATCGAGGGGAAAAAATACCACCAAGGAAAATTGGAAAGGAAGAAATTGAATGTTTTCTTGCCACTGGAAGAGACAAAGAATCTGTTTTTATCATTTGTTTTATTTTTAATGTACTTTTTGTGACCTATGAGGAAAAAAAACCCCAACAGCCTGTTATCACTGCAGCTTTTATGGTTACAGGTCAAAATGATGAGACCACAGTGTAAGCTGAACAAGCAGCTGAGGGGTTTGTGACTCCACATTCCTTCCCCCAGCTGAAGCTCTGAAATATTGGAGGAGTTTTAGCTGTAATATAAAATGTCCAGGATGCCAACCTTGCAAATACTTGCATTGTTAAAAAACAAAACAAAACATTTATTTGTTTTTTCTTTTTTTTTCCCTACATGAGGTAAGCCTTGCAGAATCAGATCTCAAATTTGTAAGTTATCCTTGCAAACAGATATTTTTTTTTTCATTCTAAAACAGCTGAGTTCAAGCTGGAGTCTATGCTTGTTTGGTTTTTTCTTTTAAAACAATTTGGATTACACATGTCTCTTGCACCATCTTTTCACCTAAGGCAAATGTAACTCTGGCATTCAGGAAACTCAGCACCACAGGTACCTGGACTTTTTGAAAGGAGTTTATAGTTTCAGTGGACACTGCCAAGTAGGCTGATTATAGCCTTATGGTAATTGTTGGCTTTTCCCCAGCAGGCTGCTTTCCTGTGTCAGTCTACTAAACACCATCTCCATCATTTGGATTTAAGCACAAGACAATCCACTCAGAGAAGGATCCAGCTATTTTTCACTAAAATTCTAACCTGTTTTCGGTATAAAATTGTATATCCTACATTTTTTTTACCGAATTCAGTAAAGATCTGTAAAACTTACCTCATTATAGAACTTGGACAGACACTAATTCCCAAAAAATCCATCACATTTTTTTAATGTTTCTTCTTTGGAACAAAAATTATCATGTTCTGCTGACTGAGTTAAGACCAGGTTCTGATCAATTTAAGCAAATAACTCCAAAGGCTCTTGACCACTGTTCCCCTCCAAAGTTTCTCACAGACAACCAGTGCAGACATATGGAAATATAAATTTTCAATTTTTACTGTTTCACATCTTTCTGTGGAGGGACAGCACATCACTTATGCCTTCCTTGCAGATCTCCAGGGTTCCACGCAAAGCCTTTGCTCTAGAATTCATTTATTGCTAGTGATTTGGGCTGAAGTTTGCTCTGTACCTCTATGCTTTGCATATACTGGTATTATTACAAGAGCCTAAGTGCTTTAGTCTGTCTAGCTATTCTTACAAGGAGATAAATTCTCAGAGGTCAGAGATAAGACACCAAAATGCATGGCTTTGATGGCTGATGCATCCTTTCTCTCTAATACAGCCAGGGGCATGAAGGATATAATGCAAGTTTCTCTGAGCCTATGAATAATATATCTAGTGCAAGGCATCACTTCTTCATAAAAATCATGACTTCAGCTCTAGTTTTTCTCAGAATAATTATTCTGGATGCTGTTCATTTATTGTAATAAAAAGTTAACTCTTCCCCTAACTTTGATAGCAGCGTTTTTTCATCCTTTACTTGTCTGAAAAAAAACAGGACAATATTGTTCATGTAAAATTTCATTCTCTTGGATGCCTGTTTTTGTGCCATTAAAAGGGAGATAGAATATGGCATTACTGACTAGACTCTGTCTAAGTGATTTTGAAAGTAACATAGCCATATTGTTCTTTCTGAATGGATCATGATAATATGGCAGTTATTTTTCATTATTATTGCTTTGTACAATATAACAAAATCATCATGCTCCTCTGTTCATAGACAAACACAGCCCTGACTAGTTTTCACTGCTGTCGGGCTTAAATCTTCCAGCTGTCAGAAAAACAAGGGGACAGAAAATCATTTTTTCTTTGGTTTCATAAAAGAAATTAAAGAGTGCCAGTATAGTTGTCTGTTTCATTGCCGCATACGGGGACCACATCCATCTCTGACTTCTTCCAGAGCCTGCCTCAGCATGTAGGAGTCACTTGTGAGCACAGCAGTGGAGACACAGTGATTTTTCAATGACTGACTGTATTGAAGACAGTCTAATCAGATTGAGCCGCAATCAAAAACGAGAGAAGACACTGGCGTGCACTTTTTCTGCATCCAAATTAAAACCAGGAGAAATAAGTTTCTGCTCATACAGTGTGTTTTATGCCAGACACATAAAGGAATCAAGGAGCTTGGAGACAGGCAGGGCACAACCACTTTGTGTTGAAGACTGAAGGTATTTACCCAGAAGGTGAGAGATCTAGGGTTGGTGCCCGTCTTTGTCTCAAGAGTTTTCAAAACCACCTTCCCCTCACTTCAGGAAAATGCACTAATCATATGTTCTTGTTTTCAGCCTCTCCCCTCAAAGTTGTATAAAATATTGTACTTTATATAAAATGGTTAAGTATTCATTACATGATGATTTGCCATTAAGTTCAGAGTCTCCTGTTACTGTCTTGTGTAATGAGCATTCTATTATTTTTACAAAGTGGAATAGCTTCAGCAGAACAGCTTGAAAGAAATCTTCCCCACCGCAGTCCCACAGGAAGGGAGTTTCAAATCCTGAATGAGTTCACTAACCTTCTTGTTTAAAGGAGGGCTTTTCCTCCTCCAAACAACCCTGGAAAAAACGTATTTCCTAACTGAATCTATTTGGTAAATTCAACCTCTGTTTGTCAGCATTTTAGGTGAATTGCCATTTTACATCATCTACCAGTGGAATTTTAAAATCATAATTAAACCTTGATCTCATGTGCTTTTTTTGTGGGGAGGGAGTTGTGTTTAGTTAAGAAAGCCTCCATTTAATCCACATCTATTAAATCACCATTATTTAAGTTATGTCAGTCCTGCCTGTAGCCCTCTTGCACTGGAAGCTGGACTCAAGCATCAAAAAAATCCTTCTTGGCTTTTGGACCTATGACCTAAAAATATTTTGTCTCTTGATTCAGTGATAATAAAAATTCCTAGGAGTAGGATAGTGTCAAGATTGGTGCCACTGAGATACGCTCTTTCAAATGGTAGATAAGTGAAAGAATCATGTCAGAACATCTGTTATCCGGAGGATCTTAACTGAATATTGATTTTCATCTGAAAACCAAATTCTGCCTTTAGATTATGTATGTGCAACTGTCTTTATGTGGCCTTTGGGCTGGAATAAGGAAGGTTTCTGTGTCACAGTATTGGCTAGAGGGCTAGAGGGCTAGTGGCCCATCTGTGTGACATACACAGTTTCACGCTAAAATGTAATCATTGCCCTGCAGGGCCTAGTGTCTACAGACTTCAGCCAAGAATTGGGAACCAAGCACGGACCTCCTGAATGGCAACCCAATAGCCTACCAACTAGTTCACAATGTCCCAGTTTGATTTCTTCCCCTTATTGTCATGGCAGCACAAAAAAAAAAATCACTAAGGCAAGAACTTTAATCATCACATTGTCTTCAATGTCAGACATAATTGCAAAATGCTGTGATGATGCACATAACAGAGAAAATACCTGAGTAAATAATAACTGGTATTAGCCACACATGGGTAGAATGTTAATCTTAATATCTGTCAAAATGGCATGGTTTTCTTGTCATAGTGGTAACAGTAATTTCACCGATTCACCAGATTTAGCCTACTGGTACATCAGAATCTGACCCTGAGAAGCAATTAAAGACTATTTGTGTACTGGATAGACAGAGATCAGGTCCAAGTTCTAAATGATTTTCAGTTTCTTAATGGCAGTAGAAGGTTAGTGCAGCAGTAGGAATACTAAGCAACTTTTAAAAAACAGTAAAACCACCAGCTGGAGACACCTGGAGGAAGAATCAGTGAGATTTTTGCTCTTAAATTAGTCCAACTCTCTTGATGATTTTATCCAATTAGCTTGGCTTTTTTTACCTTACTATGCATGCACCAGTAGCCTGCAATACTAATGTAGAAAAGTAATTACTCAACAGAATAACTATTTAATTGCTGAACATGAATATTAACAGCTGAATAATACTAGCTAAATAAATAAAGACTGGTCTTCCCAATCCCACTAGTTCCTCCAAAAACCCATGAGCTAGACCTGGACTAGTTTAACCTTATATGTGGTAACTTGTTCATTTTGAATAGTTCTTCAAGTAGTCTCTGGTCATTAACATTTTTATTTCTAGAGTTTGTGAAGTTGCAAAACAGAAATGCAGTTACTCCAAAGAGAAATCACCCATGATAATACTGTTGCAGTAGTTAAAGAAACTATTAGTTTTGTAGAAGTCAGGAACCCAAAATATATTTGAAGGGACATTGAGGTCAGGCCACTTGGGCTTACAGAAGTACTTTAAACCATACTCTCCAGGCAATAAAATCAGCGTGAAAATGGGCAGAACAAACCTTCCATAGGAACAGAAAACAAACCAGTGCTTGTGCTTTCCACTTATGTTCTGCCTTTAGGCACCCCAAATTCTCTCTTTTTAAGGCATCAGTAGTTTTGTTGTCCTTTTATCATGGGTAATTTACATCTCTAAATTTTAAAGCTATCTGCTGGATGTACCCCAAATAACAAATAATAATGGCACCATATATGCTAATTTACATCAGATGTCTCTCTAGAACACCTCCCTTTTATTTAACTATTATTTGATAAGGCCTATCAGCAATTTCCTCTTCTTATAACCTTAATTAAGGCAGATTATTTCATTAATCTTTATCCTGTTACTTTTACTCTGTTTAGTTTTACACTATACAGCATAATCCTTCTGCCATAATCAGCTAGGTTCCATGATGGAATAACGTATCAAGAACGCCAGCCCAAGGTATGCAGGGTGCCTTTGCCACTGAGCGCTTCTTGAATTCCCCAGAGAAATGGGAACAGATCGGGTATTTTCAACTGAAGGTAGCAACATAGCAAATAGCAATGCCGTGTTGTCATTTTGAGGTAAAAGGTAGCAATCTGTTATTGTGATCAGAGTTATTTAAAGGCTGCTTTCAAATTAGCTTTGCAGCCACAAATGTGTAAATATTTAATTTTTTTTCTAAGCAAACACGAACCAGTTCCTTGAGTGAAAACAGAACATGTCCGAATTGAATGTACTTCTGTATAAAAATTATGGTTTCTTTCACAGGAAAAACATATCAAAAGTAATGTATCCGATGGAACTCCAGCCTTGACAGATGTAGATAAATAAAGGTTGAAATGTAGTGCTAGTGTTTGTCACTGGAAACATAATGCAGAATTTAGGCCAAGATGTATTATAAATTTAGCACAGCTTTAAATACAATACCCAAACTTGAGAAAGTGTAACACTTCTTTCTTTAGTCTTCCCTATTTTGCAATGCTGACTAACTTCAGCTATTGAACCTGGGCTACAAATGGTGAGATGAAGGAATTAGGGCCAAGTGTGTACCTCGCATTGTCACTCTGGTATAGATACCAGAAACCTGCACACTCCATTCTGGGCCCACCATCTGAACTCTTTACCAAGGTGCTGTCTCGTAGAAAATCCAAACGCATAGGGCCTATCCTTTAGTCCTTTGGCAAAAAAGCGCAAAGAAGTCAGCACGACTTTCTTGTCGGTTTTCCTACTTTCCTTTCTTACTCACCACTCACTATTTGTATTCCACCTTCTTCAGCCCATGTTGATTTTCCTAAGTTTAGCAGAGATTCTGCATGGGCAAAACAACCGTATTTGATCCCAGACATCAAATTAAATTAGCAGTGTTGATTAACAGCTCTCAGATGAGTCACCTGCTACTTCCAGTAAGACTCTGCATCCAAACTTTGGAATAATCATGCTGCCCAACAAGTAAATTATCTGAATACAGCTTAGCTGCTGCTCATGTGATGGATAAAAGAAAAGGGGCAGCTTCATTCCCTTTTGGACAGACTTGAGTGAACACCCTGTTACACTCTGAACCTACACAAGCTATTTCCTCCTTCCATGGCGTTACTCTTCCATGGAACCAAAGCACACTCACTTCTCTGCACCTAGCAGAGAAGAAAAATGCTGTTCTACCTACTGTAAAGGAGGGAGGGAGAGAGGGAGAGAGAGAAGCTTTGTGCCTTCTCTGCTTCTCCCTCACCCCAGCTTTGTGCTCCAGCCAGATGCAAGGCGACCCTAAGCAGTTACATGTGTGGACTTAAAGATTACAAGACAGAAAGTGGATGGATGGTCCCTTTTTTTTCTCCTCCTATATACGAACCTCCCATTGGCTTTCCTGGGTGCTCCCTCTATAGACTGATGAGCAACAGGTCAGAGGAGATGGAAAAACATTTTACCTGCCAACCCCAGAGTTCAGGATGTGTTGTTTCTCCTGCAGCAGTTGATGACACCCTAACACCTTAGCAGCACTGGAGCTGCATTCCTACGCTGTAACAGGGGAAGCAGGACCAAGGGCCTGAACTAAGGTCTTGGCAGGTAAGTGAAGGAGCAACCAGTATCAAACAGCTTTTTTTTGAAAGTGTACGTCTTTGTAATGTTTAAGTCTTAATATGTGCTCTGCTTTACCTGGGAGCTTAAACTTCCACTTTTCAGAAGAGTATTTAAGATCATCTATTAACTTTGCCAAATGCTTGAAAAAGTGTTGATGAAACTCATAAATGCAGAGGGGCTAAAAATGTCTCAAAACTGGGATTTCGTCGTAGAGCTGAGCAGAAGTTATTCAGATTAGAGGGGGAGGGAGAACCTTCATGCTACCAACGTATTTTTGTATATCGACACTTCGGATGACTGAGAGCATTATTGTATGATGAATACCCAATACTCAAAATATGAGCTCTGTTAGTATTGGGAGGGGAATTTTTTGTTTGTTTCATTGCTTGCTTTCTCTCAATTGGACATGTAGGGAACACCTGATGAGGGGAAATCTCCATATCCTTACTACGTTTCACTTCTTAAGCTTAATTATTGGAACTAGGTTTCCTATATGAATACTTACATCATTCAAAACATGCTTTATTTCAGTAGTTATCAGGAATTGTGTTTTCAGTGGCAATTTCATGTTCCAGAACATTCATAGAGACCACACACAGAGGAAGTCGCTACCACTAAAGCAAACCCAATTAAAAAGGTATTTACAGAAAAATACATGATGCTAGTTACCAGCTCGAAAGAGAAGAAAAAAACCAAAACACTAAAACCATCCTTGCCTAAAGGAAGTCCTTCTTTTCCTTGCTTCTGGTAATGTGAGGGTAATGGTTGGCTTTCTGTTGAGAGGCCAGAAAGTTTTACTTTTTGGACTGAAAAACAAGTTTGGGTCAGAGAAGGAATTTATAAGGAGCTGCCACGACCTAAATTCTGTACCTGAGCCACCTACCATCATTGTATCCTGGAGAGAAAAAAGGGAACGTTCATAAAGAATGAACAACCATCCACAACCGATGGGGCACCAAAGCCCCATCAATGTCCAATTCAGATATTCTTATCCCTCCTATCCTTATTGTTACCAATATTCTCAATTTACCAAGTGAAATCACTCCAAATCTGACCTCTAAGTTTATGTCCATCTTTCAGCAGAGTAACTGTGAGATTTTAAAAAATTACACATGCTAATAGCAACTGTTAATTAACATTCATCAGAATTAAGGGAAAAAGTCATCATCAAAAATTTCTCTCCGAACTGTGGGTATAAATTTTAGGGGCAAGAGTGAAAAATAACTCTTTACATAGGTTTGTATCTTTTTAAAGTTTGCATTACTATAGTCATTGTTTTAAATTAACTTTCTCTAGACAAAATAAAGTGTTGTACTACATTGCAGCCTCACTGTTAGGAATGAAGATAGAGGAGACAATGCAGGAAGGCCAACACACACGACCAAAATGGAGAGTATCCAAGTCATAGAAGAATGGTAAGTTGGTCAAACTGCTATCTAACAAATGTTTTTAATTTGCCTATAACTAATATCAAGGATTGCCTTGGGTTTTATGCTTCAGGAATGTCCTTTTAATTACTTTTCCTCCAAAAAAATCTATATAAAAAGAAACAAAATCTTTCCTGACAATGAAATGCCAGCAGGGATATTCATAAGTCAGGCTTACTTCCAGTTTCTTATTTGTGCGGAAGAACTGTGGGAGAAATGGGAGATGCATGGATGGTTACATATACCTGTGGGTCTCTGTAAGAAGCCTCTCCTACCTGTGGGATCACCTTCTTCTGTTTATCAAGACAAGAAATTTCACATTTTCAACTTCACATTTTTAACATAGCAACCTTTCATAAAACAGCTTGGAGTATGGCTTCACTGGAATTAACCAAGGAAACACATAACTTGAAAATCGGGTTAACACACATTGAAAGTCTGAGATTCTATTTTTGTCTAAAGCTTGGCCCATGTTTATTGTGTTGGGGAAAATGCTAACCTATCAGTGGTCTTGAATTCTCTAATGCCATAAAAATTCTGTCTATTCCCAATAGACAATGAGGGAGCACAGGATGCTTGTCAGCTCCATCCACTTCAGCAGGTTCTTTACACCCTCCTCAGACAGAGGAGTTTTCACCTCCAAATCTGTATGTTTATATTTTTTGTTCAGATTACAATTATTTTCCTGGATAGTTTAAATGTTAAACACTTTCTTATTTATTACATCTTTGGACTGCCAAAAAGCTATCACAAACAGCTTCCCATCATCCAGTCTGCCTTGCATGCAGAGTAGGAGTCAATAGATGGACTTTAAGAGAAATCATATAGATAAATGTCACTTATTGTGCAACATGATTACACAGAAGCTTGTGTTGGATCCTATCAGTAAGGGGAGGGTGAGCTCTCAGAATTAAGTTTGAAAATATATTTAGTTGTTGTTAAATAACTTGGAGTATTACCTTCTCAACCAATTCATTGGTACATTAATGGATCAGTGACGCAAGTTAGTCTTCTGATCACATATCCAGTGTGTCCACTGTTACAAGTCATAAATAGTTTCCTTCAGAAAATGGGAATAAGGACTTTTCCCATTTCTTCTCTCTCCACTTTTGCCAGCAACATCCATCACATCTTGTGCCAATAGATCATCATTCAGGTCAATAGCACCAAACAGAGGGAAGCTTAGCAACCCTTAGGTACAAGCACAGAGAAATATGCTAATTTAAAAGCTCTCTGAATCACTATTTTGTTGGGCCTCATTAGTATGCTCTTGGCTGCCAAGAGCCTTTTGTTTTTCTTGTCCTTCCTGAACCAAATCATGCGGCAGCCAGTGATTGGCCAAACAGCATCAGAAGCAGGCAGGGACATCAGGTGTCATCTAAACCCCTCATGAAAGAGGGTCTATTGCCAGCTTCCTGAAATCACATCTCCTTTAACTGCAGAGGCAGGAATTCAGTGTTGTTGTGGGATTTTGTCTTTGAGTCTGATGGCTAACAATGCTAGCAGAAAACTTGTAGGAAGCCAAGTGCATGTCTCATAACATTAAACACGTTTAGTGGGCTATTCAGATAATGAATGCACAAGTGAAGAGTGAACAAAATTCCCCTGTCACTGCTGAAGCCTTGTTGCTTCCAGTTTTCACTCTGGACTAAAGTGCAGTTGAAAGGAGAATTTTTGGACAAATGTATGAAAACAGTGTTACAAAAATAGAAGCATATTTGTAATGATACTTTGCTTTTGCAGCCAAAACCCTACTGCAGATGAAATTTTGTCTTGGGCTCAGAATTTTGACAAGATGATGAAAACACCAGCTGGGAGGAACCTTTTCAGAGAGTTTCTTCGAACAGAGTATAGTGAGGAGAACCTGCTTTTCTGGCTTGCATGTGAAGATCTAAAGAAGGAACAGAATAAGAAAGTTATTGAAGAAAAAGCAAGACTTATATATGAAGATTACATTTCTATACTATCACCAAAAGAGGTAAAGCTGTAAATGTTACATTTGCATCTTCTGTTATTCCAGAGCAGAAGTGTTATACCCTGGATTGCCAGATGGGGGTCTGAAAGTCTGTCTGATCTGTCAGATGAAAATCTTAGATTGGACATTAAATCAGGAAAGGAAGGGACAGAAAAAGTAGAGACACAGGGCCATTTAGCATCACTGGCCAGAACACCTCAAAGCTCATTATAAGACTCAAGAAACTCCAGTAAGAGAAGTCTGAGAAATAGATAATGCTGCATGCCTGCCAGAGAGAGGAAGTAAGTAATGTAAATGGATTTCTGGAGAAAAGGCACCAAAATTAGGGAATTTAAATCAGAATCATTATAGATTTAGCAGCTGCAACAGCTGTCTGGGAGAAAATCCAAATTTGCATCGCTTATTCCTATGTGAGAGTCCAGGAATGGGGACCACATATTTTCTCTAATGAAAGGTATGATGATATCTAGGAAATTATATAAGATTTTCTTCAACCCTTAAACTGAAATAGACAAATTGTGAAATGTTCTTCACCTGGAGTAAAGAAAAAGCATTCCCCATCAAACCATGTTTTGCAATAAAGATATATATCTATAAAAGCACTATAGAAGAGGCTTTCTTAGGCCACGTCATGTACCTTTAGCTCCTTTGCCTTGTCTCTGTGCATTGCATCTGACTTTCTACTCAATAGCATTATGCTAATTTACGCTCACTGTGGACCTTGCTTCCTACATTTTACTTTTGCAATGCATTCAGTAATAATTTGCAACTTCATTCATATGAATGAAGCCAACGGCAATTTATAGCTCTATTATCTTCTCTTGTGCCATAGTGTATACTTCTGTTTTGGAGTGAGATAACTGCCAGAACCACAAGCTCATAATGAGTTTTCCTTATAACACAATAAAATATGTCTAGTACATATATATATATATGCTGAATGCTCTTTTGTCTTTTTAAGCTACGATTAACCAGCAGTTAAAATTCAAATACTAAGCGTCGTTTGACTTAGGGTTTAACAAAACTACTCAGAAACTTGATGCACTGGACATGTGTGGAGGTCATCAATCCAGTTGCTCCTGCCCCTACTGGAAATCTTATGAGGCAAACAAAAAGCGTCTGCAACGCTTTAGATCAGCATGGAAGCTGAAAAGTCCTTGTTCATCCAGGCATCTCATTCCAGATGTTATCTTTTGGCATAAGAGCCGAAATATTTAGCATTACTTGTTCAGTGATAAAGTTATTGAGGCAGAAGGTCTTAGTGTTCTGAAAAGATACCTTATATTCATCTGTTCAGCAAGGAAATACCTTCAGCATATTCCAACCAGTTTTGCCATCTGGCTTCAGTGAGTCACTGAAAAACTACAATGTAAATGAATAGTTCCGTATTTTTTTCATTCTATAAGTGCAATTAACTTTTACTATTTTCAATGGCACAAAACCCCACCATCCTGCCAAATTTGAGCTTTTTATCCCAGCTATTATAATTTGATAATGAAGAACCAATTAGCTAGCTGCACAAACTGTTCTTCCTAACATACGTCCATGTGTGTCAGGGGGAGAATTGCTTAAACCTTAGTGTGCCATTTCCGTGCTACAGAAGTGCAATCACTTAGGATTGAAATCTATTCAAATAAATTCCAAAGATGCATGGCTGCAACACTGCTTCTCAAAACTACCATAACACACACCCCTGCACGTTGTTGTGTCTAAAAGCAGGTAGTCACTGGCCGAGCGGTCCCACCGATCTGTTCAGTCCTGCTCTGCAGTCTGGTCTGCTTGCACAGATACATTAATTAGACAATGAATTCAATCAGAAAAATGCCTGGGTTGAAACACAGCCACTTTCAGATGGATTGATTCCTTAACTCAGCTTGCTGTGGGGCTGCCCAGACAGCCTGGCCGAGACAAGGGAGGGGAAGCACCAGGATGGGAAAGGGGGGAGGCTGCTCGTGGCAGCTGATGCAGCACCCCTGCCCATTCGTAAGGGATATTTACTCCTCACTACTACCCCATCCCACCCC
>JAOXJK010000023.1:55519998-55535085 GCA_025774025.1 Xenus cinereus | reverse complement strand
GAGGCGCCGCGCCGCGCTGTCTCCCGCCCGCCGGGCCACGCCGCCGGAGGGGGGCATCCCCCTGCCGCGCTCCTGCCCGCCCCGCTGCCTCCATTTTAGGGGGCAATACCCCAACGAGGGGGGAAAACGGAGACGCGCACACCCCCCGCCACCCTTTCTTTGAAGGCTGAGGGTCCGGTTCCCGGGGCCGCGGGGTCTACCTGCCGCCCGCCCAGGCCATCTTGGAGCGCCGGGGGGGAGCCCCCTGACAGCGCCCGGGGGGCCCGCGGCTCAGCCCGCCCCGGCGAAGTGGTCGGTGCCGACCTGGGCGCCCCGAAAAACGGGGGGGAGAGAGGGGGGGACACACGTTTCCCAATTTTGCAGGGTTTCAGCCCAAAAGCTCCCCTGCTCGCTGGTGGCGCGCGAGCCATGGGGGGAAGGGGAGAAGGAGGCTTGGGGGGGGGGCTCGCCTCTCTCCCCCCGGTTCCACTCACTGTACAAAGCCATAACCGCATTTGCTCCCTTCTCCCACCAAACGTAGCTACGAAAAAAAAGGACTTTTTTTTAAATTTTTCTTCCTGAATCTTTCACGAAACACGTTTTTCTAATATGTTTTTTTCCAAAGCGGTTGGAAGTGCTTAAATCCCTTAAAATACCTGCTCAAACGGGGGGAGCTTACTTTGCATACGGATTGCGAAGCACGTTGAAAATTCCTCCCCCCCCCCTCTAGATTTAACACTTGAGAGATGGCTTCCTTCTTCCCTTCGGCCCTCGCCCATCCCCCCCCAATTGTTAATATAGATAGCACCACACTCCGGGGGGAGGGGAAGGAACCGGGGCAAGAAAAGCTCGATTTTCCCTGTAATATCTATCGACCTCCCACCCTCTTAAAATCACGCTTGTAGGGAAGCTGCCTTTCGCTTTGACCATTGTTTTAAGGGTCGCCGCTTTCCATTGTAATTGACCCACGCACTGTAATTTAGGTGTACGTGTGAGCACTCACGTTTTTCCTCTGCCACCCAGCTTTTTCCCTTCTTAAAAATGCCAGACTCCTGGCTGCATCAGCAGAGTTGTCTCTGGCCTTGGGTGCAAACTTTGGGCTGCTCTGGCCCAGCTATATCCCTGCCTGGGCCTGATGTCACTCATGGGCCTTCTGCCACCGGTGTCCCTAGCAAGGGCTGCAAGTGTCCCGAATGTATCGCTGCATTAAGGGTAGGGAGTTGGAAGCATCGGTGTCTCTTAAAGTAGCCCGTGCTGGTGGAATGATGACAAAGTAAAGCGTTTAAGCAGATAAGAGCAGATTTAGATTGGGTATTAGGATACTAGGAACGAGTTCTTTACTATGAGGGTGGTGGAACACTGGAACGGGTTGCCCAGGGAGGTGGTTGAGGCCCCTTCCCTGGAGATATTCAAGGTGAGGCCCTGGATAACCTGGTCTAGTTGGGGGTGTCCCTGCTGATTGCGGGGAGATTGGACTAGATGACCTCTGGAGGTCCCTTCTGGCCCAGACCATTCTGTGATCCAGTCAATTTTCTTGCCCCAGTTATAAGCAGCATAAAGCTCTAATTTTGGGAAGATCTCACATGGATTAAATGTGTGGCTGATCCTTAATTCCACTGGTTCCACTAGTTGTCTGTTTTAGACGCTGAAGGGTGAGTTAGATAAAAGCTTAAAATTCATACTACAGAAGGGAGAAGTGATTGGTTCCTTATAAGAAAAAGAACCTGTGATGCAGTTTATGCTGTGTAATAATTCTGTCCTTGTTGTTTCTTGCAGGATACAAACAGAATAATGAAATCAAACCTTAACCCCTCTTTCAAAATGAAATGCGATTTTGATTGTACGTCTCTTCCTGCTGGGTTTGCACCACTGAAGTCTACTGTGGAGAAAACAAGACTGGAAGAATCCTGCTCCTTGAATTATAAGGAAGACTTTTGTAAAAGCTGTGCGGAAGAGCATCAGAAAATACTCCTTAGTGACTCATACCATGCGGCCACCAGAAAGCTAGACCTTGAAGATGAAGGAAGACCTATACATAACAAAGAAAACAAACAACTAACCCAGACACTTGATGAAGGTATCTATGAAATGGAGGCACTGGAAAACAGTAAATTTAATGAGGACAGTGGTTATTCCTCTATGTTAAGTAGCCAATACGCTGATGCAGTAGAACATGACGATAGTATACCCTTGGCTGGGAATCTCTGTGACACACCAAAGCATTGTTTCAAGACCCAAAATCAAGCACAGTTTTCAAAGAAGACTTTGTTGCCAGTAATCCATTATGAAGAAATGATTTGCTCAACTTTGAAAAAAAGTGGGAAAAGAAATCTCAAGTCTTGGGCTGTGGTAGACAGAATTGTTTTCAGAGGAAAGGTTGAACTTTGTAACCTAATTGGAAAGAAAATGGGATTAGACACAATAGACATTCTTGCTGAACTCTTCCAAAAGAACCTGAAGCATATATTAGCAAACATCTTAAAGCATCTCGGTGAGATGGATTTAGTAAAGTAAGTATATTGATCTCATTGTATTTCATTGGGAAAATAAGCAACCTAATCAGATGGCTTAAGAATGTTTTAGATATGGGGCTTGTGACGTTGACAAAGACGATGGTTAGTATTATATATTAATATATTGAAACATGAACTGTTGATGTAAGCCATGGATAAGCCAAATATGGACAATATGTCTTTTTCCCTAGAAGGCAAATTAAAGACTACAACTGTGAACATATCCCATCTTCTACATGAAAGAAAAAGATTGCATAGTTGTTCCTACTATTAAATAAAAAGTTTTTCTCTTTCCTAGGAGGTAACTGATATGTTTGTATTATCATTGCAGTTTTGCCAAAGTCAGCACAACGTGGCAGAAGATTCTACAGGAAGATAAATGGATTTTCCAAATATATAGTAAAGCTGTGAAAAACCTTTCTGTAAGTTTCCACACTTGTTGGATATTTCAAGCCTTAACCAGCAGCGTCTTTCTGCTATTTCAGGACTTCTCCCAGCCTTAAGAGATCTCAGAAGACTTTCTTAGATTGAAAACGTGGAGTGTCTCAGTGTGTCCTGTTAGGATGCCTGGTATCAGGTGTTGCTAGTGACTTCACTGTTAGTGCAGTGAAGCACTAACAGTGCCTCTTGGCAGAGGCTTGCTTAGCTTCAGCATCTCCACTCACCCAGAAGGGAGTGAGACTGAGCGAAACCACTCTGCTGACTGTGCCACGCAACCACAGATCCAACCACACTAGCATTGCACTTTACCAAGGCAGGACTCTTTTAAAACGTTTGGGGTTTTTCTTCCTTAAGAGACAACGAAACGAGGCTTTGGGTCTGCCACAGAATAAGGTAGTCAACTAGCTTGAATTTTATGAAGTATTTTATGATGCTGGTCTGTTGGGATGAAACAGTTGGACAGTGCTGAACATTCATTCCGTAAAGTTTGTTTTGCTCCCTGCCATTGTGTGCTTTTCTTAACCTGAACTGCAAACTTAGAGAATTGGTGGGAGGAGCTTACTTTTCAGAAAGAAAACTTCAAGCATCCCTATTCAGTGTAAAGAATTAGAAATATTACTTTGTACTTTTAAACATTGCAGTGACGAGGTTACATTCTCTACCTCAATAATAATGTTAATATGAAAGTAAGTTGCATTATGTAGTAGAAGATGGTTGGTTTTGATGGTCTGAATTAGGGGTCTGTTCTATGCATTTATAACAGTGGCAACCGAAAAAGCAAAGACAAAATTAACATACTACTTGGTATGATGCTTTGTTATAGGAAGCCTTCTAGGCGGGAGGACAGATCAAAAATAAGTTGTTGACTTCTGTTACACCAAGCTTCAGTATCACATAAGTCTTCTCTCAAATCTTATTCTTGTTTTTCTTTTCATTAGAATGGCGCTAAGGCATCAGAACATGCTGCAACAAGGGAATATGTTCCCTACCGAGCAGCTTTAGCTTCCATTCAGAAAGCAACCCCACCAAAAAACTTGAGTAAAAAAGGCGCCAGATCCAAAGCATCTAAGAATCACAGCAGGCTCGTGGAGTTTTCTGAGGTAACTGGTGATTTCCATTCATCTATAATTTCTTGCATGTTGTCTGGCACACGATCAGCTTGTGAAGAATATTTCTAAAAGTAGGATCTCCAATTTGAAGTGCTTGTTAGTATGGTTAGACTTTGCTTATTGGGTGTATTTTAAGACAATGTCAGGAAATAAGTGGAGAATATTGGTACATACACTGAGATGTTCTACATCTTTTTTTCTTTCCCACCCCCCCAGGTGTCTAGGTATCCTTAAAATGGCTTAATGGGGTTCTTCTGGCTTGAATTTTGCATTGGATAAGACATAAAAATGTTTAGTATTTATCCTCGTAGTTTCCACTGGCTTTAATGAATCACATGTTTACCATATAGCAATCCCACAAAAACTATCAATTTTGCTTCAGCACTGATAGGCAATTATTTTAAAAAAAAACAAAGACTAAGTAGTTCTTATTCTTTCAAAATGAACAAATGAATAATTCTCCTGTTCATTCAATGCTGTATTTTCAACTATTCATCTGACATTAAGTTGGCTTTTTTAACTACACATTTGGAGTTGTCAACAACAGCTAACAGCATAAGCTGCCCTTCACCTTGTTATTTTTCTGAAGGTTTTGTTTTTCCACATATATGTGCAGGTCTACATTGCAAGGGGGGGTCTTATAAGACTTTTTAAAATGTTTATTGAAAGTCATTGTTTGTTAATAAGCAACAGATTTTCTTAACTAGAAAAAAATTTTACACTCAAGCTCCAAAGTCTGCAAATTGGTGCAATGAGAGAAGAAAATATAATTGCACTGGAAAGCATGATCTAGCTGCTCTCATGCAACTATATAGCACTTTGTACCATTAGGAATCTGAAAGTTGAGCTGTCGTTTAGTCTGTCTGTCCCTTAAATTTAAAACTTAAAGAACTTTGAATTGTCTTCCTCTATTTCTGTCCAAAGTTCCTGCAGTTATAGATTGATTATTCCTGTTCAATCTCCATAAGAATTTGATACAACCAGAATTAGGCTAAATTCATAATTTATCTCTAGAGTAGGAGAAGTCGTATGCTTTTGTGGCACTTGGATAACATCAGGGAATGTTTGGTCTGTGTATTTACCCTCACTCATGATTTTTCTTTATATGCTTTTTCCAACAGGCTGCCAAGACCTTGAAAAACACCGAAAGCCTTAAAGTCTGCCATCGCTGTGGCTCACCTGCAAAGTACGACTCCTATCTACAAAGAGCGATGTGCAGTCGTGAAAGTTGTGGATTAGACTTTTGCACAAAGTGCCTGTGCAGCTACCACAGCTCCAGTGACTGTACGAGTGGCAAACCAGTGAAACCCAGCTCTAATCTAGGGCCTCTTCCTGGGACTAAGAAAAGCAAACAGAATCTGCGGAGGTTGTGATCCATCCATCCCAGTACAGATACTCAGGTGTCCCGTAACAGTTTTTTTAGGATATGAACTTATTCACAAAGAAAATCAAATAACAAAAAAAAAGTGCTTTCTGCTATTCTGTATTAAAAAAAAAAAAAGGTTTAATTTTATTATTCCTCTGTACTATTTGGTCATGTTCAAATTCCTAGGAATCATCACAACTTATCCATTTAAAAAAGCCTTACTAGTCTCTAAATTTAAAATAAAATTCTGGATATGGATTCTGATAGCATTTTAACTATTTTCCTGACAATTTGTCTATTGTGTTCCACTCTTCAAAGCACTCCGCAATAATATTTAATGAAAGAAAAAAGTTTTGCCAAGTAGCCTTCCATGTGTAACCCTAGCAGTTCTTGAATGCCAGAAGGGGGATGCGTAAATTGTGTTTTATTTAAATATTTACTCATGTTCAAAAGTCTTAAAAGCATTTATAGTGAGAATGCCAATTGAGATTAGTGAATTTTATGATAATCTTTTTTCAGGGCTTTGCCTTAATTTTAAATGTGAAAGTTCATAATACCATTTTCTCTGATGGTTTACTTTATAGGAATCATAAATTGGTGCTCTTGCTTCATTTCTTCATTCAGAAACTCCAAGTTTTCCTTGAGCTGAGGTGAAACCCTTTCCAACTTAAAAAAAGTACTGTATCTTGACTATAAAAATACTTTGCCAGTGTTTTCCAAATCATAAGATTTTAAATATTTGTATATATTTGTAAATACTACTTTAAATATTATTCATGTTTGTCTTGTAAATGTGAAAATAAATTACTGTTCTCAAAAACTTTGTTGGCAAATCTGGACTTCCTATTTATCATCTTAAAATGTTACTTTTCATGCTTGTTTTTCATATCTTCTAGTACATGCTTCTTAAAAATGTTGATTCAACAAAGAGGGAATCTCCTGATTTTGTGTAAAACGTACTGAATCCATTCTCATACCGTGTTTCTGCATTCCATGGAAAAGTTTGTGTTGACTGAATTTATGCTGCTGTTGCAGAACCAGCTCACTGTCAGTTAAGTCTTTGTGATTCCATGGCAAAGAAAGGCAAGCTTTCAAGAAAAGGACTGATTTTCTGGAAATGCCTGAGGGTTGGGTGTCTTTTTCCCATTAGTAAGTAGACAACAGACTGGGCGGGCAGCACTGTAGGTCCTGCTTCTACAACTGGGCGAGCAGTTACATACTGCATGGCAACTTTTCCTGTACTTGTTAATTTTCCACTTGTGAGAGCAGTGGTAGAAAAAGTTGAGCAACACCTCTAGCGTTCTGCTTTTATGTGGTGAACTTAATCTCTTAACCTGGACCTGAGACTTAAAATAAGAGGCTGGCTGAGTAATATCAAGAGTTTTCATCCATGAATCTGTTGTCTATTTAAATCCACTGACAGATATGCTCAAGATCTGAGAATGAAAGGTAGAAGTCCTCCATCCTATTACAATTACCTATTCTGGTAATTGGATTATACCACCCTTACCAACCAGTCCTGCAGGCTAGAAGAAGATTGGTATTTGTATGGGAAGTAATAACTCTCAACTACTGGATATTGTTTTCTCCAGTATTGTTTGTGGGACGTGGAAAAGGAAATGGTCAGGGGGTTGATGTGCCTGCAAAGACCATAAGTCTCTTAGTAGGTTGTAGGCTGAGAACAGACAGATAACAAATATAAGCAAAAGTTTGTTATGAGATTTTTCACCTATGTCTATTGAAATTCCTGTGTCCTGAAGAGCACAGATGCTTTAATGTGATCCAGACAGATCACATTAAAAAAACCACTCAAAACCCTTTAGCACATTGGTTTTAAGAAATGCAGCAGAGGCATCCACACTCAGACAGGTGTTGTAGAGTATGATACATCTTGAATTAAAATTTGTGTCTGTTTTGGCGCTGAATGTGGGTGATACAAACAATAGGGTTACTTTTTCAGGTTTTGAGCTTATCAAGGTTTACTATCTGCTTTAGTAGGCTTGCAAATAATGAAGAACAGCTGCTTTTTTTTTTTTCATGCTTGTTTCCTGTAGAAATTTATCTGCTCATGTAGAATTTGAAGGAAAGTTCCTTGTTACTTCCAGATAAGGGGGAAGAACTGCACTACGTGGCTTCAGTGGTCACACCTGGAGATGAACAATATGAAGAAGGAGACATATTTTTCACTGAGTGATAAGAGGCAACTAATTTCTTCCTGAAACCTTGTTGCAAAGGTGAGATTACTTGACTTCTAATAGAACTTTGGCCAAGATGTAATGAGTCTGCTGCAAACCATTGTGGCTGTTTCTTTCCTCTTGCCCAACCATTTTTATGGTCTTACCCTGATCCTCCAACCCTTGCCCTCCTAGCTTGAGTGTTAATAATCAGAATAGGCGTTCAAGATTGCAGCCTTCAACAGGTGGGTGACAGCTCTTTAAGGACCTTGACCTGTTGCCAATGCTTGCAGTTTTCTTTTGCAAAATTTCTTCGTAGAAGCATGGGGATCTGTGGTGGCCACACAGCTATTTTCTCCTTTATGGTGATCTTGCCCAGCTGTTGAAACCTTGCCCCACAATGCTGAGCACTGGAGCTGTATAAAAACTATGCATCTTGCTGAAAATCGTGGTTGTTCGTCTCCTCGCAAATAGCTTCAGCGAACCGTGTATGGCAGAAAAAAACAGAGGGCAATCAGTCCCCACCCTGGCATCTACAGCTGAGCGAGAAAGCAGCTCCTTATGGAGAGAGAGGGCCTTGGAAGTTATTACTAGCGAGTGCCCCAACCAGTGCAGAGGAGACTGATACATGTGCAAAAGGCAGGAACGAAGTAGTAGATGCAGATTGTCGTTAATGGCCGTGCTGAGCCTATCTTGAACCTGCCTTTGATGTGTGATCAATGTGAAAGTCCTGCCTAAGGCAAGAGCATAGCATCTGCCATATGGAGAGGAGCAGCCCCCAACAACTACAGCTGCGTTGTCAAAACCACTTTCAGGCTCAACAACTGGTGGCCCCAGTGACATTGCAGGAACGTGATAAGCTTCTTACCCACATCAGGTAGGCCTTTCAGATCTACAGAGGGTGATAAATACCCGCAGGCTGGCAGGGTCCCCTCTCTGGCTGGTGCAGCAGAGTACAGATTTCTCCCAGCGACTTGCTTATCTCTAGGCATGGCTCTGCATGGTGAGAATAAGGGTGGGATGTTTCTCTGCTCCGTGAATTGCCGTGGTGGCTAGCAGCTGTTCCCCCTGGCCTCAGCAACTACGGAGCCAGAATATTCTTTAGCTTCACCCTAGCTGGGAGGCGGGCAGGAGCAGGGGTTTGAGGCTTTCTGAAAACAATATTGAATATCCACATTTTGCAGCTCTTCTCCCTTGCACTTACGATGTTGTCCTGGAAAACCTAAGGAGCTGCTCGAGGTGCTTACACCTTTCTGCAAAGCACTAAAGGCAATTTCAGCTGTCCCACCACAGCAACCAGAGAAGCTGGGGAGGTGTCAGATAATGTTGATTAATCCTATTGATAAACTCACTTGTAAAAAAAAGAACCACTTTGTATGCATTTACCAGTGTTAAATTATCCTCCAGCAGCAGCCTTTGAAGTTCCTTTGAGGACTGTGGGACATGGAAGAACCAAAACAGAAAAAAAGACCCTCTTACTTCAACACCAAAACTGCTGGTGCCTTAGCACAGCAAGCAACGAAGCTGTTCGCCTGGGAGGCTGACTTCTAACGCGTGGCAAAACCGCACCGTGGTGTCACTAGCCAAAGGCTCCACCACAAAGAAGCGACATTTTAGCATGCTAAATGTTTTGTTTGACAAAAAAGTTTAAAACTCAAAGTTCTGGCAGCGCTCACTCTCAAAAAAGCTCAAAATATTTAAAGTTTCCCCCGACTGACAGAGTTTTAAAAAAAGCAATCTAGATTAAGATTGTAGTAAGAATTCTCCACCTCTCAAAATATCTACTCCTAAAGCCAAGCGCTGACAAGCTTTTTGAGGCAATTGTGCTGTAGTGTAGCGATTTTAAAAAATTAAATATGTTCTGGAAAGGGAAGACCACGAGATGGTGCTCTTGATACACTGTATGAAGCTGGATTCATTGAGTTCCTTCTTGCTGGATATTTCCTCCACCGCTGCTGACTGTAGCTATCCGTCTAGTTACTACAGTCATGGGTAATCACATTAAATCTGTGATTAAAAGAACAAAACCCAAACCTTGAATTCAATTACTGATTTTAACATTTTTTCAAACGTATTTGTGTAGGATATGTACTTCTTTACTAAACTTAAAAAAATACAGGTGCCTTCCATAAAAGCCTTATCCTGCTGCTAAATGTGCATGCCTTCTTCAAGGAGTTATTTGCTGCCCTAAAAACATAACATTTATTTTGCCCACTTTGTGCCCCTGTAGGGACAAGTGGAGAGCAAAGCCACCACTCCAAAGCAGTGGGTGCAAACTGTCCCGTCAAGCCCTCAGCACGCACCTGGAGCAAGTAATAAGTGGAGCTTTGTCTGGGGTCAGATGTCATGTTCCTCGCCCATGGAGGTTTGATGAACACTTCAGCTGTGCGACTGCTGTGGCATGACCTAGACATGTCTTCTGGCAGAAGCTAATGGTGCCAACTTGCAAAATATCTAAAAGGCATAACATGAATAGGTAAGGCAATTTCTCATACAGTTCCTCTGCCGTGGCTAGGAGGAGCTGGTATCTTGAGCTGAAGTGCCATGACCTGAATGCAAGGATGGACTAAGCAATTACTGTGATAGATGCTGGATTTTGGAATACACTTGCCATGGTAGAAAAGGTTCCCCCTCTACTACATTTAAACTTTGAAGTAGAAGACAAGGAGTTACAGAGATGGACAACTGCTGGAAAGTGAGTCTTTTACCTGATGAACAAATTGCCGTGTCAGCTCCACTCAATTTTGATGTTACCTTGTTGGAATGGTTCTCCTCTGAAGGAGTTCAAGGGAACATAAAGAAAGAGGGACAAACATAATGCTGATATCAAATGAAGGACTAGACATTCTTGTAATAGCCACGGGGATGGTTCAGCAGCTGAGGGTTTGTCCCTTAAGGTCCGGTATTGTTCTGCTCTTTGCATTCAGAACTGCCCTCCTGGTACCTCAGCACAGCACTCAAACAATCCAAGGTCTTGAGAGGCTTTTTGAGACCTTGAGATGCAAAAAAATGCGTTTCCCTATGTCTGTTGACTGCTCTGTAGGTTTCAAGATGGTGCTGGGGCGATACGATGAGCTCTCCACAGCCCTCAGCCAGCTGCAGTGTCGGGGCAGCCCATGACCCCACGGATGGCCCTGAGGATGCTCCCTGGCTGAGCAGGGCCATGGCTGGGAAGAGGGAGGGAACCCTCTCCCTCCTCTGCCCTATTTTTCACCTCCTAAGTGCTGGGCTAATTTTTGGGAGGTACCAGAAGTGCAGCTGTGTCCTGGGAAGAGGAAGGCTGATGCTGGGGCACAGTGGGGTACAGAAGAAGGGTTGGGGAAGTCAACTGGGGTGGCTGTAAGGCCTGGAGTGGGGGGCAGGCTATGTCGTTTGGGCAGGTAACACAGCATGTTGTGTATGTTTGCTGAAAAGCAAAGGCCTCCTGATGGTTGATGCTACCTTGTAACCAAAGCAGGACAGTGATGGTGAGTGCTGGTGTTGCATTAAATGTCTGAGTTACCCTGGCTCTCTCAGCCCATGTTGGACCTGCACCGAGACCCTCATGAAGGTCTGAGTTGGCTCTAACCAAAATTATTTGCTGTGGGGATATGAAGTTCAGGTGGTCCTCAGCTGCTGAGCAGAAGGACTGGGCTCAGAAGGTGCTCCTGTGTGTTTCAGGAGGAGGCAGATCTCTTCCAGGGCTAGCGCGTGCTGGCTACAGCTTCAGATGGGAGATTTAGGATGGGTACAGCTGTGGTGGCGTTTCACTGATTGCCACCTCCTGAAGCTCCTGACGTCCTGCCCGTGGCTCCTGACACCCACCAGAGAGCGCAGTGCCCCTTCTGAAAAGCTGAGGGCTTCTCCCGGAGGCTGCACCGGGAGCTGGCTCAGGCGTGAATCATAACGCAAACGCGATGACACAAGACCTCTGAGACTTACCTCTCATGTTTAGTGTCATTTTATCAGGGTCTACCTCGGCTCAGTTAATTACATTGTACAACAGATTTTCGTTAGTCATATGTAGATCTAATTTTTGAGATTGTCCCTGGGTACCAAATTAGCAGAGAAGACATCAATTGCAATTTGCTTACAAACATGCTTTAAACACCAGCTGCTTGTAAAAATACACATAATGTTTTTAAATTAAAAAGCTCTGTGTTGCCTTAAAAACACTCACAACAGGCAGCACAATAATCCATTTACTCTCTGCAATGCATTTACTTCTGCACCCCTAGATAAAAAGTCTGTGTGCCAGTAGGAAACCCAGAAAGTTTGTGAGTTGTTCCATGTCCCTGTCATTCTTTATGGATCATAGCAGTTGTGTAATAAGTCATGATGTTAAACTGTAGTAGAAAAAGCTCACTGAAGCAGGGTAAACAAACAGGTAAGGTGTCATATATTAAAGGTAAGTAAATCAGTAAGGATACCGCAGGACTTCCAGTCTCCCTCTGTACATTTTAGAAAGAGTTTCAGAAAAGCAAGCAGTTCGTATTTGTTCTGGTCTCCTCACCTCTGTTAAACAGCAGCTATATTCTCAGTATTTGTACACGATATGCAAATGTAAAATATATTAAAAAAAGATGTCTTAGTATCCTACCCCACCACCGCGGTCCCACCGCTCTGCTATGAATTAACCATGAAGTAGATAAGGAGCACACTTTTTAATATTTCTATTTATACTCTCAGTGTGTCGATACTCACAGTACTTATTCTCTTGTCAGTACTCGTAATATTCTTCAGTGTTCTCAGCACTCTTGTAAATAGATTATACCCTGAAGGATGACTTTCTTAACAAGATGAAGAACAACTCTCTTGCTGTGTTTTGCATATCACAACAGAGGAAAGGTTCTCCTCCCTTGGAGTTTCAGTCAAGAGCGATGTTTGCATTGTTCATACAGAACAGCTTTATCCTCACTGTAGCGAGTCTTTCACAAAGTTTCTGGAGTAGGCAATACTTCAGTATGTAGTTTTATGTTTACATGCCAGTCTTGAGTATGATTGCAATGCTTTCAGTTTTCCTGTGCATACATACCGAAGCAAATTAAATTCCTGCATTTCTTCTTTTCCATATCAATTTATTAAATTCTTCTGACCAAAATCAAACGTACTGTTTGTGCAGGTTTTAAGAAGGTTTTAGAAGTTATGCACTCCTTTATCTGGAAATACTCAGAAAAAAAGAAACTGTTACAATGTACTAAGTACTAATCATATTACTGAAAAACACTGCCTTGTAGGGCAGCTAATGGTAACTCTTGCACAAAGAACAGCTTGATTTCCAGAAGTAGTTCTTTTACCCACAGGCTCATTTTTTTGCTAACGTATGACATGAGAAAAATAACATTCAGGGACTCCATGGTCTTTTCTTGAAGGTGATAGCTGGATCTTCATGAAACATCTTCCTCCTGACTATTCACACCAAGCAAAACAAATCCATGTCCAACACAGCATTTTTCAGAAATAGTTTTTAGAATGAACTTGGGGTTTTGACATATAAACCAGACATAGAATGGGACATAACAATACCTAAATTACATGCCGTTTTCTTATCCGTAAGATGCAAAGAACATCACAAGTGAGATGAATTTTGTTAATTCTATTTTAAATGTAAAGCAACGGAGATACAAAATGATTGGTCCATGGTCATGCAGTGGTTCAGTTACAAATGCAGTCTGGACTTTCTGACTCCAAATTCTGGAAGTCTTCTCCTATCCATACTGCTTTTCGTAGTAATTGAAGTGGTAAATCAAGAAACACTTTGTATTTTATAATACCTGATGCTCAAAAAAGCTATGAAACATTTAGGAATTTGAGGGTTTGTCTACTTAAGAAAGATTACTGGTTTGGTTGCTTAATGATGAAAAAACATAAAAAGACAATGAAAAGATATACAAAAGAGGTTGTCTGAAATGACAAAACCAGGCTCAGCTCATGCCTCAAACACCTCAGACCAAGTGAAGACCAGAGGTAGCAAATATCCATATTTTTCCTTCTGAAATGGAATCCACTCTTTGAAGCAACTTCTTACTGCAGGTCAGTGGTGTATACTTGTGCAGCGCTCCTAAGTCTACATCACATATTTGTTGTTCTATAGCCCCTCTATAAAACCAAGACAAACTTTTAACACTGCTAACTAGGCAGAAATGGTTGTCACTCAAAGTGAAAAAAATGAAATAAGTGGAAGACTTACCTGTGACTTGACCTGTGGATTTGGTTTCTAGAGGGTAAAAAATGTTAGTTGATGAGAGGATGGTAGAGGGTAACTGCAGGTTTACCTCTTCTATATGCCTTAATAAATTAAATATATAATTTGGTATGTGTTTACAAGGATTATAAGCTGTAAAGAAAAAGTCATCAGCTGTGTCACCAGTTATTTCTGTTCCTTTGATTTTAAATAAATTAATAGAATTCCTTTTTCTCAGATAAATCAGCTCATCATTAAAGTTGTAAAGTTCAAAAATATTTCTAAATATTTTCATTGCCATATTCACAGAAATTCTTTGTTACAAACCAGCTAAATTTGTATTCAGGGAATAAGGTTAAAGAATTATTCTCTCCTAGGTTTTTTTGTATATGTAACTATTGCATTTATTCACAGATAATTTAGTGGATCTTAATACAAAATATGTTAGATTTGGCTTTCAGTCTGTAACCTGAGCTCCTAGTGTTACAGGGGAAATACCTAGTTATTATTTATTATGCAGCTTGCAATAGTTGGGGAAGTGTTTAATCCAGTAAAGATAAAATGTAGCTGCTTAAAATATTAATATTTTGAAATGCTGTGTAAGTAAAAACAGAGTGCTCCCTTTTAGGCGACCACAAATAACCACAGATTGCTGATAGCAAGCTGTATACCTGGTAGTAAGAGTTTGAAGAATTAGAAATTAAAAGAAGTCACCATCTGTTTTGGTTACCATTTTGAAGACCTGTTCAAAGCCAGCAAGTGAGCTCATTTTAAATTTTAACACGGCAGAAAACACGATCCAAAAGGCTTCTCCTTAAGCTTGCCCTTAAGGGCATGAAAGAAGCTCAATACAGGACTGTAATACACAGCCTGTGGGCAAGAAATTGATCCATAAATCTTTGTAAATTAAGCCAGCATTTGTGTTACTGAAAAATGGATTTCATCTGGTGGTGAACTCAGAACACTCAATGGTATTATATATCCTGTATATGAATTTGGTTTAGAGTTGCTGCTGTATTGCCATAGCAGCTGCTGCAAAATTGCTACGAAGAAATACACTTCTCTGATCATATTTTCAATGTTCTTGTAGTCTGGATGTGTTTTGCAGGTAATAAATGTTAACCCTGAGGAAGATGAAAAGCAGCATCGTCATTTTTGTATTAAACCTCAGTTAGCATTAGTTCATTTTGAATTCAGGGTAGTAGTAAAATGTAGCCTTTTTATTTATGCTAAAATTGAAACAAAGTGAAAGGAACATCGAATATATCATTTGGTAGATCTGAGACATCACAGAATTTAGTTCAGGGAGCGGAGAACATGATTTTAATGAGACTTCCTCATC
>JAOXJK010000023.1:55481716-55515178 GCA_025774025.1 Xenus cinereus | reverse complement strand
TTGGAAGAGGGGAGATTTAGATTGGATACCAGAAAGAAATTCTTTACTGTGAGGGTGGTGAGGCACTGGAACAGGTTTCACAGAGAAGTTGTGGATGCCCCATCCCTGGAGGTGTTCAAGGCCAGGCTAGATGGGGCTTTGAGCAAACTGCTCTAGTGGGAGGTGTCCCTGCCCATGGCAGGGGGGTTGGAACTAGATGATCTTCCAACTCTAACCATTCTATGATTCTATGATTGTTCTGTTCCTCCACGTGCTCCACCATGTAGACTTGCTTCTGGAGCAAGCCAGCCCAGAGACACATCCCTCAGCTGGGATACAGCCCTGGTGCTGATGAATTTCAGGTTACTGCCTGAAATTTAATTCCCTTTAATATGTATAACTGAGAGCCTGGGAGAAGACACTTTGAGTGTTGCTTTTCAAGATGCTTGTGAAGTGCTGGCATGAGAAATTGGACTCAATAAAAAGAAGAGGGAAAGGCTAAAAGCTAAAATAGAAGTAATAGCCATTTATTAGCCATTTGTGGAAGGCGTTGGTCATCGTGCATGCTAAGTGGTGATAATGATGAGGTGTGATGGTGTGGTGGGTGACTCAGAGCTGACTCTTCTCGGAAGGCTGCAGCTGGCTGCTGTGCTTCCAGCCGTCCTCTTCCCCGCCGCATCAGGGAGCTGCGCAGCTGGAGAAGCAGCGGATTTGCCCATTCTGCCCAAAATAGAAGCCTGGAGGCTGGGGAAGAAAAGCAGGCTGTCAGGACTGCCTTCTTATTTCATTCCTCTTTTCCCCTCAAGGCAGTAACTCCCTCCAGTGACTGGAGGAGCAAAGGCAGTGGGATGTTTCTATAGGAGGCCACTTTTGGTATCAGGGTCTCGCCTGGAGCACTTGTAGGAAATGGTCGCCCTTCCCTTACCCGTGACCAGCAGCTGGCAGCTTGGCCGAGTCACTGACCACAGGCAAACCACAGAGGTCTTCAGTAGCCCTAGGGGTTCATGGCCAGCAGTAAAATTTGATACCCTAGGATTTTATTAGACGCTGTTATTCACCATAAGGTGGGGTTCTACTTTAAAATATGACAGGCAGGCAGCTCTTTCAAAACACCCGGAGGTGGAGAGGAAGGTGGGGGAGTTCAAGGATGAGCTTCTTTCTTCAACAGGTAGAGAGAGAGAGTGGGGAGGTGCGTGACATTGAATCATATCTGCACTTTTTCGTAGTGAGAGATAGGCTGAGGAGAGTCTCTGGTCCTGACACAGGCCTTCTGTCAGTGGGTGCCTGCGGCTGCTCAGAGCCCATGAAACCACCTCGCACAGCTTGCTGCCGTTGGGTATGCTAGGTATGTCTGTCTTACGGTTTTTTATTTGCTTATTTTGGGTTTAGAAATTGAAGCCAGTGAATAGCAGCTGCACTTTAATAGGCCTGGGGTATGCAGGCCTGCAGCATGGCTCCAGTGTGCAGCACCTCCAAAGGGCAGGGGCTCTAGAGCAGCATTTTCCCCCTTTTCCTTCTAAACCTTTTTTGCTCACATTTTCTGTCCTTTATATTTCTTTTCTGTAGAAATAGTTACATACCAGCTCAATGTTATACCTAACATTGTTAACTTGCTGTTGTAGGTACCCGCCATCTTGTTTCTCTCCTCATCCTCCCTCCCCAGCCTGACCCCGAGCTTTGCTGCTGCTGCAGGTGTTGTCCACTTGCTGTTTATGAAATAATCAGTGCATTTTGGGGTGCTGGGGGAAAATCCTTAACATTCTCTTGTGAGTTGTTTTTGATATATTGCTGAAAGGAGTGATGGTTTGGTTTCAGTCACCCAGCCACATCTAACTGAGGACGGTGTGTGTTCATACTTTTTACAATATGTTGATAAATGGCATTGGCCTTTGTGAGGGCACAAGTCTTTCTGGTGATGATATTTAGCACTAGGCTGATGTTTTCATTGTCATCCTTTCATATCAGTGCGATCTTTACACTTGCTGAGCTAATTATTTGGTACAGAAATGTTCAATGAAAAAAACCCCACCAAAACCACCCCAAACCAAACATTTTGTGTATTGTGGACTAATGTAAACTCATATACTGAAAAGGATCTTTCAGAGTGAAGTGCTGCAGTCGCTAGTTTGGGTATGATAACAAATGAGCTCAAACTACATGTGAAATTATATTGTGTAATGACAACCTGAGAAAATATCTCTCACTGTAGCCCTTGGATGCTGCCAATTAAACCTCCATAATTGTCTAGGGAAAGCTTACAGTGCTTGATTCCCTTGCAAGACCTAACCCATGGGATACAGCAAGGCATCAAAAGTCATTCTGGATGGTGCCGTGGTTGATGGATAGCCTAAAAGGGGCTGCAGACTCAGGAGGGGGTGGTTGCAGGGAAATCACCACAGACATTTTTTCTCAGGAGCTCCTCACTGGAAGGAATGAAATCCTGTGCAATTATCTTTCTTATTACATTCTTTGATGGATACATCCTGAGTTTATATTAACTTTAGGAGTTTTAAAGCACTGTATAATAATGCTAACTCTCACAAACTTATAATCTACTTACATTTCATAAAGGATCAGAAGCACGAATTTACAATTAGCCTGTAATTCACTTCAAACTGTTTTGAGAGCCAGGATTATAATGCAGGAAGGTAGGAATGCTTGACTTCTACCCTTATCTTTGCTCATCATATATGTCCATTCCTTTTTTTTGTTTCTCCTTTCTAGAGACTAAAACATTATTTCATAAAGGCTCCAAAGATTTATGTACAGAGCTTGAATCAAGACACAATGAACAAAACAAGTTCTGATTGTGGAAAAGAGTTCTTCTGCATGCGCACCAGCTCTAGAAATGTTTTTGTCATTTTAATGATTTAAAGGCTGAAAAATTACTCAGCCAATCTATTTTAGATTTTTAGTAAGAAACTAGAAACTAAGATAATCTGCAAGAAATTAGATCATTTCCTACTTTAAAACCTCCTGTTTCCGAGTTGCTTTACTGACTAGTTCAGAGAAGGTTTAATCCAGTACAGAAGCCAAAATTTCAGGTAGATAGGTTTTGTGTGGAGGAAGATGAAACTTAGGGAAAGCTTATTTATATCTGTATTGCAAGGGAACTAGAATGATGCATTTGTGAATAATAAAGGATATACATCCAAACATTTAAAATCAACCAACTTTTGTTCAAAGTGAGGAAATGTAGTTTCTCTATTTTTTCCCAACAAAATTCTGATGACTTCAGTGGAACTATTTTAGTTTACAGTTACCTGAAAGTGGAAAGAAACAGATGTCCCTTTCTAATTCTTGATTCTTTCTTTTTGGTAGTTGATTCATCCCCTATTTTTCAGTGTGGATGAGAGAGTTCTTCTGCAGTGTTTGAAAAATTCTGTCCAACCTCTGCTGTTTGTCTGAAAGCTTCTTGAATACAGGTCTGCAATCTCAAACATCTTTGATTTGATTTGGACTGGACCAGATGTCAACAAATTGGAATTTAATGTTGAGATAGATGACGATGTAGGAAGCATAAAAGGATTCGTTACAAATTAGAATTAAAGAAAACATTCAGATGCAGTTGTGCAGTTTTTATTCACCACAGCTTAGATAATTAGAAAAAAATGAGAAATTCCATTTTTTTTCTCATTCCTTCTGAAGAACTGAATGGGAATTTAGGGCTTATATCATAAGGCACCAGTATGGGGTTTTTTTGTTGTTTTTTTTCTTTTTTTTAATCTGAACAGGTATTTTTCAAATAACAGTTCATGGTATGTATGGTGACATTCTTCTTTGGTCCTTTGAAAATATACACATTCTGATATGCCTGGCGGAAGATTAGACAGAAACTCAACAAAAGCTCAATGTTAAAAAGTGAACACCAAACTTTTTTAGAGTCTCAAATTTATCTACAGTAGTATAAGTACATAAACCTAGTAAGGATCTTTGCTTTCTTCATGTTGACACAAACAAATATGCAAACAATGGCTTTTTACATGTACAAGTGATTGCAAAGCAAGTTCTGAAGTCATAAATGCACTGAAATTAACTGTTAAAGCTGCTTGTGTGAATATTTGTCGGATGATGATTAACCATTGCTTAACCATCTAGCAGAAAATACAGATGAACAATGAAGAGATTCTCCCTGCGGTGGCAGGGCTTCCTCTGCAGCATGGTATCTGCCTCCCTGCAGGACAAAGCTGCTTTTCTTCAGGATCTCAGTTGTGGCACAGAGGTTTCTTTCTCCAGGCTTGGCTTATCAGTTGTACACCTAGCTGGGGCCTCAGAGACATCTTTCCTCTGCCCACCAGCTCTGCTCTCAGATTTTCTTCAGGAGAGCAGGCAGTCTGGCTTCCAAGGGAATGGTTGTAATGGGCTGTGGTATTGACTGGTAAAGCTTGGGAAACACAAAGGAGTCAGAGAGGGACTGGGAGCAGTTTTCCTCATCCCTGAACAGAGACACACCCCCTTCCTGAAGCAGGCAGTGTGGTGGGAATTGGCAGATCTGGATGAAGGAAGAAAAAAGCACTATAAGGCATAGGTCTATTATTTCCCTTTATGTAGCTTCTACTAAATGTCTCTGCTGTTGTTGAATCCAATAAAGATTGACTTCATATTAGATGTAATTGATGAAATCAGCATTTCTGAGATTAAACCTGTTGAAGTACATGCCTTTATTCAGTGACTGTAATCCTGAGCCTAGGAGATGCTACATTTGATTCTGCAAGAAAGAACAGTTCTGATGATCCACAGCTAATTTTTTCCTCCTCATTTTTTAATATTATGCTAAATATAACAGAAGTGTCTATCTTGACATAACTGATTTTATAGACATTTTGAAATTATTTAAAACATATTCTGTCAGTACCAATGTACAGCAGCACCACAATTTTCCTTGCCAAGAAAAATCAAAGCTTGAATTCTCCTGTTTCAGGACTCCCTTTTCTCTTCACCCACCCCTTAGCATACCTCCAGGGTTTTAGAGTAAAATAAAAGCTTTTATTATTATTGCTATTAGCTCAAATGTCTGGAGAAACAAAGTGGACAGAAAACACTATAAAGATAACACAAATAAAGAGAAGGAAATTTATAAATGAGGCTTTATATGTACTCTAGAATAAGGAATGGCTAAGCAATATAATTTGAAAGGAGGAACACATGGCAGTTGAATCTATTGCTACAATTTAAGGCTACTCCTACTCATGGCTGAAGCAAAGGGCAGACTCTTCCCTTATTTTCTGCAGGAGTTTTGCAAGGCTGCTCTTCTTTATACGTCCCAGGGCGATTTTGCTGCTTTGGCAATAGCAAAACATTGTTAACAGGTTAGCTGTGATCTTTTCACAGAAGCACATAATTTTCTACTCTTCAGATTCTTTTCTGGGAACATATAGGATCACAGGATAAATCAGGCTGGAAGGGACATTAAGAGGTGGATGTCTATTCCAACCTTCCCCTCAAGGCAGAGTCAGCTGTGTACTCCAACCAGGTTGCATAAAGCACCACCTGCATGACTCAGGAAGCACAACCTCCTCCAGACTACGGAACCTCGGTAGAACTGATTTGTTCAAAGGACTTTCCAATTGAGAGCCATGCCTTTTTTTTTTTTTTTTTAAACTCTCTCTCTAAGGAGAAAAACCTATTGTGGTGTTTAGAGAAACAGAAATACAGCTTCAGGGAGCTAGGCTTCAAGCAGTAGGGTAAATCTTTCTTATATATTCCTCAGAACGAAATCTACATGGCAGTCAAAATAAATACTCAAAGGAAAAGAAAAAAGTTTAATCTTAGAAGTACAGTTCTCAATTGAGATATTTTTTATTTCTGTGATTGCTTTAAAAACATTATGCTAACAATTCCCAGGTAACAGACTACTATTGCATTGGAATATGCATACCCCAAATCTGAGCGTTGTCAACAGTCAGGGCTAAGAAATGGAATCTTGCAAAAAAGGCATGACAAAACCACATGAGAATCTTTCTTTCTATTATAGAAGTTGTCGCTGACTCCAAAATGTAGTGTGAGTCTATAATGCTTTACTGAAGTATAAATTCAATTCTCTGGTGATTGCTTGGCTCCTTAACAGCACTTTGAAGTTATTCACAAACTAGCAGGTATGTTGTGATAATGTGAACTTCCCCTAGAAAATTCCTCTTTGTCCCTTCATGCCTACAGTTTTGCTGAAATTTGGAAGCTGAAATTTACTTAATTGTCTAATTTATTAATCTCTTTGTACCATGCTCATCACCATGGTTTCTGAACATACGTCTGATTATTAAAGCTTTATTGTGTTTCACCAGTGTATGATATGAAGGAAACAAGAGTTATTTCTTATTATCCAAGCTTTAATCTTCAAACAGGATGCTAAAACAGGCTAACTGCCTATTGCTCATCATCTCAAACAACGATGAGAACTATATAATGGTACTTCAGCTCTCACACTTTTATGCAGTGCAATTATAATTATATTACTGGAACCTGCACAAGTGCATTCTAACCCACCCAAAGTAACAAAAGCTTTAATCTTCAATTATTACTTCCTGTGTTTGTTGCCTTCATGTTCCTTCTAGAGAGTACATTGGATCATTCCAGCACGAAATTAATCTCTTGAAGAAAATAAATCGCTCTTTACTTTCCAGTTAAAATATGTTCTTGCTTTGCTATTCATAAACACTTTATTTTAAAGAGGTATATTTTTGTAGAATGGCTCTAAGTCTCGAACATTTTCCGATAGCTGTCCTTTATCCAGATATGTTGGATTAAACCTGCTCTTCCTGGACCTGCTTTGACTATGAAGTTGGACTAGATGAGCTCTGGAGGTCCCTCCTAACACACATTATTATGTCGCTAACCCACATGTCCTTGTTTCCAGTCATCTCAACTTCCTTCTATATTTGTAGGAGATTTCATTGTATTTTCAACTTCCATAGATCTAATAAATCTCTGGGATAACAGAGGAATAATTTTGTTTATGTAATCTCAGGATCAGATCCCTGTTAAATTTTAAATTCCTGAAGTCTTCAGGAGAGTTTCAGAAAATACTGGAAAATATTTTAAAAAGGAGATAAGAAAAATCAAATTTCAGAGCTGCAATTTCTTTTTTGACTTCATATTTCCAAACCTAAAATGTAGAAGTTGTTTCTTCTAACTGTTAAAAAAGTACAAATACGTATGAATACAGACCTTCAGATTTCTTCTCTAGTGGATAATTTAACTAACTATTTGTTTCACACTTATTTGTTAGCTAGGATGAGGTAATTATGAAAAAAACCCACTGATGTAGTTTTCTTTATCCTGTTGTTAATCAGTAGTATCATAATAAACAGTTCCAAAAAAAGCCAGTGGGAGCTCAGTGAGAATTATGTCTGGTCTTATTCTGGAAGTTACAGGAATCCAAAAGCTATTATGTTGAATTGTTGAATTAATAAAAATGGATGTATTTTTTTAAAAAAAAAGGCTTCCAGTCTTTGTGGTTAGCTTTTGGGAACAAATAGATTTTTAAATTTTTATTTAAAATGCAAGAGAAAGATAAAACATGAATATTTAACGTTAGTGGGTTTAATCTGTGTTAACCTTAGTAGGTACTGACCTGTAAGTTCAAATGTTATTATAACAAAAAGTAAAGAGTTTTCACATATTTTTCTCAGAGTATGCCCCTCATCTTTCCTCATCTCTCCCCTGATTAGCAGCCAGAATAGAATTCTGAATACTGATAGGTATAATAGCTCATAAAGTATTAGTTTCCTACAGAAATTACAGTTGATTTTTTTTCTCATTTTTTTGCAAGTTATATGTTTGCTTCAGCATCTCTATTAAGCTTTAGTATTTTACCACTGGTTTTATAGTTTTAAAACCTGTTTTTAAACCAAGTGTTTCCTAATGATCTGTTGTGCAAACAAAAGTCTGTCAGAAAGAAAATTAAAGGCACTAAAAAGCTGTGATGGTAGTGGCACAGGAGTTGGGGAAATCGTATCTAAATTGTTTTTAAAACAGAGCTGGTTAATTTTTTGGCAATATGATTTGTTGTGTGTTTTCAGAGGAGGTTACAGTAGCATAATTCCAAAATATAAGTGTAGCAAGAGGTATCAGGCAGCATCTTATAGCTCCACTCTTGCATTAAACACTAGGAGCTCAATTAATTTGTTTGGATATAAGCATTAGTACCACCTGTGAGGTTCCAGATATCTCGCCTGAGGCCTTGAGGAGACCCATGGTCTTCCCATGTGGTGGCTAGAGGGATAGAAGGGTGTGCCAGGCCATGCCAAAGGGTCCTACCTGTTTCTCTGTGGGTAACTGCATGGAGTTGTGCTGGGTCTCAGCTTATCCCCTGCAGCCCCTCATGGCATTGCCTGGGCCTCTACTGTCGGCTATGAGAGCTCAGACCCCGGGGGTGCAGCTGGGTTCCCCAAGAAATGCTGTCTGTGTCCCAGATGCACATGGGGCTGGCAGATCCACGGGAGAGATGTGCAGCTCCGCAGCAGCAACTAGGCAACAAATGGGGTGTCGTGGAGTGGCTGAAAAGGCACTAAATTACTATGTCTGAACACCTGAATCCTGTCCTACATGCACGTGCAGACAGATAAACCCTACTCATTAATTCAGTCTGCTCTTTAATATAGAAAAACCTGTGTAACTCACTGATTAGACCTCTGTGTTAACTAAGGATACCCATAAATTAATTTTGTTTCTGAGACTTCGGAGCGATTTTTTGACAATGGCTTTTTGTGGTATGGAATAGTAAAAATCAGGCTACAGAAATTCACCTGGTTTATTTCCATGTCCCCGAAGCAGACACACCTGTACTTAAACTGCTCCTGATAGATGCTTGTTCCTGTAATCCTTTAAATGAGGGAGATGCTGCAGTTCCCACAGACTATCTATTCTATTAGAAAGCTAAATCTCTCCTGCTACAATTTAAGCCCATTACTTATGACATTCAGAGCAAACAAACTCCAACAATTAATTCCTTCTTTCAGTGAATCAACAGTCTGATTACCTGAAAATCTTTCCTCATAAATGACATCTTCCAGATGTTTTATTCTCTTCAGCTGGTCACATCTTTCCATAGAGCAAAAACATGTTCTGCACAAAAGCTTTCTTCCCCAGGTCTCCTCTTCCAGTAAAGACCTTTATGATGACGACAGAGACCACTGAATCAAAGATCATCTGGATTTGAGGTATGTCCTCTTTGCCTGCCTTTTCTTTTGGGAAATATTCACTGAGATTCATTTATGAGCCTCCTTCAAACTTCTCATAACAATAATCTTTGTTGTGCTGGGCCTTGGCTGCCTGAGAGGTTGTCTTTTTCATCAGGTAGTAATGGTGCCATTGGAGTTCTCAAGTTTATGCCTTGGCTGTGATTTAACCAGGACTGAGTGATAATTTGTTTAAAACTGTTAGCTCTGGATGTACTCTAAATTGTAGTGCAGTGAGGGAGCGGCAGACCGGAACACGAGACCTTTGCAAATGCTAAGTAGGTCACCAACAATTTACTAGGTTTAACCTGGCTCTCTTTGGTGTATATAAAAGATGACGTGCCTATACTGTTGTTGACTTGCCTATACAGTTGTTAGACAACAAATGAATCGGGATAAAATACAATAAAAATACTCTTCCAATTAAATAAAGACTTCATCAAATTCAGAAATACGCCAGCTAACTACCACCACACCATCCACAGAAATACAAGGCAGCGAGTGACCTCAGAAATTAAAGACTCAGAAATTAAAGGCATTTTATCAGGTCCCACGGAAAATAATTCTACTTGTGCTTTACTGGAGGCACAAGAACTTTGGCATGGATGAGTCTCAGGAACATACGGTAGCTTCATCCGGACAGAGACTCGGTAATGGGATGAGCTACCTTCACTGAGGAGGGCGTATACTGATTTACACCAGCCAACCCCCTGTCTCTCGGTGCCCAGAAAACCATTGGGAAGAATTATGCACAAAACTTTCACAGTTACTTTTTTTTAATGTCTCTTCCTATTTCGGTCACTAGAACTTAATACAGAGAGTAGAAGAAAATAGTGGTAGAACATGACCTTAGGAGCACACCTATTGGGGACATCTCGGTGGCAGGCATATGTTTGTCACTACTTTTGAAGTGATCAGATTTTGTCACTACTAAATGAGCCGGGTTTCAGATTGTGCTGTCACTTTAACAGTTAAACAACAGATAAGAGTGATCGGTGATCGAGTGAAGTACTGAATTAATTTGGTGAGCCTGGAATATATAAATCACAAGGAAAATAGACACTTAAAAATAGTTTGTCAAATTATGGATAAAGATCAGATGAAAGAAATAAAAAATAGAAACAGAACAGCCTTTGGGACGTCAGTGGGATCCATCAAAGTCTAATCATTATACAGCTCTGGCATTTTGCTTCAGTGTAGGGGGTGCCCCGAGCACTTCTGGTTGGTGGCTTGCTGAGTAAATGTCAGTTTAATGCTGTTTTCCTGTTTTTGTGAAAAACTCCTGTAGGGTCTCTCATCAGCTAACCAGTTTTATTACGTCTCCACTGCCGCTAGTCAAGCATAAATGTTAGTTCTATATGTAGCTGCTTTCTTACCCTGTTTCTTTTCACTTGGTGATGTCAAGTTTTTAGCCATTGAAGGTCTAACACCAGCTATTTTTGAACCGTGAACTATTGGTATCTTTGATGCTTCTTGCAAATCACATCCCTGGGTGCATGTCACTGAATTTGAAATGCACACAGTTGTGACAGTTATTTTAAAATTATTAGTTCCAGTTTAAATGTGATCCATGGACAATGCAGCCCAGTGAGTGCACGGGAAACAGGTTTAGTTCTGTCATGACCAACAAATAAAAAAACATATGACTGTTGTTCTGTTACATGTAGTGGGGGCTCAGGGGTGACACTCTCTTGTCACTTTTCTTTTGAATTTGCAGGGTATATGTCTGACCCAGATCGCATGCTATATTTTAAATTTAAAGCTTACCTCTTCTTTAAAAAATGCTTCACACAAAATAATGAGGAAATATTTTGCGTATTAGTTAATTTAGAAAAACTTTGACACCTAATAATCAGCTAATAAAAGTAATGCAGTTCATTATTCTGTTCTAAACTCTGTAAGTGTCTATACTAACTTACAAGGTGCCATACGAAGAACATAATTCCTGCATCACCAGGACATCACAGTCTAAATGCATGAGCAGGCACAGTATAGTGAACTTTTCTTGTACATCTCTTTCACTGATGTTTAATTACCAATGTATTTATTACATAAATAAATATAGAATAAATAATCGCATTAGAGGTGGGCAAAACCAGGGGAGGGGGCTCTTTTACTGACCTTCCTTTATAATTGTTATTTCATTTGGGGTCAGAATAGGAAACTTTTCGTGGGGTAGAGCATCTTTCTCTAGGATGTGGCAGCTTCAGCTCACCTGACTGTTCTCTGCATATCTCCCTGTAGGGCACTGTGAAAGGTTGAATTGTAAAGCTCTGGGGCTGTGCCCGTCTGTGAGTCACAGCGGGAGCAGAAGCTGTGTATTTAGACAAATACCAGGTTAGAATTTGGGTTTTTCACAGGAGGTCATCTCACATGGTTCTGCTAATAGTCAACCCGAAGCTAAGGAGAAGTTGCCGTAAAATCTCTCTCTGTGCCAAAGAGTGAATCTGTGATAATGTGACAGATCAACCATGCGTTCTAATTTGCACTCTCATGCTCTCACCTGTAAGTAATACTTCCTGAGTATAAGAAAGTAAGTTTTTAAAAAATGAGAAAGCAGCATTTCTTTGAATAACTTTGATTTAGTTAAAGTAAGGTTCTTATAATTTTTTTATGCTGGGGTTTTTGCACATAAAATATAAATGAAAGCAGCTATTAAGATTCCGCCTTTTTTCTGCATCATCAAGTGCTTCTATTTTTAAATAATCATTTCTCAATGCATCACATGGTACACTTTCATTAAATAAACATTTTAAATGTGTAAAAGCCATATTCATTAATATATTTTTTAAAAAATTAAGCCAATGAATGTGGCTCCCTATAAATAATTGATACTTGTTTTATCTCCTGTTTCATATAAAGAATTAGTTAAACTAAAATGATGTTTTTTCTCATTTGTTTAATTCTGCTTCTCTTCTAATCTTCCATTTATGTTAAAGTAATTCAAATACACTTAGTTTTTGTCCCATTCCCTCTCTTTCTTCTTGTCTCTAAGGCTCCAACTCCAAAGAGCTGATGAGCTGCAACCGTCTACATAAATTTTCAGTCAGCACTCACAGTATATCCCACTTACAGCTTTACCTAATATCCATCCTTTGCACTTTTCTTTCTTTATGCTACCAAAACTCATCAATCCCAGGCTGCTTGTCAGCATCCGTGGTTCTGTGAAACTCACCCGCCAATAGTACGCTGCCCGCAGGTGTGAGCCAGATGCCACCATAGTTGGTGGAAAGGCAACGGGAGTTGTATAAAATCCTTCCAAGTCAAGCTTTACATATTTGTTCTCACTGCATTGCTAGACATCCCTTCGTCCTCACTTTGCACAGCCCCTGTCACTGGCTTTATGCCCATTTGTGTTGTTGGAATCCTTCCCCAGGACCTTCACCCCTTGGCATCTGTTTCTGATCTCTACATTGCTGAAATTCCGGGAAATTTTGAATTTCTTCAGTTTTTCTTTATCTCAATCGGTCCCTATTGTGTGTAATTGGTGGTTTGCAAGTCTCTCCTCAAATCCCACCTTGTTATCCAGACAAGAGTGCTCTATTCTATTTTGCCTGTTACTCCAAACCTGTTTGTAATATAACAATCAATCCAATTCTCCAAATTTCATCATTTTTTGAGAGTCAGCAATTCTGCATGAAATGAATCCATGATAATAGCATTCGGCTTTAAAATGATTTACTGTGCATTACTTACGTTGTACACGCATAGGCTTTAATTAGCTGTCTTCTGTTGTTCTGTCTTTCTGTGTCTGGAATAGACATTTTGTTAAGGAGCCATAGGATTTGTTAGTCAGGAAAGGTACGTATTCATTGTGGAGATACTAAAATATATTTTTTATCAAGCTGAAGGTGAGTCTACTAAGGATTCTGTTACTTATTCTTCTAGAGTTCTATAGTTATGTTTGTGCCTCTGAACTGAAAAACAAAACCAACCAAAAATGTTTATTTTTGAAGACAGTAGCAGTCTGGGATGCTTAATACCTGGATTCCCTGGATTCTTATCCCTTCCCTGCCAGCCACCTTGCAGTACCCTTAATCAAGCCATTGTCTTACTTCATGCTTCGTTTTAGTCTCTGTAAAAAGAAATCAGTAATTTCGAACTGCTTGCAATCTGCTGGGAAGAACAGCTGCATAAGAATAAAATGCTGTTGTATCAGGTTTTTTCCATCATCATCGTTTTAACATAGTTGTGTCATACCTACCTTCCTGAATGAATGAAATAAATCACTTTAACTGCTCTTCATACCCATTTGTTCTTCAGAGGCAGCGCACCAAACCAAGGATGCGCAAGTTAGATCCAGCCTGTGTTTTGTTAGAATTCCAATGTAATTCCAATAGCAATTTATCAAATCAAGTGAAGAAAATGGAGTAACAGGTATATTTTTGATACAACACAACCAATGGAAATGCTGCTTCTGGACTGCAGAGCAGTTAGTATATGGCCAGTGGTAAAGACTATTTTAGTGGTGATGGCAGAAGAGAAAAGAATAGAAGATTTCAAGGTCTCAGGCAAAGATTAAAGTATTAAAGCAAGTATATTTCTTTTCTAAAAATAATAAAAAAATCATATGTAAAAGACCAAGTTGGTAAATATAGAATCCTATTTTTGATATTTCTGGGTTGAAATTTATGAATAGCTGTAGCTTGTTTTTACTTTTGTCTTCCACCCACTATTAACTTCTTGGCAGGAAGAAGTTTCCTCAGCCCACACAGACACATCAGTTACTTCCATCAGCAAACGGTAGCTCTTCAGACAAAGATCTGTGTTTCTAAAATGGAGAATATGGTGGGTTTTTTGACTGTGGAGCTGAATTTCTACTGAGTCTTGATTACTATCAGATGATCTTTGGTGTTCAAAACCTCAATGCATTAGATGCCTCAGAACAGGGTATTTGCAGAATGACCATAGGTGAGGAAGGAGGGATAGTGGTGCCAGGTGTTGGTGCAAGAAATGCATCTCAATGGATCTTTTCCGGAACTGGGGGTGCTGCTGTGCGGTAGTGTTGTCTTTGTTGGAAGAAAATGCCAAAAATTCACCATGGCATGCCAGAGGCAAAAGCATGAGATACTCTTAGTAACACAAACATATAAAGCAGAAGCCCATTATTTGAACATGATTTTTGAGTACATGAGATGTCAGACATAATGGTTTATATCTTCTATAAAATGGATTTAAAAATAATAATAAATGAGAAAATCTAAGCCTTTCATACTCAGGCTGATCATACATGAATGGCTTTGTAAGCTACTTTGCAGCGGAGATCTGGTAATTCTCCTTTTTCCTTTCTCCCAGATTCTGAGCAGCCTGGCAGGCTCAGATTCTGCCCCACAAAAGTGTTAAACACTGGGTATGGTTTGCAGTGATATGCTTTTTATATACATGTCTGATCTTGCCCTCTAGGGTATTACAGCCTGGCTGCAACCAGGGATTTTAGTTATTAGTTGAGCCTTGTGTCTGCTACACACTAACCTTTCATCTTTCCCCTGACAATTTGACACAAATTATCAAACATTGTTGTTGTCTCATTAAAGCAAATGCTTAAATCACCAGAGATCATAATAGTTTCTATAATCATTTTCTTGTGAATTAGCTATGCTTATTAATATTCTTCTTTTACAAAGAGTCACAAAATGGCTGAGGTGCGAAGGGACCTCTGGAGATCATCTGCTCTAGCAGGGTCACCTACACCAGGTTCCTCGGATTGCTTGCAGGTCAGATTGCTTGCGATGAATTTGCTGGTGTAATAGATAATAAAGCAACTGGCGTCCGTGGCAACTAGGGTAGCTTTAGTTCACAAGTTGTCCACAGAAGCAAAGGATGATGCAGGGTTCGGAGGTGACTTGGGGTAACAAAACTTTGATGATTAGAAGCTAAATGTGAAGGAAATGTTTTCTATAGCTGTAGGTATAGGACTAAGTTGGTAGATTTTTACATAAACCAATAGGAACCTGAGGAAAAAACAGGAATTGCCTTACAGAGTGGTTATAGTTTGTGCATGCAAGGAAAACATTTTTACTCACCCAGTAAGTAAACGTGGCAAATCAACTCCCTGTATAATGTTTTCAAGAATGGCAGACATTATTGTGAGATAGATCATTACTACTGTATTTTTTTGTTGTTGTTCTAGAGTTAACACCAGCATTATCCATTCTTGGTTTTCCTCCTCAGATTTGCTTCCATTGTGTATGTGAGGTTCTTGAAACTATTTTTTTTATCTCCTGGGAGCAGACAGACACCCAAATCTCTCTCAATTGAGAAGAGTGACTGGGAATTAGATTAGGAGATTAAAAATCCTGGGCTCTAAGATCACTTTCTTTCTAATTTCTGCTTTGCTTTGAGCAACTCACTTCTCTTTTCTATATTCTAATTTTTCCATCAAATGTTTACTTATACTTAACCATTATTTTACACTGTGTCTTATCAGGGCAGTGGATATAATAAATGAACCATGACTTGTTATACTTTGTTTCCTTTGTAGGATTACAATTATTTTTATTTCTGTGAGCATACACATAGTAATTAAAAAAAAAATCAATATAGTCCTGTTGAATTCTGTGGAAAATAACAAATGAACAAACAAATAGTTGTTTCTGATCTCACTCGAAATACTTAAAAAGGGCAATGGCTTCTAAAAATGTTTCAGACTCTGAAAAAAAGATTTTTCCAGTTCATAGGAACATTCTAAAAATCCAGTTAGACAACAGACCCACCTTGTGCCAAGTTCAGTGTGTGATGCTTGCAAGGGCCCATCAGCTCTTCAGAAACAGTGTTGTTTATATTCCTGAGAAGCCTGGGTTGAATATCTTGTAGTCTTGTATATTGCATTACATTGTTTTAAACCCCCTTCTATTTCCACACAAATTGAGACAATTCTGTATGGAAACTCTATGATGTAGAAAGCATTTCTGCTCTCCTCCACAAGGAACATCATTACAAAACCCATGTAACATTTCTGCTGTTATCCCTCTTGAATTCTTCATTTGCATTTTGATTACTGACACTCACTAGCTCATTGCCTCTCGTGCTCTTGACAGTCTTATTATTAATTTTTATTTCCTCAGCTAGGTGCTTCTCAGAAATGCTTCTGTATGCCTTATTATGGGTTTGTTGTCATCTTTTTAAGTTAATTGACTAGATTTGATGCCTGTAACTTCTGCCTTTTGACAGATTCAGTATTAAAACTTATTCAAACCACAAGCCAGAGAAGTTCTTATGGAATTGAGTTTAGAACTGACATTTCCTGTATGCTCACTGTAATTCTCACCAGTGTAACATTAATTGTGATGCCCAGTTATCTTGATCTATTTCTGTCTTATTTAGGGAGTACATGTTTTAGCATTTTCTCTGAAATGTTTTAAATCGTTCAGGTTTTTCTATTGTACAGAAATTAAATATGAAGACAGACAGTAAACATGAAATGTTAAAGAATTTAAGATTCATGTTCAGTACCAGGTTCTGAAATTAAGGTTTGTAGAGCCAGATTAGCAGATTATTGACTATTTAAGGCTTTAAAGTAGAATTGGATTTATAGTTTATCAGGTATGAAAAGTATTTACCTTTGTAATACCTGTATAGTTTGTCAGGTATTTACCTTGGTTTGCTTTTTTTTTTTTTTTTTTCATGTGGAAAAGTGTGTTGCAGGTTGTCTTTGTCAGCTGAGTTCATAGTCCTCACTTTCCAGTAACGCCTCTGGAGAACTTCATATTTGCAGGCATTTGTTCCATGCACAGCTGTGATGCAGTCAATACTAGTAAACTAGAAACTCTGGACAGTAACACAAGACTGGAAATACCTGTGCATATATTCCTGTACCAAGCAAGTATAAACACTACTATTAAAGATTTTACAGGTATTATACACTCTGGGCAAGTGTAGAGCTCTTTCACTGATGTCAAATTGGTAGGTTAAGAACCAGAAATTGTAAAAATTAGTACCCATGAATACTCCCCTTTCATATTTTATATCTACAAAATTCAGAGAAGGATTTCACCAAACATGATACCTTTTATGGATCATATCAACTTTATTGCTGACTGCTGAAATAAAATATGAAGTCCTCATCTGATCCATCTTTCAGAGTAGTGCCTCACACAGAAATCTTATTTCTCCAAATGGCTCGGCTTCTGTAATCACTGGAGCCTGATCTTGTTTTGCTGACAGCTTCTACTCCTTGCTGGCCATTGCTGTACTGGCATTGTGTTATTTGCAGGTCCATTTTCTGCTTTATAAAAGAAAGTGGTGGCAACAGCAGTTTATGTTGTTTGAAGTCACAGGTAAGGTACATGCAGCCAAAATCTTGTTTCCTAAGCCTGCTGGAGAAAATTTCACAGACTGGATCCAATCTGCAGGCTACCAGCTGGACCACACTTTAAATTAATCAGTGGGAAATTATACATTTAAAATCAGGCTATATTACCTAATTTATTACAAATTACACTAATTTGGTTAGGGTAATGTTTGTTTGGCTCTGTCATTGTAGTTGTTTCCTCTTTTCCTTATTTTGATGCACCACAGGAAATAAACACCTGCTTTAGTCGTTGTTATCCTGTCCTGAAATGGGAAACAGAAGAGGAAACCTCTCAGCAGTCATTTCCGCTCTGTTTTCCAGTTCTTTTATTAACGCTACCAAGCCTTCAGAGAAATTGAGGCAGATAATTAATATGATTTGATGAAATTCCACATGAAAAAAAATCAATTGTTAATGCTACCTGAGTGCTGCAAAAATTAATTAAGAATTGTATAAGACATTTAGGTAGTGTTAAATGTGATATAAGGTCCTATTTAGAACAGAACCTGGATAAGACCGTAAATCTGCATAAAAGGTCCATTGCTCAGCATCACGGGACTCTAAAATGGTTTCTATTGCAAAAGGGAATAAAACAGAGCTGTATCCTTGTGCAAATTTGTTGAATTGATTTTTATTTCCATGCACAGATCCCAAGTGGCCCTGTCATGAGTCTGTGACACTTAATTTGAATAGAGAAATCAGTCAACTAAATCACTTGTCTGTTCTGGGTCAATCTGAATATTCAGTAAGCAGTGATATCCAATGTAGTATGATAGAAATAATTTCTCTGTGTATATCCACAGGCTAGCTGAAGAAACTAAATATTAAATGCCTATTATATTTTTACAGAACTCATTCTCTGAGTCAAATCTGCAAATCTAATTTAGTTGTATTAATTCCATTATATTTTTAATCTTTTTACTACAAATGGATCTATACAAAAAAACCTAAATATGTCAGTGAGCTAGGTTATTCAGTTAATACTTCTGCTAATGACTGATTTTGAAAATTAGTATTAAATTTTCAGAGACCAGATATTTACATTCCCTTATTTATATCTTCAAAGGAATATTTGCTTGTTAAAACAGATGTTACTGATCAGAACAAAGTGATTGTAGAAATTCAATGTTTGATTTTTGATTATTTGCATATTTTTCTTACTAATTTTTTTGTTGTTGTTTTGGAAAACCATCTCACTTTATTTTGTTCTGTTTTATTCAGCGGTGAGTGGGGTGTCTTTTATGTGACTTGATCTAAAAATTAGGCATCTTTTTTGAGCTGTTCATTTAGTTAAAGTTTAATCTATTCATCTAGCCAAGCCACTTTAACAAAAGAGAAAGTCAGCTTCCTTAGAGAGCAGATTCATCCCATAACGGAATCAAAGTCAAGTAGAATAAATCTTCTTTTCAATATGCCTACGTTTCTTCATTGACAACAGAAGCAGTCGGAATGACTTGCCTTCATACTTCACTTTTATGTCATTAAAATCAGAGGGAAGAAGCCCACTCTAAGATTCTGCCTATCATCTGAGATGTCCAGAGGATATCTCTGGCTATGTTCTAATTTAATTTTTTCCCCTTCTCTCTCTTTTTTGTTACATTACTTTCAGCAATGAGATACAATGGTCCTTTTCCTATTCCCTGCTTTCTAGGCCCCCATCTTAATCTCTCTGCTGTTTTTCATGCAGCTAAAGGACAAGACTGCAGATTTTTAGTATTAGCTTTTTTTAAAAAAATCCAGTAACTAACTCAAATAGTAGTTTATTTCTCAACATCTAAGTTAGGCTGCTTTTTAAAATGGGAAGAGCTGAAATATTTCTCCAGAAATTGTTCAGTAACATAATCTAGCTCTCCAGGAGTTAAAGAACTGACTTTTGGACTGGTTACAAAGGTCCACTATTTTACATAAACTTGTCTCCATGGGTATGTTTTGCTCATACTGCTACTTGTGAAGTATCTGTTGATTTCTTTAATTCTTAAAAGTGAATATCTAGTTATAAAGAGATAAATGAATTCTGTATATTAAATCCATCATACATTGTATCATACTCGTAACACTTCATTTGAAAATGACTGATTTTATTATGCTGTGATAAATCAGACTGATCTATTTTAGTTTACAGAAGTATTAATTCTCTTAATTATATGTGATTAAGACATACACATGATATGCTTTCATTCTGTTTGGTTTCTTTTTAAATGTATGGAAATCTTCATTTTGATGAATTTCTGTTCATAAACATGCAGAGTTTCCTTAGAGTGAGATTTGATGAAAAATAGGAATGGTAGTGAAGATCCTTTTTCCTTTCTAAACTCTATGGAGGTAAAGAAGTTATAAAAATAACAGAAGGAGAAAGATGTCAAATTGAAAAGCGGTGGATATTTTCACCATTAGAGAGACCCACCTTGGTTAGAAGTGCTTTGAAAAGATCTCGTAAAAGTTATGTAAATCTTTGCTTGCAAATGTGCATTTGGGAACTGCCTCTGTGGCAGACAAATGGTACTCTTACACCCAGCCCTCTCTTTCCTTGTGTTTATTTGCCCATAACCAAGGCAACACTGGTCACACTGAAACTGGCCAGTACATTTCTGCTTATGTTTTCTTTGAAACTCCCCTGTGCTCGGTCTTTTCACGCTGCCTACAGGGACTGATGAACTGGTGAGAGCATTCATCTTCAGGAGAGGGCAGCCAGCTTTCTGCTAAGGCTGCTAATAGAAGGAATTGATTTCATAGTCAGAGCTAAATGGCACCTCTCTGGCAACAGACACGTTGAGTCACATCTGCTGTGCATGTACCTCTATGCTGTTCTCTTGGAAACTCTCCTGTATGGGGTCTGTCTGTCTCTCAGAGCCCAGGCAGAAAAATGGCCTTTTTGAACATTTCATTTCAGTCAGGTTTTCCAGCTACCGAATATCTGCAGTGTCTATTCTTAAACTTATTTTTGATGGTGTCCACATACCCTGCCGTCAGATTAGTATCTTCATTATACCCCATAGACTGAGCAGGGTGTCATAAACCAGTATAAGCTCCACAGTATAAATAAATTAACAGAAGAACCCATTTACTTCTTATGCAGCTTTGCAACTCACTGCAGGTACCAACTGCCATATCTCAAACTTTCTGGAACCACTTTCTGTAACCAAGACATGGCTTGTGCAAGGTGAGGCAGTAGCTAATTTCAAAATTTAATGGGCACAGGCACATAAAAAAAAAAATGAAATTAGTCAGCCAATGGGACTGAAACAGTAATTAGTTAAGAAGAATCTTATGAGCTGGCCTGAACAGGTAAATCATCCCTCACATGTACCTCCTACATGAAAGGTAAAAAATCACAGAATTTTGTCACTTAACATGATTTTTCCTCTAGGCAGTAGATAGTTAATCATCTTCTTGCCCTTTATTAGGTAAATGGAGCTGTGAATGAAATCACATGCTCATTAAAGTAATCAGATCTTGAAAAAACTCTACTTAACAAATTATGTGGGTAAGTACATAGCTTTACTTTTCAGATAAAAAATGAAGTGTAGTCTAAAAAATTGCAGAGTAATTAGCACTTGTCTTTTCTTTCCCTCCACTCAATGACTCTGGTCTTTGTCTTATCTCTGTTTTCTTCATATAATGGAACTTCTCTGATCTTCCCAGAGTGATGTTAAGTTGTTTCATATTCATTTTTTGACATGAATGTCAAATTATTTTTCTCAGGAGTACAAATAGTGATGCCAAAGGGAAAAAAAAAAAAGGTAGACTGTCATTAAAAGCAGCAAAAGTAGTCCTCCAGAATTTTTAATGATGAATGATAGAAAGTGACTACATTTATAATAAGGTAGATTCCAAATGGTGTGGGAAATTATTTGGAGGTTTAAAAACAGCACTGCAGAATTTCCTGTTATTCTTGTATTATTTCCTCTCTTCTTCAAATGTAATATTACTTAAATGATAGCTTGGTTTTTTTCATTATGTTCAGGAAGTATGATTCAAAATTTCTGCAATGTTGCTTGTAAATGGAAGTAACGGTATACTTCTAGAAGTCACAATGTTCAATATTAATCTCTGTAAGTAACAGTTCACATGGAAAAATAAAAACATATCTAAATGTTCATCTGTCTAATACTTTCAACTGATTAGACAAAATAAGAAATGAAAAGTATAAGGTAATTCTTTCAGAATACAGTGCTATGTTTGCTTCAACAGAAAAGTGAGATTAATAAAAAAATAATTTTCTGCAATAGAAACCAAGAGCTCAGACTGATTTTAAGCACAACATAATCCCTAGAATATTATTCAGTTTTGCTTGTTGAGATCAGTCATTTATTCATGTAACTTTGCAATAGTCTTCAGACATCAAGGGATGGAAAAAAATATCTGTGTTTGGCTAGTCAATCTCACTATTTAAAATATGTTCTTTACTTCTCATTTCACTTCTATTAGCTCAAGGCAGGTCCAGTGAGAGCAGGTTGCTCAGGGCTCTGTTCAGCTGGGTCCAGTATGGACATCTCCAAGGACAGAGAATCCACAGAATCCCTCTGCAAGCTGTTCCCATGCTTGACCACCCTCCTACTCTCATGGTGTCTGATGCCTCTTGAAAACTTTTTGAAAATGTTCTATAAACAACTATGTCAGATTACTTTATAAGTATTTATCGCATACAGAATCATTGCAAACAACACCTGGTGCTATAGGGAATTTTTCAGAGATCAGAATAGAAATTTTTTCATTGGAGTTGTTAATATGCCACCATTCAATGAATGGTAAAGAGACAACTGCGTTATAAATAGCCTAAATGACAAAAATTGTTTCATGTATAAAAAGACTGACTTAAATTTATTTTAGCTCAGGAAGAATCGTCATGGACTTTATGTCTTACTATAAAGTAACTTTGATGCGAACTTTCATTGATTATACAGTGCCTTCCTAGGATGAATTAAAATCAATCCCATTGCATATATAAACATATTTCTTTAAAATGACCAATGACCAGGACCTTACCAGGCATTGTAAAATGAAAAACCTTCCTTTGCATCACATATATATGGTTTTGTGCAGTAAAACAGACCTTTGGTAAAGGGGCAAGAACTCAGAGAGCAAAAGAGAACTGGAGAGAGACTACTGAATAAAATTAATTTTTAAAAAATTTTCGAGAGCTCGTTGTTGTGGTTGAACTCCAGCCAGCAACCAGCTGAGAAAGTTAGTAGAGCAAAAGCCATGCACAAAAGCAAAGCAAAAGAAGGAATTCATTTGCTGCTTCCCATGGGCAGGCAGGTGTTCAGCCATCCCCAGGAAAGCAGGGCTCCATCACACATAACAGTTACTTGGGAAGACAAACTCTTAATGTCCCCCACTTCCTTCTTCTCCCCCTAGCTTTATATACTGAGCGTGATGTCACATGGTATGGAATTTCCCTTTGGTCAGTTGGGCTCAGCTGTCCTGGCTGTATCTCTTCCCAACTTTTTCTGCACTCCCAGCCTGCTCACTGTCGGGACAGTGTGAGGAACAGAAAAGGCCTTGACTGCTGAGGAATAACCAAAACCATAAGTGTTTTACCAACACTATTTTCATTCCAAATTGAAAACATAGCCCCACACCAGCTGCTAGTAACAAAGTTAATTCCATCCCAGCTAAGTCATCACACTAATAAAAATTGTCCTCCAGTCGTTAGTGATGGGGCTCACCTAGTAATTTTTAGACAAGACTAACATTATTGCTTTTTATTTTCACTCTGTATACCTCCATATCAGGGCAGGATCTTGAGAAACACTAAGAGTTTCTGTTCTATTTTTCTCTGCAGTGTCTGTTTCCATAAGAAAAAGGCCTAGAAAGGCTACTCGGACAGATAGAGCTGCTTAATCTAGAGCAAGGCCCTGAAGGAAAGAGGGAAAATATAAAGTTTATCTTTAAGAGGATAAAGGAGAGTTTGGAAATTATAGACCAGTTGTCTTAACTTCAGTTTCTACAATAATAAAAATATGAAAAGAGATACTTCTGTAAACATCCCAAAAATAGCAAAAGGATGAGTAAAAATTAGTATAAATTTGTCAAGAACATATTATACCCTCTGAATTTCCTTCTCTACTGATAAGTACTGAGCATGTAGAATAGTACATACTGTGCATCTTGACCTCACTATTGTTTTTTTAACTGTTTTCTTTGACATTTTCATAAAAAAAAAAAAGGGGAAGTGAAGTCTTCATGAAATTACTATGAGGCAGATACACAAATGGTTAGGAAACCATGTTTAGTAGTTATTAACGGTTCTTTGTAGTCTAGAATTACGTATTGAGTAGTGTTCTGCAGAGGTCAGTCTTGTGCCCGGTTCTCATCAATGTTCTCATTAGTCACTTGAATCATTGAGTACGTAGTCAACGATTAAATAGTGTAGTGTGCTTATTAAATTTCCAATGACATCAAGCTGTGAGGATCTGTAAACATATATGAGGACAGACTTATAAAAGATCTTGACAAATTAGAGAAATCATTTAAATAAATTGGGTGCAATTCAGTAATGAGAAATGCAGAATGCTAAGCTTAAAAGACCAAACATTTCAAGACAAGTCATAATACATGAAACAGCAATTTTGCAGATAAGAATCTGAGGCAGACTGAGATTTTTTCCTTAATATTAGATATCCAAAACACAGACATCTATGTCTGATGTATTCACTTTACTATCCCTTTATAATCATTGGGAACAAATATCTTTTCAGGGAATTTGACTTGCTATAAAAATCTGTTTAAGATACCTTAGAAATGCATATATTTCTCCTACGATTATCAAAGAAGCTCAGGTATAAATGTCCATACTGTAGATAGAAAAAAAAACTATATCAAGTGTCAGAGTTGAATAGATTTCTCTTAAACCAAGTGAGAAGAATCCTCTTTATTTGAAATAAGTTATCATTATAAATGATTCAAAGCCAGTTACAGAAGAGGAGGTCCTAGATGTAGATCTACCAGGGACAAGGAGGGAGTATCACTGGTTACTCCCACTTATTAGCTGGCTGCTCTTTGCCTGTTCCTGATCAGTGTTCAAAAGTAGAATTAACAGAAGGCTTGTACCACCAAAACCTTACAATCCAGGGAAAAATATTTTAACAGCAGATGTTCAAATCATTACGAATCAACACAAGAAGTCAAAAACTACAGTGTTGCTGTTAAACCTCTAAGTCTGGCCAAATTCACCAAAGCACTTCAGAGGTCTCTTATCCAGAGCTGCCTAGAAATCAGTGTGATTGTTCAAACTCAGACTTCATGCAAGTGTTATCCTGGCTACTGGCTTTTACAAAATTCCTTGAAAAACCTGTCTGAACATTGTCATGAGCAGCCAGGCTGCTTGAATATGCACAGCCCAAATTTTATTCAAAATATTTTCGGTTTTGGTTCTGATCTATGGAATTATTTCAGTTGCCCTCCCCCAGAACCTAATGGGGCTTTCATATATTGTGGATTATTATGGTGAACAACTGCTATTGATATCTGCACACTAAACACAGACTTCTTACATGTTCATCCATAAGTACTAATCAGGTGTTTGACAATCTAACCAAAGATATGAATTACCTTTCTGGCTAGCCTTGGGATTTTGGGGTAATTTACATTGGCTTACAGAGGACTAGGGATGTGTAAACCGGGAAAACCAAAAGCATAAAAACTAGGAATAACTGATAAAGCTGAAGTAACTTTAGCTGCACATTAGGTGTAACCAGTCTGATTTGGGTTGGTTGAAAACGTTTCAGCCCTACATACCTACACACACATTTTTTTAACACAATGTCAAAGGAACTTTCTGCAGCTTAGAGGTCTTTCTATAGAGTCCTAGGACTCATTCTGTTGTGTAGTAGCCAGAAGCCCTAATGACAGCTTGTTGCTCACAAGAATTTAAGTCTCCATTTTTATATCCAAAATAAAATTGGTAATGCATTGCAGTTGCAACTGAAATGTTCACATCTTCCATATTTTTTTTTCCACAGTATCAGTGGAGGTAGACAGATAAAATTTGTCAGCAAGAGATTGCGTATTTTATTTAGTCCCAGCAATAAATTGTTTTAAAAAAGAAAATACAGACTTAACCAAAATGAGCAGTAAACATAGTCAAAAGCACAGGATTTTTTTTCTTTAATCTGATAGTACTTAGCTTTTCAGGATTTGAGCTTGCAGTAAGCAGTCATATGGACCATAAGTCTGATACCTGCTGTCACTGTCTGCGTCAATCAAGTGGCAGTGTTATTTCCACCAAATTTATTAGAGTTGTGTGTCCCTGGACGCTGGCTCTGAGAGCTGAACTGCCAGCAGCCTAAACTAAGAGAAGTTCAGTGACATTTGGAGGAGAATGATTCAGTGCCTGTTTCTTGTTGAGGAAGGGGATAGGAACGAATACGTTTATGCGTGCGAGGAGCTCTGCGCTCAAGGTCTGTAAACAACAAGAGTCCCTATTTCATAAGTGTTCTGTGACACTTTTATTAGGAAGTAGAAAGCACAAGGATGTCCGTAAACTGATAGACATGGATGTGGGCAAATATGCCTCCCAGGGGTGTAATGAAACCAGCAGTAAGCAGAGACCTTCCTTGCAGTAATCTTCATTGTGCTCTGTCACAGCCAAAGCGGGTCTCAGCCAGCTGCTGTGGGGCTGGTTCCTCCCTGTTGTCCTCCCCTCACCTCCTGCCCTAACACATCCTGGGTCCTGGTTTCTGTCACTTTGGGTTTCTCTTCTGCACCCCCCAGTCACAACTCTGGTGCCTGCTGTGCCCTCTCAGCCCGTGGCCAAGTGCTGCTATTGCCCTTCTGCTCAGGCATGTTCTTGGTGGACTTGTTTTCCTCCCTAGAGTGAGTGTTCGCCCGCTAACTCTCGCTCTTTCATAGTTTTTGGAAATAATTTGTTAAAGTTGCAGGTTGTGGTAAAGTGATAGAAGCATGGATTTTGCTGACTTTAGTGAGGAGAGCTGCCACAGCCGGAAGCTTTTTTTTTTTTTTTTAACTGCCAGTAGAATATTTCTTGAAATATATCTTTGCAGCTCAAAGAAAATATTTCATTTTGATCACATCAAGCTGTTTTGTTCTAAGTTTGACGTTTTATGTGCACAAGTCCAAACAAAAATCAGAATTGTTTTCCAGAAGGAAAAAGGAAACTGTTTTATATAAAGAGTTTATTGCCAAAAAACTGGGGATTGGCATGGACACCTGGGCAGCTACCTTAGTACTCAAATTTGAGGTCACAAAAACTAAAGCAAACACATCACTACCATAAGAATAGAGAGTGAAATACATGAACTACCTGTAGAGGTGAATAAATCTCAACTGACCCTGTCTCAAAATGGTAATTTACTGCACTGTTAGCTGAGGAGACCTGTCTAAACCATGGAAATTATTATGCTTGTGGCAGAATCTCCGAATGGGACGGGGGCAAGTGCTTAATCTGTCCGTTTTGTAACCTGGCATTCTGAAAGGAAGTAAAATCAGCACCACTCTGTTTTGTTATATATATGTTCCTCTTTGGAAGAATTTGCATTTGCGTACAAGGGACAGGGGCTGCAGAGGGTTTTTTGTAGCTGTTGTCTGCATTGAAAAGCACTTAACAATCAGATGTACAGGAGGGTTTTTCATCTAATGTGATCCATCCTGAGAAGTCTAACTGTTCAATTTTTATGTGCAGCTCTTGTTTTCTCATGCATCTCCAGCCTTATCCTTCTATGTCTCTGTGGAACATTATTCCATGCAACTGTAGGTCTCTGTATTATAGCTAAAATGTCCTCACAGAGGACATTTTAGCTATAGCTGTGAGGATCCTCAGTGAGGATCCTCTCCTGCATCACAGCCATTTATTCTAGAATAACATTCTCCACTGCTTTGCACAGATGCAGCATAAATACGCCTTCAGAAGAGAACCATTACAACTCAGGCCCTTGATCTCTGATTCTCATTATGCAGTCCACCCTCTAATACACTTGAGGACTTCCTTGATGTTAATTTGCACAATACTTCATTTTGTTAGCTGAATACACAGCATATCTCCTATCATTAAATAGAGGCACATACATGAAACAAGCTTTTCTGTAGAAAGACTCTTATTTAAATAAGAATATTAACTTGGGAAAAATTAGGTCTTTTTCTCTATGGGAGCAAATATCCTGCTGATTTGGGTATACAAAGGCCTCGCTTTTGTTTTAATTTGGATAAGTCATAGGGTGAGACAATTTTAAGGTGTCCAATGATCTTTAATGCCCCAGACTTTGGAAGATCACCCTTAGCAACAAAATTACAGTTTTCCAGAGGCCCTAAAATATTTCTTTTTGTGAAACAACATATATTTATTCCAAAATCAGGAGCCTTAATGGATGGTGTTTAATTGAGGGAGCAAAATGCCCTGTTGCTTATATGCGTTGGGTGGGTTCTTCAATGACATAGCCCATCATAAATTATTCCAAAACCTCCACAGCCCGCTTCCAAAGCCCAAAGACATACATAAAATATGGACTTTTTTTTGGTTAATGACTAACATTTTTTTTATTCTGCACAAAATTTTATTCTGCCAAATTTCCACCCAGTTTGATGTTCGTGTCTTCAGCCTGTATCTCACCAATCTGGACAAAGGAACACTATGGGCAAGTGTCAAAGGCCTTGTCAAAGTCACTGTGAACAACATTCAGTGCCATACCACCTATTCAGTCCTCTCAGCATAGAAGGCAATCACTTCAGGATAGAAACTGCCACATGAATATGAAACAGCATAATTATTTGTTTGGTCCGACCAGCATTTCACTGGATGTATGTCAGGGCTTTGGCTAAACAAATGTTTGTCTTGTGCTATCTAAACTAAAACATGCTTCGTCTTGTCACATACTGGTGTTTTTCCTTTATACCTGTCACCTCCCTTCTTGTATGGTTGTATTACATACTTAATATACTGCACAAAGAATACCAAGGTCATGGTTTAACCACAGCCAGCAACTAGGATCATGCAGCCATTTGCTCACTCCCCACAGTTGTGACGGGGGAGAGAATTGGAATAGCAAAAGTGAGGAAAAACTCGTGGATTCAGACAAAGACAGTTTAATTGACAGAGAAAAAGCCATGCACACAAGCAAAGCAAAACCAGGAATTCATTCACTGCTTGCCAACAGCAGGTAGGTGTTCAGCCACCTCCAGGAAAATCGTGCTCCATCCCACATAACAGTTACTCAGGAAGACAAGCGCCATTACCTGCTTTCTTCTTCTTCACCCAGCTTTATGTGCTGAGCACGATATGGTACAGAATATTCCTTTGGTTAGTTGGAGTCCACTCCCCAAACTGAGTCCTCTCCCAACTTTTTGTGCACTCCTGGCCTGCTCGTTAGGTGGTGTGAGGAGCAGAAAAGGCCTTGACTGCTTAGGAACAACTGAAAACATCAGTGCACTAGCAACATTATTCTGATCCAAAATCCAAAACATAGCACTACACCAGCTGTTAGTAAGAAAGTTAACTCTATCCCAACTGAAACCATGAAGTCCTTCCCTGGATTTTTCATGTCATCAGTTTTCAGTTATTGCCAGTAATTTGCTGAGGATATAATCTTGAAAATTTTTTTTCACCAACAAATTATGACACTCACTGACTTCTCTTTTTTGTCTGAAATTCAGAAAAACACTTGTATATTCATTTTAATTTCTTTGTTCTTTCTTCTTCCCTGGTTGATTAACCTATGGATATGATACCATTTCTACTTACTCTTTGGATGACTGAAAATAAATCAAGGAAAAAAAGCTGGAGATGGAGCACTTTGCCTTCATGTGTTCTCACAAGAAATTGTCAGAGCACAGTGTTGTGCAGGAAACCTTCTGCCTGAGCTTCTGCAAATTAAGTGATAACACTGATAGTCATGATATGAATGATGTACTCATGACAGAGTCCTGGGGTTTCACATTTCTAGTTCTAATTATTACATTAGAAAACTGCATTCTTATCAAATTGGCTCAAAAAATTTGACATTATATCCTTATTCTGTAAACTTTTAGAAATTTTTATGCTTGTGTCTCAAATCAATAATTTTCAGCTGCCTGATTTCCTTTGCTTTCCCTTACCTTACCAGCCTTTCCTTTCTCCAGGTGGCTGATTTTGTCTATCTGCTAGTAGTTCCTTGTGATGTCTGCATAGTGCGTAGTTTCTTGGCATGTTCTAATGCAGACTCTAGAGCATGGACCACCCATCTGACTAGCCTCCTGACCAGCCAGGGGAGCTAGCTATTGGAAACTCCCAAACAGATAACTTCAAGTGTTGAACCAGAAAGGACCTCGTTTGTTGCTTATATTTTGATGTCTCTGCAGTTATATGGATCACAGGGAATCTCAAAAGGCTCAAACCTGCAGAAATCGAATGAAGAAAGTAATTTCATAATTTAATTGCATAGATGATGATAGAACGGTTTGCATTTTGAAAGAAATAAATGCTTTAAATATTTTTATTGTGCTACATTTTTTTTCTTCTCAGGTTGAGAAAGATTAACTTTTTATTTTAAATAAATGGGTAAATTAAAGCCAAACATGTTGACCTGAGGCCACAGAGGTGGTCTAGTCAGATACCTTCTCAACCCACTTTCAGTTTCAATTATTTTGCCCTGGAGGGCCAATAGGAGTCTAATTAAGAAATTCTGTTTGGCAATTCTTCCTTTTATAGTTAGTTTGGAAAATAAATCGCATTTATTACCTTTGTTAATTTCTCATTTACTTCTGAAGTGCCTCACTCACTCTTCTAAGGTTCTTCCCAATTGCTTTTCATGTACTAGCTGCACAATTAATGTTGATTTTTTTTGGTGATCAATTAGGTATTCCACTGACTACAATAATCCAAATCTGTTTTTACAGCACTTCCATGAGGCTGAAAAATAGGTAACACAAAATAGATTAAATTAATATTATTTCCTCTTTAATAGTCAGTAAAATGTGAATTTGAACCCAAGATTCTGTTCAGTCTATAATCTGAACCTCTGTCCAGATTATAGACTTTCTATAATGGATATTTGTATTCATATAATAAACCTTGTTTAAATATCAGGTTCTAGCCACAGTTTTAAAGACTACTGAGCTACAAACTTATGAGAAAGTAAATTATAAGCTTAGGGAGCTGGGGATTTTGGTGCCATTTTAGCAGTCTTGAAGACTGAGAGCAGGTGGGTTGAGTATGATTCCAACTTTCTCTGATTATACAGGAATGATTTGCTGGTACCGCAGATACTTCTCTTTCTCTTGAGTAACTGCATGTTCTTTAAGGAGTTTCTAAATCCATCTCCAGCTAATGGAAATGCATTCATCATGTTACATCTTATTAAAACTTACACTGGACTCCCTACTAGATCTACTTCTCTGAGTTATTCACAAAATAAGAGAGAAAGGTTACATTTTTAAGTTAATTTTTAAATGAAAAAACAAAACTACAGCAAAAAAGTACTTTACAATGTCCAAACCAAACCATTTTATTTCAGAAGTATTTGCACAAAGCCACTCAACCCCTCACACCCGGAAAGAAATTTACCAACTTAAATAGCTCCAAATCAGGACCCATCAATCAGATTACATTCATTGTGAACAACAGCCTGAGATCGATTTTTAAAATCAGCTTATGCTATTTGATTTTATAGGGTAATGAATTTGCATTAAGCTATTATTTGTATGCTTATGCTATTTTTGTATTTTATCATGTTTCTATTGCTTTTGTATAAAATTAATATAGGTAACTAATTAGTAGTCCTTGTCAGTGTTACTGTGACTCATAACAACAATGTGAGTCAGAGCCTCTCAAGCTATTTCTATAAAGGGCATCCACCCCGTCCCAAGACCCACACTCCCAAATGTATAAATAAGTAAAACTAGAATTGGATTAACCTTGGACTATCTCCCACAGATTGTTATATTTCCCTTTCCTCTCCGTATAGCCAGGAGAAATATATATCAAAATGTCACTTATGGAAAACTGGCACTATGAAACAATAAGCCGGTTTCCAAACGGTTCTTATATTTAATTATTGGAGAACTGTCATGCTAAGTAAAACTTAAAGTTCTATTAATCTATAGATTTTACAGAGGGCTGTTCCAGATATTTTGAAAGAATAATCAGCCTCCATATATTAAGTTTCACCATGTTATTTATTAGTGAGTTATTGGTTAGAACCCTGTAGCATGTTTTAATATCTCTTCTAGAATATATTTTTAGCAATAACATTTATAACTCTGGAGTTTTTGCTCTCTGTGTGAATGTACTGTTTCTTTTTTACCTCTCACTATTATATTTTCTTCCTCTAGTGCTTCCTTTGGCAATAAGTCATGTGGTCCAATTATCGATATCATAAGAAAGTATTCACTTTTATTTGTTTTGAATATACTACCTCTTAATTTCATAGTGTAATTCTCCAGTTTTTTGTTATGATTCAGGATGAACAGTAATTCCTGAAAGACATTCTTTATAACGTACAGCATTTTATACTGTTACACAAATATTTTAAGCTAGTTAATATAGTCCTAGAGTGCTGATTACTACCTAAATTAAATCTGTTTGAGCCTTTCCCTCTCCTTTTCAATTTTCTGAAGTGAGTTGGAGGAAAAAGTTGCAAAATCACTGGTAGGTTACTCTGTACAAACATGTTGTTGCTGCAAGATTTTCAAGTGCTGAAAAGCCAGATAAAATCAGAGACTTTTAAATAAAAATCCCAAATCAATGGATCTCTATTCAAACACTGGTCTTGATCCAGACCATTATAAGAGTATGCAAAGGATTTTTCTTTCACTGAGTATTACAGAAACTGGAATGGGCTCCTTGTCAAAATTGCTAGTTACTAGTTTGCAACACCATGACCACAGGCAACCCCTGTTGCTGATCACTTTCCTTGACTTTATAAAGGACTCACATGTTTTCACAACCAAAGATAGAGGCCCACGTGCACTTGCCAAATAGAACACTTAAAGATTAGATCATTCTGTGAACTAAAGACCCTTTTGTTCACTGTTCTGGCTGACTGATGAGCTGTTTATCCTATTTTTATGACGACATTTAAAAATACACCTGTAGTACAATCTGTGTCCCTAAGGAGCATTTTAAGAAGTTTGTGGGTAGAAAGTACCATATGTGCAAACCATTGCAGTGAGTTAAGAAGATTCTTATTGAAGATTCAGTTGGGTCTTTTAACTGAGAAAATATTTGTGGGTTTTGTTCTGAAACTTACTAAATTGCCTTCATTATATTGCTGCAGCTAACACAGGTGTCTTTTGATATTGTGCTATTCATCTTTTATTAATTATCTACTTAGACATATGAACAGACCATTTGAAAACTATAAGCATTAGCAAGCTGAACTCTTCTGTATTAGAAATACTCATAATCTCCCTCTTAACAAAAATGTCCCTTGTTAAAAGAAAATATTCAGGTATTGAGACCATATCCGCTGTATTCATAAACAACCTAGAATTGAACTTAATAACAAACTTATTTTTCTAATGGAAATCTATGTGTGTGTTTTTTGCACATATTGATGTTACAAACTTATTCATCTTTCATGGAGAAATTGACTGCTCTAACTAGCAGCAAAATTTATATGATATCTTTAACATTTTATATATATATATATCAAAATGGATCTTAGCTAGTGTTTTCACCTTAGGTGGGCTCTTAAACATTGGGTTAGATATGTTACATCAATAAGTCATCTCTGTATCATCCAGGTTTGATACAACTTTTTGGGAGATTCACAGTGCAATTTAACATGCCCAATAATCATTTGAATCCATGGTGCTTACACCCCATTGGAACTACTGAAGCCAGTTAGTAAAACTTCTGAAACATCCATGTACTGGAACAAGGGGATCGAGTGCATCCTCGGTAAGTTCGCAGATGACACCAAGTTGGGTGGCAGTGTCAACCTGCTGGAGGGTAGAGAGGCTTTGCAGAGGGATCTGGACAGGCTGGATGGATGGGCTGAGACCAACGGAATGAGGTTCAATAAGGCCAAGTGCCGGGTCCTGCACTTGGGCCACAACAACCCCAGGCAGCGCTACAGGCTTGGG
>JAOXJK010000023.1:55436983-55481684 GCA_025774025.1 Xenus cinereus | reverse complement strand
AGAGGAAATGGCCTCAAGTTGTGCCAGGGGAGGTTCAGGTTGGATATTAGGAAAAATTTCTTCACTGAAAGGGTTATGAGGCATTAGAATGGGCTGCCCAGGGAAGTGGTTGAGGCACCATCCCTGGAGATATTCAAAAGATGAATTGACATGGTGCTCAGGAATATGTTTTAGTGTTGGTGTGTGTGTGTTTTATTTGTTTGGGGTTTTTTGGTTTGGTTTTGGGGTTTTTTTTGCCTTTTTTTTTTTTTAGTTGGACTAGATGATCTTAAAGGTCCCTTCCAACCTAGGTGATTCTGTGATTCTGTACTCACTGTGGGGGGAAAAGAGAAAATAATCTCTACTATAAAACTGTCTTTATCTCAACCCATGAGTTTCCTCACTTTTTCCTTTCCAATTCCCTTGCCCATCCCACTGTGGGGGAGTGAGTGAGTGGCTGCACGGGCCTGAGCTGCCTCAAACCACAGGACCCTTGCATTAGTACCTTAGGAAGCGTTGTCAGATATATTTTGTACAGAAGAAGTTCTGTCAACGATTGCTTTTTCGATTGTTATATCTGATTCTTTAACCCCTGGCCCCTGCCCGCAAATGCACACTACTTTCTTTGTCTGAAATCCCTTTTCTCCAAAGATAATCCTTAAAACACATTTTGATATGGAGGAACAGGTTCAAAGCTGGTGAGATAGGTGGGACCTTTAAATCACATGAGCCTACACAAGAAAGCAAGCTATGTATGAGAGAAAACAGGCTGCCTGTTTATGCCCTTTACCGTTATGTTTTCAAATAAGAGTGATTTAAGTCAGTGTGTTGACTCGTTTGTAAACATAAAAAGTATTTTCAGTTAACAAATTGTAGATGGTTTTTAATTCTTTCTTCCTTCTTGCTCACTTAATCTGTTGTCCTATACCAGCGATTCTCATTACGAAGTATCAGTGCCAGTTATGACCCAAAAATCATGAGACAAAATCCACTAAATTCACATTTTTAATGGCCTCCCCAAAAAAAGCACATAGAAGTTTCAAAAGTTGGGTTTCCAAGGGAAGGAAATCCAAAGTATTTTATATAAGAAAATAAGAATGCCCATACAGAGTTGGACCAAAGGTCCACCTAGTCCAATAACCTTTCTCTGACAATGGTTGGTAAGAGCTTCATGAACTATGAGACCAAAGTAACCCTACAGTGATTATTCTCCAGATTGTCCCCTTCTCTCCAGTGACCTGCAGCTCAGGTGATGATTTTGCGTTTCATAGTCTTCATAGTCTTTTATTCCATAAATCTGGCCATGTGTGTTTAACCCATTTAAGCTTTTAGCCTCCAAAGCATCCCATGGGAAAGACTTGACACCTTGCTTGCACATTGTGTAACAAATTCTCTCTTTCTGATTGTTTTGAATTGCTGTGTCCCAAGGCTGTCTTGAGAATTTGTGATAATTGGCAACATAGCACTTGTGCAGCACTTGAGGGCAACTGCAAGCAAGACTGACCAATTATGTGAAGTGATGCTGTGATTTCCAGTGGCAGGTGATACCAGGTAAGATTATCAGATGTCAGAATTGCTCAGATCTTGGGGATATGAAGGGGAAAGAAAAGAGAATCCCGGTGCCACCTTGTGTGGCAGCCCCCAGCAATGGCTGACCAGGAAGATCAGACAAACTAGAGGTGAGGAGGTGTAGAGGGTACAGGGTGAGAAGATTGGCAAGGAGAGAGGGAGAACACACTTCAGGTACCCCATATCTCACTGAACTTCTCCCAGTCCAGTGAAACAGATTGGTAATGTCTAAATGTCTGTTGTTAGATTGATACTTCTTGTTATGAGAATAACGTGTGAATAATACAAGTGAGGTTCCTTATCACTAGAAGGACAGGCCTGCAGAAGTGAGAGACTGGAGCAATTAAACATGTTGACTAAGGGTCCAGTGGGAACTGGACAAGGAATAAAGTTAAGGCTACTGAGCAGGCTACTGAGCACAGACAGAAAAAAAAGAAAAAAGGAGAAAAATAAAAAGTGTAAGGACAAACAATGAAAGAATAAAATGTATCAATTTATGATAGCATTTGAGATATTTCTTCCCACATGTCCACCCAGAAGAGACCAGAAATCTGAAGACTCTTCTTTCCCTTAATTGAAAGATCTTTCGTCACTGTAATTTTTTTAGCTGCTTTTGTGTATGCACTAGTGACCCATGTAACCGTAGTTATGCAACAACATATAATGTCAATTTGTTATTTGATGGACCAATAAGGAATTGGGAACATTGAAGTATAGCTCTGATGTCTTTCACAACTGGATAGCATTTAGTTCGTTAGCCTACTCCTTTACAACCAGATGTGTACCAAGTTGATGTCATTTCTTGTTTGCATGTACTCCTGTACTCCACTTTTCTCATCTGTTGGTCCTTGATGAACTACAGCTACATCCTTGATGAACTACTACATCAAAAAATGTAGTTTCTTAACTTCACAGTTATGGCTTTCCTGTTGACTCTGCTCCTTTTTGAAACTAGGCGAGTAGAGAACACTCCCTGTAAAAAACAGTTGAAGGTAACACACTGCCTTTCCCTCAAATTCTCCTAATTGGTCATGAAAAGGGGCACCAGGCCCTTCCTCATGTCGTGTATTCTGCTGCCATCATGTGGCTACTTCTTTTCATTCACACAAGATTTATATTAAACAACTGTAGTTTTTGCACCTCAATTAAATTGTAGGTACTGCACTCTGTCCTCAAGTATCTATAAAACTTTGCTCTAAGAAATATACACCTTAGTTTTTGATATTTTTTTCATATCTAATGATAAATGAGGCATCTGGCCCACACTTCCATAACAAATACTTGAGAAGTTTTCTGTTGCACAGTAGAAGTTATTGGGCCAAAATACACGTAATTGCACAGTGAATAGTAAGAGTGAGTGCACATGCCATTTTACAATTCAGTAAGCAAATTTGCTCACACAATACCTTCCACTGAGCTGATACAAGGGGAACTGCTCATAATGTTTGCTCCATGGCTTGGCACCTTGAGTTGTCTCAGGCAAATTCTATTTTTTTCCATATACTCAGTTTGACCTTAATGTCCATGCATTGAAGAAGCCCCATTGATTTTTTTTTTTTTTTTTGGTCCTGAATCGCACATTTGGAGACAGGAAAGGATTTTTTTCTCCTCTTAGCCTTTTTCCTCTGATTTAAGTCTTCAAGGCAAAGAAGTGAAGAAGGTAGAAAACTCTTCCTGGCCTCTCGTGTAGATGACATAACTTGTAATATCATCAGTCTTCTTGTGCTTGACAAAACTACACTAGTATTTTTTTGTTCTATTTGGAATCCCCTTTCTGGTGAATAGTTTCCTTATCTGACCAGGCTAAACTCTAAGTGTAAGACCTTCAGCAGCTGAGGCGAACAAGCACTTCAGCTGTTGATGATGTCTGCCTGAAAATGCCTCTCAACATGCACCTATGCATGTGCAGCACAGATAGCCTTGTACTATTTAGAACGCAGAGTCACCACCTCGTTGAGCCTTTTAAACACATTGCTTTGTGTGCCTCTTGCTCTCTGACCGCTGCACCCTCATTGGGTTGGACGTATAGTCTGAAAAACTGCATGGAGGATGAGTATGTGGCTGACTACTTTGAGAATAAAGGACTTCAACATATTAATTTTATTTAAGGGGTCTGGGGGGAGAATTGTCTACCCTTCTGCAGTTGTCAGATTTTTGGCTTAAGCACCAAATGTTTAACATAGTAACAAATGTCTTAACAAACTTTTCCTGAAACCAGTTGTTCATATTACCCAACAGGCCAGTTTTAAAGAGATAAATGATAGTGTTTTAACCAAATATTAAGATACGTTCGGCTGTTAAGAACAATAGTGCACGTTAACAAAATTAATAGAACTTCAAGCTTCTGCCTAGCACATTTGGGCATGCTGTAGTGCCAAAGTTTTAACTTGTAAATATGCATAAATGCTGAAAAGTCTGCTGTTCTTTCTGCCCAGAAGCATTGCTGTCTTGCTGGAGTTGAGCGCTGCAGCACCTACCTCATGCCCAACACCATTTGGGATTTACAAATTGCCTGATGCTCCCCAAGAGCATTGAATTCAGTACAGACCTAGAGGGGGGAGGATGCTTTTCATAATGTGGTAAGCAGAACTTTATAATCCTTGCACATTTGCATTTCCTCTTATAAGATATATGTGCCTGTTGCTTCGTTCTGTTTGAGGTCTCTGTGGTGATGAACATAGTGAGTGTTATAGGTTAAAATTGCGATTCCTTTATCTGTTGTTGCAATGCAACTCTTTTCCTCCTGTTTGCTATTAACTGTATCAAATTTCTTAGAAGCAGCAATTTTCCACACTTTATGTTAGTTTGGGTGGGAACCGATTTCAAAAGTCTAATCTTATACACCTATGTGTGTATGTCCATGTGCATGAGTCATATGGAAGAAGAGGATTTGTCCATTTATTATCAGTCAGAAACTAATTCAACAATATCTGAACTAAATTTTGATAAACTGGTATCTTCATACAGTCAGCTTGGAATCTAAAGCTAAGCATGAGGTACAAAAGTTAAGATGATAGAGTGAATATTAGAACTCTTTGTATGCACGTACAGCAGGATTTTTCTCATTACACTTGAGAATGAAAATGATGGTGCTCATTGACATGGGAGAGTTTTAGGTTTTCCTGCTCAGTTTTAAGTGACTGCAAGTATTGGCTGCTCTGGGAAACTTTTTAACCTCTAAGAGTGTCAGAGCAGAGAGTAAACAGGATCAAGAAAGGGTAAAGTTATCTCATCTTTTTAATGTCGTGATGTTGAATTCTCTCTGGCACAATGGCCTGGCTTTAACAAGAGGAGAGTGGTCAGTGTTGGCAGCATAAGCTTTGAGAATCTGATGAAGCCTCGTGTTCGGTTACTTGGGTATTTATTTCTCTCCAGCCTCTTGTGCTTTGGCCAGAACAAGCACATGCTAAACAAGGATGTTACAGCAAGCCAACATGTCGGAGTCTTGCTATGACATTGTAAAAGCTGTGGACAGCATCATGAAAGGCAATGAAGCTGTTAGTTTTTCAGACATCTGTTTAGGAACAGATATCTTAAATTATTATTAGCTTTCATCCTGTTTTGTTTTGTTTTCAAGTACATAATTTGCAGTGATGAATCTCTTGGTAGTTGGAATCCACCAGTCAAAGAAAATGAAATCTTAGCATCCTGGAGATCACTGCAATTTGATTAATCTGGAGGGATGAGTACCTATCATCTAACTTGACATGGTACTTTATTGAAAAGAAAGCCTAAAAAAAAGTAATTTTCAATTGTGTAAATTATTTAGCTTTCTACTTAAATCAAATTGGAGGAGGAATAAGAAGATGGGAATTTTCCAGGCAGCAGCTTTTTATAATCACTGTGTCTTGATAGATCACACACAGATGCAGTAATTACCTCAACTGTGGTATATTAATTTTCTAGAAAGATACCAACACAGGCAACATGGCATTATGATGTTTTTCTGTCTTGCTCATAACTCCTTGGGCATATTTCTTTCTAGAATAACTCATAAAACCATAATTTTTCCCTCCTATTCTTTCTATTGATAAGCAACTAGGGAAGTCTAATGTTTGTGAAGACGAAAAGGTTATCATTATTGTGTATACAGTTAAACAGAAAAGATGTGAAAAGCATTTTAAAACAAAACTGTTGTTTTAAAAGTTGAAGTATGAAGTAGCACTGTATTTCAGTACAAAAAAAATTCCCAATACAGTAGTAAAGATACTTTAAAGCTGTGTATAAAAAATATTTGGCTAAGTTTAAAGTCTTTATGTGCAGAGCTGTGTACAGCGTGGAGAAGGAAGTATGCCTAATTCTCAGAAAGGGGGACTCATCCTTTCGTCATCAACTGAGACACTAATTTACAGGGTGAGACTGAGGGGAATTCCTCCAATGAAGAATGTTTTTGCAGAGGAAAACATGGGTTTTACCCAAATTACTTACCATGGAGAGAAGTTCAAATACTAATTAAACTAGAAAGAAACATGGCTTTGCAGTAGTACTTGCTGTTTTCATTCATAGAGAAGGAAAATGGAACAGAGGGAGAGAGGCTGCCTAACTTTAGCACATCAAAAACTGCTGGAAAACCTGAGTTAAGGCACATCAGTTAAAGTTTCTACAAGATGATGTCTGTATGTGCCTAAATTCCTGATACAGCCAATGAAGATCCACTCCACCGTCATTGGAGAGTGGAGAGCAATCCAGCTGTCCACCAGATGTTCAGCTTCATGCGAGCCATATTGCTTCATATGCTCCTTTGAATTGCATGACCATGGGCAGAATTCATTTGCCTAAATGCTGTTGCATTTTATACACTCTTGCAATGACACCTATACCCTTTTGACAAATGAAGAGTTGATGCTTCAGGCTACTTAGTAATTCTGTAGCCTACTGAGAACTGAACTTAAATTACTGAGTCTTCAGCACAAAACTCTCCTTCCCTCCTATATTCAGTTTGCTTTTAAAGTGTTCCTTTTCCTCAAAACAATTTTTTTTTTTCTTCTCCATGTGTACCAGAAAAAGAAGTATTATGAAAACATTATGACAAAATATACATGAGTCTTGGAACTACGAATGTGAACTTAAAAGAGCTCCATAAGATTATTAGACCTATTCTTATCTGCACAGGCAAGAAATCCAGCCTTGCATGGCTGAGGCAGCAAAAGATCTCTGCAAACGCTTGTGAAACAGTTCTTTGTAGAGGGCACTGGAAACCCACAAGAAAAACCTGTCCTCATTGCACTCGTTGCAGAGTTCTCAAAGTTCACATTGCTGCTGATGAGCCACCACTTATGAATTAGCATATTATATAAATCATGCTCGATTATAAGGGTATATTCCCACTCCTTAACCAGCACAATGAAAATAGAACAGGAAAAAAAGTACTGCATGACTGTTTTATTTACGTAAAGAAATGTCATTAAAATTCTTTTGATTTTCCTGCAGGCAATATTTTTACATTAGCAGGAATACAGATCTGGCCTAATTTCCTAACTGCAAATTAATGAGGATTGGAGATATTTAAATTACAGTCAGTGAACTTAGATATTTAGAAAAGGGAATATCTTTAGTGAAAGAGATGTGTGAGGAAAAATACTGCAGTGAAGTTGGAAAAGAGAAGAACTATTTTGTGTATCAGTTGTACGCCGATTTTATATATATATGGTTAAGATATTTATTTGCAGCAGGAAGCTAAAAGAGGTGTTGCAATAGAACCATAAACGGGTGTTCATCAAAGCTGACCAGAATTAGATTTTTCTTAAAAGTAAGAAGCTATTTTATTTTTTCCCCTCTTTTGCCTATATTTCTCTATGTGCTTTTCAGTCTAGGTTACATATCCACCCTGATCTGAACCGTCGCAGGCATTAAATTGGATACTTTACTTCCCCAGTAGCGCAGTGGACCTAATTATGGCAGAGCCGCGCAGAAGGAAGCGAGCTGGTTCCTGGAGGCAGTGTGCTGTTCGGGGTAGGAAGCGGTGGGCAGTCGAAGAACCCGTGTAAGAGCTGTAGCAAGTGCCCCCTGTCTATTAGCATCAATCTCTACGGTTTCTCTGTGCTCTGTGGGGAGGCACTGCGGGCACGCGCTGCACGAGCACACTCCTGTGTACCGCGCTGCCTCCACGCTCTTCCCCTGGGACACGTTCTTCAACCTACTGGAATCCCAGGCATTTTTTTTCTCATTTTTAAAAATTGAAATTACTCACTTTTTTTTTTTTTTTGCTTCTTCTTTACTGCTTCTTAAAAAAAATATTTGGGGTTTGTTGAAATACTGACAATTTAAAGCCTACAAACATTTGAAGTTAGAAAGCTGTGACTTTTCAAGAAAACTTCCCTTTTTATGATATAAATTTGCAATTTAATAAAGAAAGCCTAAAACCTTGACCAAAAAAAAAAATTAAAATGGCTGTAATATTTATTTTTATTATCCCTTTCAGTTGCTGATTCTATTAATTTGATTTGTAATTCAAATCTACTGTGTTAGTCTGTGTGTTTCCTAGATATTTTTGTCTCTAGTTTTTCAGAGCAGTACCTTGCTGACAGCCCATTTCAAACAGTCCAGTATTCTACCATTACATCCATCTTGCAAAATAATTACTACATTCTTGGAAACAGACTGAACCATCTGAATGGACGATCAAGTGAAACTTGAGGACCGGCTTGGAAAGCAGTGGGGTGATGACAGAAAAAGACAGTGGGTAAGATAACTTTTATTGTGCATACAAGAAAGAAACTTAATTGAAATTTTTCAAACACCATTTACCTGCTTTTAGCTTTGTTTTCTTCACTACACCTGGCCCCTAGAAATGTGTAGTACAGCATCTCAGTATTGGCAGATGGGAAGGTGTTTTTATTGAAAGCATACAAGGAAGTCTGCAATATTTCTCAGTCTTTAGGAGTCAACTCTCACTAATTAACTATGGCCTTTGCTGCTGATGACACGTGGCAGAAAGATTATGTGTACATATTAAGATTAGCAGGAAGATTGGCTGGCAAGGATTTTTTGACCAACACATGCTCAACCTGCTAATGTCAGCCTGCCAGCATTAAAAGAAAATGAAACCCTTGCAAAGATCACCCATTTCCAACTTGATCTTTAACCCAGACTGGTTCTTACCACCCTTTCTATGTGCCAAGCTGGTGTGGCACACTTACCTGGCATCCTCTATAAAAGAATTAATTTGAAAATGACACCAGTAATTGTGTATAGTTACTGCATACTACAAACGTTAATGTAAGATAAAAAATTATTAACTCAGTTTAAGTTATCTGATAGAGCTTGATATCTTTGTCCCTTTTAGCTGTGGAAGTCTTATTTACTAAGTCCCTTTTAGTTTTATTTACTAAGACTCAATAGTGTTGAGCCAGTAAGATGACAGTGAGATGGGGCAAGGGAAAACTAATGCAAACCTTTTCTGTCCTATTCATGAAGAATTTGCAATGAAGGTCTTAAATTTTCTCCAGAGATAAGTTGAACTAGCAAGCATGCTGTTACAGGTTAAATACTTTTTTATATCTTTTAAGAAAAAAATCTTCCCGAAAAAACATAAATAATTGCCAAACGAAAACTGAATGTTTAGAAGTTGACTAAGATTTTGGCGACAACTTGTTAATTGTCTATTTAAATGACCTCAAAATTGCAATAAAATATTAAGCACTGCTATAGTCACAGTTATTGAATTAGTTATATGTATTTGTTTATTTAATTTTAAAAATAAACTTATTCATAGATGTGTTATCTCTGATTCCCAAAAGCTTTCAAAGTCATGTCTATATCCATCTTCATCTGGAGAAATTCCCAACATATATACTTAAGCTCCGCTGTTTTAGGAAAACATAGGTCCTGAAATGATGACCCAGAGATTTTTACCCCAGGGCTTTGTACGATAATTATTGAGAAGCTCTATAAATAAAAACTAGTTACCTGAAGGGATTTAGCTAAGTCTGTAACAAATGTGAGGGTACTTCCTATGACAAAAAAGAAGTGTTGCAGCCCAGCACAGCCAAGTCCACCCTCCTCTCCAACTCATCCCTTGCCCAGGCCACATCTCTGACTGCCCTACCAGCAATTGCTCCTTCATCTTTAAAATGGAGGATTTAAAATCTATTTTATCTCTTTTATCTACTCCTCTGTAGGGCAAAAGGGCTATCCAGGTTGAGAAACAAACAGAGGAAAGATGCCTAGGTCCAGGGCAGGCAGGGCCTGTCCCACCCATAGACCCACTAAGGCTTGGGCCGAATAAGGTGATCTCTCCTGCTCTGGGATTCACAGGTCCAAGAATAGAACACAGTGAATGTAAAGAAGTCCCAGCTCCCCTCTCCCTTTGGTATGTTTATCTCCCCTGAGCTAGAGAAACTCTGTTAAGGAACTGTTTCAATTTGGCTGAAAAAAACCCATGTGGTACAGGACGGAAAAGAAAATAATGAAATTGTTCACTTGGAGATAACAACAAAGATCTGGAAACTAGCAAATAGAATTAATTATTTCATTTGCAAAATCATCTATAAAAAAAGCACACACATATATAACTGTATATATAAGTAAACATTTTCATATTGGGTGCCTTTTGGTCTGCGTTCCTATGGTCTCACAAACTTGAGCAGTTCCATGTGCTGATCTAGAGCTTCACGAAAACTAAAATTGCAACTTCTATGAACCAATGTGTCTTGTTAGCCTTGGCCCTTAGTCTCCCAGCTTTTCTGTCTCATAACAGACCCTTTTCATTTAACTGTAGACATTAGAAAATGGGGACAGTGCCTATCAGTGGCTGTCACCAACTGGATGCTAACAGAGGTTGAAGATGCTGGTTTTACTTCAAACAATTTAATTCCTCCTGTATAAAATTGGATGGATAGTAAAACATATTTTACAAAAAGCTAAGAAACTGATGTTTTATTTTTAGATATAAATCCTACTGTTGTTAAAGGCATTTACTATAAGAGGTCAACTTGTACTTAGTATTCATAGCTGTTGAGTCACTTAGTGAAGTAGAATGCAGAGTTGGAGCTTAGGTGATTGTTCTTTACCAGCAGGCATTCTCCCTTACCAGCTGATATTTCATATTAAATTTTAGTCCCTGTGTTTCACCAAAATGAGTTGGAGTTTATATCCTACATTTACCTCATGTCCTTTAGTCAGCTCCTTGTGCAACTGCACAAAAGCAGAGTGAGGGAAGCAGCTGTGATATCTGTGCTCTTCAATACAGACAACATATTTGCAAGCAATTACTTTTCAGCATCTTTTCTGAGTTCATATCCTCTATGCCCATCAGAGATGACAAATTAATTAATATAATGGGTAGTATAACGTAATAAGAAACCAAGTACCTTCAAATCTAGAGGTCAGTTTGGGGGATTTTCTGTTTTCCCAAAGGAAAAAGAACAAAGCTTTAAAAGTTATTTCTTTTGTTTTAAGAAGCCCTTCCCAAACAAGCGCCTTTTCTTTTTGATTGTTCTCATTTCTAAGAGATGGAGAGGCCAGATGTGCACCCTAGGACAGAAGATGCACTTCCTGAATCACCAAATCATCACAAGAGCAAGCTTTAGTCTATCTATCCAAAATTTAGTACTTCCTTCCACAACTAGTTCTGAATTTTGTAAGCTCTTCTTGAAAACTTTTATGACAGGTTTTCTATTTCTTACTACCTTATAATAGAATCATAGAATAGTTTGGGTTGGAAGGACCTTTAAAGGTCATCTAGTTCAACCCCCTGCAATGAGCAGGGACATCTTCAACTACAACAGATTGCTCAAGGCCCCGTTCAACCCGACCTTGAATGTTTCAAGGGATGGCACACCTACAATGTCTCTGGGCAACCTGTCCCAGTGTTTCACCACCCTCATTGAAAGAAAAATCTTCCTTATACCTATTCTGAGTCTTCCCTCTTTCAAAAACCATTGCCTCTTGTCCTATGGCAACAGCTTCTGCTAATACATTTTTCCCCACCTTTCTTATAAGCCCTCTTTAAGTACTGAAAGGCCACGATAAGGTCCCCCCGGCATCTTCTCCTCTCCAGGTTGAACAACTCCAGCTCTCTCAGCCTGTCTTCATAAGAAAGGTGTTCCATCCCTCTATTCATTTTTGTGGCCCTCCTCTGGATCCACTCCAACAGGTCCATATCTTCCCTGTGCTGTGGGCTCCAGACCTGGATGCAGGTTGGGTCTCACCAGAGCAGAGCAGAGGAGCAGAATCGCTTCCCTTGACTTTGCTTCTCATCTTACCAGCCGGGGCTTGCCATGCTGTGAGAGAGGTGATGTGGGGAAGTGAACATTTCTATGGGGACACAGAAGTATATTGGAAATCAAAGCTTCCCATACCATGAAGTTCACAGAGTATATGTCTCACCACCTAAGTCTTGTGGAGAAACCTATGTCAAGGCTGTCAGTTTGGAATTTGCCCAGAGAAGGGTATGTTGACACCACCTGAAGCAGAAAGGCCTGAACTATTTCATTAAGAAACATTTCTCTACATTTTATATAGCCAAATCTTGAATGTCTTGCTCTTGGTTCCTTTGTATTCACAGAGAGTTTGCATCTTTGTAAGCAGAGAGCAAAACTTCAGCTCTGCCCCCAAATTAAGTTGTTTCTAGGAAGATTTACTATATGCAGAACGTAACTTTGCTTGTCTGTTTATTTTAGTCCATCAATAGAAGATTCATTTTTTATCTATCACTCTATCTTTTCTGATAATGAAATAAGTTTAAACCTCAAAAATGTTTGGTTTTATCAGAACACCTTCAGAAAACATTTTGAAGTAGGAATTTACAAATGTTGTTTGCTTTGTGTAGGCAAAAAGGTCAGATATTCACCTGGCATAAATTCATATACCTTCACTGACTTAAGATAAACTGAATTATATTGCTGAATGATTTTGCTTAGTTTGAGTCCATATTTACTCTCATAGAAATTAGAAAGAACTCCCCTGAAATCTCTTGAGTTACACCAAGATATAGCTAGGGTTATCAAGACTGGTCTTTTGAATTTTGTTTCTGTTCCTGTGGTAACTGATCTCATTATTACCTACTAGGAATTTAGGTATAAGAGACCTAGGCAAGAAATACAGGTGTGGAAATGTCCTATAGATCAGCACTTTTCTGTGGTTGATGTTCCATCCATCTGTGGGTGGCTGAACATCACAAGGTGCCTTGTTACTGCAGCTTATGCAACTTCAAAAATCTTGGCTTGTATTTGATTGACTTATAATTCTTACCATGTCCAGGATTCATGCCTTGTTCAGCTGTTTGCTTGCTGAACTTTCGATTGTTCTGATTCTTTACATATATGTAATCTAATTAGAAACCAAACAATTCCAGAAAACTCATCAATCAATATCTTATTTTACATTCTAATAGAAAAAAAGCGACATGTAAATCTTCATGCATGCATGTAACTTTTGTACAAGCTCTCTCAGCATCCAGGATTTGACAAGACAGAAAACCATACCAGTACTCTAAGGTTTGGTCTTTGCTTTAAAGTTCATATCATTTAATCAAGGTGTCATGTTAGATTAATCATGAGAGAAGTTGCAGATGGAGCTTATAAGAAAGGCACACCAGGAATTTACCAACCTTGGATTTGTTTCTGTTTGAATTAATGCCAAGGCTCTTTCTGACTTGGATGCTGTTTCTCAACTACGGTCTTAACACATTTTCATCTGATCTTTTTATTGATGACTGTATTGTTTGTTTACCTACAAGCATAGTTGCAGTAATCAGAAAAATTATCCCCTCCTTGCTAGAGGATAAAAATCACTGGTTTTTTCCATATCGTAGCTATTTTATTTTATTTCCTAGTTCCTCATTAGTATGATTGTTGAGAAAATGTGAGATTTAATAACTGAAAAAAATTCTAACAAAACTTCTAAAAAGAAAACAAGGTACACAGTTCCAGGGTTGCTGGGTGGGCTTTTAATGAAAGAGTTTCTTTCATTTATGTGTAACATCAGTAGGAGAGAGCAGAGTATATAGGTCTTTTTCTCCCTAAGCTCTGCCCTCAGGGGAAGAATTTGAATTACAAAAAACTGAGGAGGTGTGATTTCATTTCCTTTTCACATCTGAAGAACGGTGTGGGTCAAGAGTCTTTATTTTATTTGCTTAGTGAGTGATATAAAATATGTGCTTTCTAGAACATGAACACTTCAGAAAAACAGAGATCCATACAAACTGAATGAATTCTCTTTCAAAAATGAATCTCCATTCAGGGTTTTCCTCCTACTTGGATAAAAATCTGAGTAAGCCATGCCAAAGTTTGGAAACTCAATAAACCATTAGACATTTATTAGTTACCTGCTTTATTATATATTCTGCAGAATGAGGAAGATATCTGTTTTATTTCCTATAAATATGCAGAGTTCAGACTGTCTTGCTATTATCCAACCTGAACGCACGGAGCGAAATCAGATGAAGCTGTTAGAGCAAAAACAACAGGAAACAAACGCTGCAAACACCAGGTCCTCCAAAGAACAAAGGTGAGCTGCTATTCATCCTCGAGTGGCACTGGAGAACAGTGGGGACCAGAAGCAGAATAACCTGCGACCAAACAAGCTAGTGGCCTGCAGCATCATCATCCCTGAATTTAGGATCAAAGCACATTTGAAAACCTTACAGATGCTGAGGTAGGCAGAAGGGAGAGTGAGTGGGTTTTAAAAACGCTGGAAGATACTGGGAGCAAGTGGAAGGCTGCAGCAAAATTCACAAAGGCAAGGAAGAAGGTAACTGGGTGGACAAAACTTAGAGAAACTGTCCGGGAGAGATTGGGGTGCAGGCTGAGTATGCCTCAACCCATTGCTGTTTTAATCCTCAGCTTTATGCACTGCAGACACAGAATGACATAATAAGCAACATTTTTGCTTTACAGAAACTGGTTTTGAGCCTCTGAAATCAAATGTCATCTGGTTTATTGGACGTTTCTGTCATGCCACATGATTTTGTTGCGTTCCAGTGCTGGAAGGAGAGATAGGAAGAAGAGCTGGCTGCATGCAGCTCCTCCCCTGCTGTGGTGGGGTGGTGTCATCTGGAACAAGGCGACAGAAGTTGCACCTCTCACTTAGTGCACGCTCTTGAGATAAACAAAAGACATAAACAAAAGACATAAACAAAAACATAACTGTGACTGTGACACTTCCCCATATGATCCGTCAGAGACTCAGAAGTGGTTGAATTCCAGTCCTGGATTTTCTCAGGTAGCAATGCGCTCCTTTAGCCACAATTATGGATGTTTAGCACCTCATCAGGTCTTGGGTGAAAGAAAATGCTCCTGGAAAAACCCAGGTGAACCTTGTTTTTTTTTAATTTGGCAACTTGCTGGTAGTAATATTTTATTATCATACATATGTACTAGACTCAGTCCTTTCATATCAAAGACAAACTCTCAGTGTTGCTAATGGGACTGTTCAGATGAATTTCGAATCCCTCAAAGGCCTTTAATTATTAAATGCTGTTTCTCTTTCTTAATCTTTCACTTGCAAGCCAAAAAGGTACACTGTCTGTATCCAAAATCAGAAAAGCTGATGTAGTTCACAAATTGCACTCAGGTTACAGCACCACAGTAAGTATATGCTCTGCTACTTTCACCTAGGAAAATGCAGAGTAGGGCTCTCCACATGCCATTCCTTTAACTGTTTATACACAGGGTCCTCTGGAGGAATTTGATGTATTTATTTCACTTAACCCAGTCATGATTCAATTTCTCGCATTCTGAACAGCAGGCACAGACCTATATTTCTTTTCTTTATTTCATTACTATCTGATAATTTTATTGTATTTCATTTTGAGATTCATCTCATGAACACAGTATGTGTTTTGCATTCAGCTAGATCTTTCTTATTTTTAGATCTTGCCTGATTCACAGTAAGCTTTAAAAATAATAATCCAGTCAGCTACCCAGTACCTTTTGTTCTTGGAACCATTTAAAATCAATTTGTGATCCTCTCTCCTCAATCTTTTTTATTCCAAACTGATAATATTTTCTGCATGAAAAGTTGCTGACTTGAGAACAATAATATATGTTAAAACCATACATCCATTTTTCTTTTTAATTAGTTTTATTATATCTGTACATTTTCTTATCACCTTCTTTGAAGATGGGATTCTATCATGAAAAGCTCAGTACAAAAGAACAAATAAAGGGCCTGCTCATCCCCTTTGTGACTGCACACATTGGGAAAGAGGTCTCAGCTTGGGTAGTCATATGGAAACCTCTCCATCTTCCCTTTCTCAGGCTAAGGTAAAAGTCTTGGATTTTATTCTCTAAGGTTATGGAAGGAACAGAGGTGAGAAGTGCTTTCTTCTTATGACCTGTAACCTCTCAGGGAAGCCTCTCCATCTTCCAATTTATACAGATTTCTCAGTCTTGTCTACAGCAAACCACTCTAAAAGACAGGACTGGCGAGCGCCCTTTGGTAATTCCAAAACTGAAGCATAAACACCAAGTATCCCATCTGTAATTTGCTAATGACTGCCTAGATCCTGGTTTGGGACTATCTCGAGATCCATATCTGCAGCAGCCAGAGCAACCAAGTATGAGCTCTGCAATGAAATTTACTTCCACAAATTAATTTTTATTCAGTCCAGCTGTTCTCTTTGTAACATAGCATGTCATTAGAATTTATTAATTTATGGAAGTATTTTAATATTTAATATTTTTGAATGCCTGGCAATGATAAAATTTCCTTTAGGTTAATATATGGATGCAATCACTGGGGAAAGTATAGATTGGTTTTCATGGTTTTAACAGTAGCTAAGATTATTATTCAGAATTTATATTTTCATTCACACTTATACTAGAGGTCAAGTTGATGTAACAATGAAAAGTAAATAGATACAGAAAAAGAAATTTTCATTATCTTTACCTAGAAGATGATTTGATTTATCAGTTTCTCCTTGCAATCCCAAAAATGTTAATCATGTTAACTGCTATTTTTAAACAGCTGGCATACGGTACAGCATATACCTCTATGAGGTCACATGTGCACAGAGACCCACGCTGTTGTAACACTCTGTTTTGACACCCCCACAGAGTACACCCACCAGTGAGCTCATGGGGTTTTTCTTGGGTCTAGCACCTGCGAGACTGCACTGGCAATTTCGAAAAGTTTATGCGAGGTGCTTTCGGACCCAGAGTACAGGCTTCAGAATTTAGAGCTCTTCCTTACCATGCAGACAGACTCTCAGTGTTTGAATTCTCCAGCACGTAAGTATACCCTGAAGAGAAACATTCTGCAGAATAATGCAAGTAAGCCATATGGACAATCAGAGATCTGATGCTTAAATGCTTTCTCCGGCACTATTTTATTTAGCAATACAGACACAACTTACACCTACTGGAGGATCTGATGGGTGACCTTAAAGAATCACTGCCTTGTGGCTTAACGAACTCTTTCAGTTCACTTGTGCAAGAGACACTAAGTACATTCTCTAGAGTTCACGATTCTTTTTTTTTTTTATCTAAAGGACAATATTTCATCTTTCATTTATGTAAAGTGAGAGATACCAAAATGAGTATTGCTTGCAGAGATCTTGGTTAACAAACTGATAATCGCATGAGTTTGGTTATCCAAATGTTACCAATTAATTATTTTATTGTAGAAAATATAACTTTCGATGAAAAAAAAGATAATATAGTGAATTACATAAAGCAAGTTGCCACTTGCTTTTCAGGCCTTTGTCTCTATCAACTGATGTCAGTGGCACTGCTCAGTAAGCACATCTGTAAGCATCTGAAGATGCAAATAATGTAGTCAGTTCTGTCAAAAAAAGAAAGATAGTTTTCTTTATATTTCATGTGGCTTTTGCCATGTTCTACTGAGCTCAGGCTGTGTATCTTTGCTGATTATACCTAAGATGCTATGCCTCTTTGATATGTTTATAATCATCTTTCCTCCTGCACAGAGAAACAGATGATTAAAAGAATGTTTGAACAGCAAGCTGAGCTCAACCACATTAGTAGATAGCATTCAACCACACAAGGTTACAGTTAATAAAAGGCTGAAAACTAAGAGTATAGAGTCTGTTTCATATAGAACTGTAACAAAGCAAGCAGAAATCACAATCTGGACTGCAACTGTGGCAATTTTAATATTTTTAAAAATTTCTTGTTACTGCAGTACCAGGGCACTTCTTAAGAGTTTCCTGTCAGGTGCCAAGGAAATTTTAAATGAAAGAAAGCTCTGGGACAGATTTGTGTTATAGGACTTTTATACATTTATTGCACTTTATTGGACTTCTTAATGTTAATGCAAGACCTCAGTAGAAAGAATTTAAAACTAAAGAACATGGTAAGGGGAAAAGTATTAGAAATATGGGAGGAAAGATGATAACTGATAAAGAGTGGAAGTCCTAGACAGTCAGGAGCTCTCAGGTCCTCAGCACAAGTTCCTAGAGAAGGAGCTCTGTCTACAGCTCCTCTGAAGTCCCTGTGGTATTAAGGTACTAGGATTTGCTTCTTTAAAAGTACCATCAGTGTGCTTTGCTGGGCATGCAGTGCTGGGAGAAGCAGCTGTCATTTTGTGAGAACACAAGCAGTGAACGGGAGCAATGGTGCGTCTTCTGAGAATGACCAGAGGCAGCTTCAGTAAAACATGGTGAACATTCAGCACTTTGGAGCAGACTGCTTACTTAATTGGATCTTTTGTTGCACTTCCTTTCCCTTAAAAAATAAAAATGTTTATCTTTATTTTTTTTCCCAACACATAGTTATCTGTATTTTGCATCAGTCTCTAATTTGGATTAGGCCTTCTGGGCAGTGTTAGAGCATAACGGCTAAATAAAAATTATGCAGAAATCATATCTCCCTCAAACACTAGTTAAGATATAAAAATAAAGTACATTCAGATGGACTATCACATCTCTCAGGTTTTTACTGCTTTCTGCTTTGGTTGATATTTCCCATTGATACAAAAGATACAAAGTTTACATATCTGAAATGTGGCATGGACATGTGAATTCTGACCATGAACTGCCAACAGCAATTTTTAATAAAAATCTTAGTCTAGCCTACATTGCATCTTCAAGTATATTGTCCTAGGCCAGCAATTACACTCTTTTATATGAGACCTATTTTATGGCACTATTTTTATATAATGTATATTTTTATCTTGACTTTGAAAGATCGAATCCTGCTTGTCATGTAAATTCTGCCTTGTGAATATTTCAGTGACTTAAAGGAACATTACAGCTCCCAAGAAATTGAAGCAGCAGTCTTATTCTGTGGTTGCCATGTATGGTCAGTTTTCTTCCAAATTCTTCTGTCTGAAAAAAGGTGGGGAGCAGGGGAGAAGAACATGTCATGGCAGAATTACAATAAAGCCCATTCACAAATGAAACAGATTGTATTTAGTTCTATTTGGAGTCCAAAAACAAAACAAAACAAAAATAATCAGAGATTTGTATTTATGATATATAGGCTGAATGTTCAGTTCAGAGGCAGAATTTAATTGAGGTCTTTCTCCCTTTTCTTTTTCTGCTCAGTCTTCCACCTCGATAAACTCGAACACAAGTAGTTTGCCTGAGGGATCCCGTGGTGAGTCACTGGTACAGATCTCCCTGCCCAGAACCCTTTTGGCTGCTAAGGATGTTGCTTCAGTCTTGTTGGGATCACCCAGGTCTGTGGGTGATACAAAAAAAAAAAAAAAAAGTAGTGTTTAAAAACAGTTGTTTAAAAAATCAAACGAATTGAATGTCCAAAGTCACGTTACAAAGAAATTGTTCAAGACAGATGAATTCTCATTAGTTATGCCAGTTTTCTCCAACTGCAAATCTAGACGAGTCTATTTTTTTAAAACTGGTACAGATGCTGGATATAATAGAACTTTTGCACATGTTCCAAGAACTTAACCTCTTTTCCTTCTACTCTGTGTACAGTATCTGCTTGGAATGAAAAGATGCTACAATTGTAGTAGCCCTGGTCTTCGTAAGTTCAGCAGCTGTTTTGAGATCTATACACTCTGCTTATTTTTAAACATGCAAAACAACTGGGAGGAGAGCAAAGGAAAATGCAGAATTCAAACTGATTACCAGAGTACGTTATAAATAATATGTAAAACAATGGTATGTAAATGTATCATGGTATCACATAGTTATAGTGCATTGCAACAAAAACATTTTATTTAATTACAGACCATTGAAAATGAGTTTCCAAAGCTAGGCAGAATTTCAGACAAAGCTAAATAGTATTTTAATGTTTCATAGAAGGGGCAACTGCATTCTCACTTCCTGTTCTGAAGGCAAGCTTAAGGCTAATAAAAGACAGTAGAGTAACAAAGCTCTTCCACTTGTGTACTAAGCAATGAGTCTGGGCAAAAATCACATCATTTACTCTGCGCTCCAGGATTTAGGATCTCAGGTTTAGGAAGACTGCCCAATTGCACAAGTAAATTATTACCTGTCACAGAAGCCTATGGGATTCTGTATGTTTGTGTTTCAGGCTGATGGTAATGTCTTTTTACTAACCATTGAGCTGCAACTGTATTATTGAAAGGGATCTGAAGTGATAAAAACTTTCAAGATACCAGCAATTTGGCTATTACTTTTAAACGATGCAGGCTGAGCTATGCACACATCCTGAATTCTATGGCCAGGAATTTCAGAAAAATAAGCTGAATAAAAGAAGCTTTCTCTGATATCATCTATACAAAGTCAAAAATTTTGAAAGACACTTTTAATAAGCATATATGAATGAAAGTACAATAGCTTTTACCTTGTTAAATATGACTCAAAAAGCACATGCTTCTTATTTCATAACAGCCTGTGATTTCTCTTCCAATTTAGGAAAAGTGATTTGAAATATGAGTGATACTACTTGGACAGTTGGGTATGTCTATGAATTCACTGTTTTGAGTTCCTATTTATGTTATTTTTTATTGCAAAACAGTCACAGTGGATTAGGTCTTCCAGAAGATGAAATCCACATGCTGGTAAATTGGGCTGTTACATTTCCTACTTCTTCTGAGTTAATTAGTGGTTAATTTATATAGTAGAATTAAAACTAATATTGAAGTTGACAAACTGGTTCCTCAGTTACTACAAATCAGTAAATTTGAATTGTAAGCTGCATTTTATACATCTGTGGGAATAGGCATTGTGCTGAGAAGTTTTGATATTCTTAGTATCACTCAATAATTTATTTTATTAAACATTTTTTTTTCCACTTTATGTTAGGACATGAAGAACACGCATGAATACTTGGTGAATACTCCTACAGAAAAGCCTGCCTGCATATGAAAGAGAGGACTCCTTTCCACCAACTGATTTAAGTACGGCCTCAAACGTAGCAGTCAAATCACTCCTCTGCCACAGAAACCTGAACAGAATTTGAAAGAACAATTAAGATACGTTAAAATGATATTGTTATAGCTATTTTAAAGAAGATTTTTTTTGCTCTGGTCCATTTTATCTTTGGCAGTTATAAGTTCTTACAGACTGGAGATGTCTGTTCTCAGCTCCCGAGGCATACGGGCTGCCATGCTGCGGTGCAACATTGACCTCTGTGTTCTGGATGACTCCAACAGAATCATTCGAGTCATTTGACATTAAAATAATGTTCAGTGACTCTGTCATTTTCAAGCAATTTCCTGAATAATTTCAAATCTATTAATATACAGGAAACTGCTGCTTAACAAAGGTTGGATTCAGTGAATCCAGGAGCACCAGCTAATTATTAACTTCCCTTATTATCTGAAATGAAACCTGGTACAACACAGACTCATTTTCAGTACCAGATAGTGGGGAAGATGGAAGCAATGCACATAACTGACATCCTTGTCTGAAAAGTTGCAGCAATCTTATATTTTCCTTGTAGTCTGGTGTTTTACATGAAAAAAGAAAGCTAAGCTAAATGCACAATGCTACTGCACCAGACCTAGGTGACTTTGCTCTAAAAACTCACGGAAGTATAAAGGGGAAAAAAATCCATATTGTAGCCTGACCCTGTACAAAACAGGTAAAGAAATATCTATTTGAATTTAAATAAGAATTTCTTCTTTATATTTGCACCTTGATATGTTAATTGATCCTGTTGATTACAGTCACAAAAAACCCAGATAACATTTTCTTTCCTTAGCAGGTTTCTTGACATGAATGAAAATAGAAGAGCCAACTAATCTGTAATAGATACAACCTATATCTTGTGACTGCTTCTTTTAATGCTACCCTCATTTTTAGTTTCTTGATGTTCCTTAATGACAATATTAAATAACAAAAATAAGCCAATCCACAGCCTGATTCTTTAAGGTGTTGAGGTCCCTTAAAAGTTATGCCCAATGCGTTTTGAACTTACCCATTCCATTTTAGATAGCTAACAATTCCAGCTGTGAAGTGTATACCTGACTATTTTTCCATAGCATGCACTGGAATGCATCCAGTACATGCACTAGAAGATGTCTGTGTCAAGCTACTTTGAGCTTGGTGAAAAGATCATTCCTTCGCTGAAGTGACTGACTATATATTGCAAGCCAGTAAGAATTGGATCATTAAACAGTTTATTTTCAGCAGCCAGAACAAGGAATGATGCTGGTGGATTGAAAGATATGACATATTGTTGTACCTTGATGAATATTGAAGATTGTCTCTTCAAGAAAAATTTAAGACCACGGATGTTCTTATGTCAAAAAATAGATAAGCCCAAGGGGAAAATGGAAAGGGAACCACGAGATAAAAATTGAGCTGTTGAAACATGGTGAGTGAAATGTGGTGATTATTGTAGTCATTATACTGTTGTCAATTAGATTAGCAAGTAGCTCTGGAAATGGTATTGGATGAAGAAGTAATGGAAAATTTATTTTAACTGCAACCAATTGGCTTACAGCAAATCAGATAACAAGTGACTTGAGTTTTCAACTCAAAGGTGGTTTTCTTAAACTCGGAACTTCTGGATAAACAGCTAAAATAAGCTGGATCATTCTCTTCTTATAAGTAACATCTCTGGAAGGCAGAATAAAGCACAAGTCTCATTGAATTTTCCCCAGATACTTCTGGAGAAATATAAAAGTTGCATCTGTCTCCTCCGAAATAGGCAGACTCTGAATGCTCCTTTCGTAGCAATTCCCAGCACTCACAGAGGAACTCATAGAAAGCCATCAGACTTCTGGTGAGGAGACCAGATTTATCATTTGGTGTAGGGAAAGGGAAAGCGATACAGTAGGACAACTTAAGGGTAAGCACCTTGAGAAAGCCTGGTCTGAGTCCCCAGTTAAACAAACACAAACCCAGGACCATGTAACAAGAATGTAACCACATGCAAGGACATGTCAAACTACTTTGCGGTCTTCAAAGCATGGCACATCTCCTTCTTTACCTCTGTGCACGCAGTTCGGCTTCTAGCAGGAGCTAGAAATCATGTTTGCGGTTTCCCTTTGACATTGCTACACAAAATCCAGCAGTTCTTTGGTATATATAGTTAATGCAAGGTCTGCAAGAAGCAGCAAAATGTGCCAGAGACATAGAAACAATATTAAAACATAACTTAAACTCCTCATCTCTACTCAGTTGAGTCAATCTAAATCAAAGGGTGACTTTATGCCGTGGCTTTAAACAGGGTAGTACTCTTAGGGATACTCTTAATCTAGTCACAACATGACAGATATGAAGGCCCATTAGCTCAGTTCCTTATTTAAAATTAGTTGATGTAAACTAGCCTGCAATTTAAATACACCTATGCATACAGGCTTTGTGTATGCATACCTAAGTTATCTTTTCAAGCAATGTAAGTTACACTGGTACATCTTTTAATACAGGAAAACCATATTTTTTAGTTTAAGGCATTTAACAGCAGAATTTTTGTTCTGCTTCTCTCACATGGAGTAGGAAATGAAAGCAGTAATAATAGCCATGAGTCAAAGCTGTGGTAGCAGGTTTCAAACTGGAGCATCTGTATACATTCACTAAAAATATGGCTCTAATAATTACAAGATCATCCTGTCCGGTATTTATTACAGTGATGATGTACTGATGACACAGTACAATTTTATAAACCTCAGGCTCTTTTATTCATTTTGCTGTCTCTTTAGATGGTGGCTATACTCCAGATGCATTGCATCGCTGACAAATGAGTGGAGAATGCAGAATTCCTCTCTGTGAGTAGCTTTGCAGCAGGGTTTTCTAATTCTTACAGTAGCTAAAAAAACTTTGTATGAATGTGCAGCCAGGCTGGAGACAGGAGACCTGAAAGGCTTGCCTATAGCTTGAATAAAGTAATTCAGTCAGGTTATACAGAGTTTTACATTTCATTCATCTCATCTTTGAGGATTTCACATACTATTTAAAAATGTCAGTCTTAACATTCTACTGAAAGTGGAAATTGAGCAAAGCAGTAGAGTTTGGGTAGAATAAAAACCCGCTTTAGCTGTGAATTCTCACCTTTTTTTTTTTTTGAGGAATCATAAACTGAAGTTTGTTTTGAGTTCATGAAATGCATTTTCCTACAATTCATTTCAGTTCCTTGTTTCTTGTGGAAGAAATATCAAATTCTACAAGACCTTTCACTATTCCAAAAGTAGGTCACTGTACAATAAAGATATTTCTTAGGCTTATTTTAGTAAGAAATTTGGCACAGCAGAAGCCAATCAGTTATAATCTATGTCTACCATATGGAGAGTTTGAGAAGGGATGTTCTTTCATTGTAGACTTGGCCACATCCCTTAGGCTAGATATTCATCGTGCACAAGATGCAAAGGCTTTTGTGTTTCCATTAGGGATGGGGATGGAGCTGGAATAAATCTTCCCAATGTAGTTTCTCCTTAGTAAGTAGATGGTGTGAATCTTCATATGTAGATTTCAGAAAAGGAATTTTATTTGTGTACACGAAAGCTGGTCTTTGAATGAACTGATGCCCATCAAGTCACAATGGCTGGAAGATTTTCTTCAGACTTGCACTACTGCTCTAAATCAAACTGTTAATATTGATGCAGCTAGTGAGAGCTGCTCCTGTGATGGAAAAAGGTAGTAGGATCAGTTTTTGATTTAATTACATGGCAGCATGACTATTATGGTTTTTACCGTCTTTCTATAATCACTTTTTCTGCATGTTATTTAACTTTTTTTTTGTTGCCACTGTTATTTTTGAAGAAAATAAGAAAATATACTTTATAGCATGCCCTGTCTCAAAGTATCCACGAATCCTTAGTAGGCAATATCTAGATGCACTGAGATCACTACCAGTCTTGCTGACTAGCTTACCAATTTATCTGTTGTCTGAGACTGAGGACTGTATTTTTATTCAATACACTTCTGAATGACAGCGCACAGACTGGCAGCACCTAGCAGAACAATCGTACAAAATGTAAAACCTAATTATATAGGTATATCATTTCATAGATGACGACAATGTTGTAATCATTTGTAAGGAAAAGATGGGAATTCTGGTTAGATAGAACAAATATCTACACTTTCGTCTTGATATCTTCATTAATTGTACAAATAGAAAAAGTGGCAGTAATCATGTTTGCAATGGAGAGGCTTAAAAGAATATTTAAATATTCAGAAGGCGACAATAAACCATATACTCTAATATATGATCCAATCCCAACTGAAAGGACTATAAAGACTCCCAAATTATTTAAAAAGGATTCAGTCAAACCATTAGGGAGGCAGGCATTTGAAGTTCAAGTGGATTGTTATTAGAATGAAATTTTCAAACCATTCCTAAATTTAAAAAAAAATAAAATTTAAAAAACAGCATTTAAGTAAACACCAGAAAACCTGCAGCAAAGACTGGTAATCTGAGTGCAGTTTTTTAATCAAATTTTACTGCAGCAGATAACACAATTGATGATACACAGCTCATGGTATAATTGTCTGAAATTACTGATATAATTGAAGCAGAGCAGTAGCTGTATAATTCTACTGCTTGTCCATCCAAACACTGTTTCTAAAATACTATGCACTTCTAACATAACACAGGACAGATTATTTTCCTTCTGCCAGCCAGGCTGTCAGGAACTCTGGATCTGCCAAAACAGAGCAGTTTCCAACTTCCAACATCTTTCCAACCACTAACGATGGCATGTAATACATACTGTTAGGGGAAGACAGGCTGCCTCCACTGTTTGGTGGTGCTTCTGGTCTGGATTGTATGAATACTCTTCAGAGGAGGAAAAGGGTTTTTTACCTATTTCCTGAAATCAGTCATCAACTTAAAACAGCACCAGAAACTTGCTCTAAGTATGCAGAGCATTAATGTCGCGATCTCTTCAACTATTTATCTTAATACAGAATTTCTTTATTTTACCAAAGTGCAGTTCTACAAAGTTATTACCCAGCAGGTAGATCATGAAAGATAGATGTCTGTGCAAAAACTGATTGCAAATTTAGCAGTGAAATGACTGATTTCATAAATTGTCAAATATAATAATGATGATGATGATATATACAATAACTAGCCAATCTCTAAAGTGCAGTGTAAATAGAAGTACAATAAACCATAAAAATATTAATTAATTAAACTTCTTTAGACAGTGGGAGACTTTCAGTAATAGTATTTGCCTGAACCTGAAAGGTTGCAATTATGGTTCCTCATTTTACCAGATGTGCGGGAGAGGAAAACTGCTTCACAGAAAGAAGAAAAATATTCCGTTGCCCTGGATTTAAAAAGAGCTAAAATTTGCAAAATGTCAAAATTTGAGCTCTTGCTGTTGTTCATAATTAGAACTTGTCTAATAGCACCACTTTGTAGGAACTCCAAGTATGTTTAGTGTGTAACCAAATAAATTGGATAACCAATTCTGTTAATAGCCTTGTATTCACTGAGAATTCAGCTACTTTCAGGTATTCTCCAGGTTTGGTTTGCCATGTAAAAATAATAGGTGAATGCCACATTGCTTCAGACTGTTCCATGGATGAAAAAAATGACATAGGCTTGGCATACATACCTGATTAAACTTGACCTGTAGCAGTTTTTCCATCACCTAACTAATACCTGGAAAGCGGCGGGGGAGAGGAGTGGGTAGTAAGTTTTTAAGGTATTGAGAACTTGTCTGATATTCAATAATTAAGGATTCAAATGTAGTAGGCATCACTACAATGTTTCTTCAGAAGTGTTACGAATTAATCCGTATACCACCATTTGCTCAGTACTTTTGTTCTCTCTTTGCCAAATCCCGTTTGTGTGCTCAGCACTCTAAACTGATTATTCCCCAAATCAAACTAATTGACCAATTAGCTGAAAGTAAAGGTAAATTAGACATTGTAAGTAATGCATAATTAGATTTTCTGGGAGTTAATCAACTACTGCAGATACAGCACATCCACGAAGGAATATCACGAAGAAGAATAAAACAGACCTAGCTCAATGTATAAATTGTTAAACATTATTCTGCTAAAAAGGATTGTTTTCATTCCTCTTTCTTTTGATTGTTATCAATATATTTATATTGTAATCAATAATAACCCTGTATATTAAAGTCAAAATATTATTTTCTTTTCTAAAACATTGAGTGTAGGATGTCTTGCTGAGCAGCAGATCTTTACTACTGATAGTTTCAGGGGCAATAACTGTATTCTATTGACACAATTAGATCTACCTACTAGTTAACAGTCATTGTGAAGTTCAAACAGGAAAATAAGGGTTGCCAAAACCAGGAATTTCAAGATATATCTAAGTAGCTTTAGATACTTGTTGCAAATAAACATTGAAAATCCTGAATGCTTACTCAAACCTCACAAAAAACTTTGAGATCATAATCCCTTCCTTTCATCCCTTTCCCTTTTCCATTCTCATTCCTCACAGCTCTTAGCAACAAATCTATTACATATCCTGGTTCACTTGCTCCTTCTTTTGAAAACATTGTAAATTTACCAGATTGGGTGGGATTCAATAAATGTAGAGATGTCAGCATCATTCAAGATGGCCTGGTGTAAATTGAATTGAATCATCAGTGGCAAGTAGAAGCTATGCAAAGCAACTCAGAGTGCCTAAAATGGCACCAAATCCTTTCTTTAGGCAACTGAATCCAATCTCTCACGTCACTTCATCTATCTAAGAATATTTCCTTTAGAAGCTTAGATTATTATAGTACCCTTCCAATCTTCATATAGTTCAATCAGGAAAAATAATTAAAAAAAAAAAAAAGATAGGAAAGGGACCCTAGCATTCAGTATCCAGATATTCTGATATTATTACACTGCGGCAAAACCATTTCTTGCTTATTTAGTGGCATCCACCAGTTCAAGAGTTAATATATTTCTGGGTCATTTCAGAAACTCTCATTAACTGTCATCGTGTTATTTTAAAATATACTGTATGGTTGTATAAATTATTGTGTTCACATAGCTGAGTCTCATACCTATATTCTGTTAATGTAAAGCACTTGTACTAGTTATGTTGTGGGAGTCAGAAGCAAATTCTAAAAGTAAAGTTATGTCAGTGTAAAGGCACCTTTCCCCAAAGGCAGACTCCTGCCTATATTTAGTATTATCTGGACATATCTGCAAATGTCATATACAGACCTTCTGTTTTCACTTGACCACCCCAAGCTGCATACAAGGTAAATATTTAGCTAAACGCTTCTCCACTTTTATGAATCCAAACCATCTCCTTCCCAAAGCCCACCTCGTAGTCTCTGCAAATATTTCCCTGTCTGGCTGTGCAAAGAGCTTTACCTGACTGCAGTTTAATAACTTTTTACTCACCTATTTCAAAACATAAAGGTCATTAGTGTGCTCTTTCTTCTTTTGCCTCGCAAGATAAAAATTATTCTGAGGACAAATTTAAAACAAAAACCAAAAGAATAACATGACTTAGGGTTCCAATATTTAGCTAAGGTTACTAAACTCTTTTTGTCCCACCTATCTCGGAATTTTAGATATAGAGCAGATTCTACCTAGCAGCTGGTGAACTCTGCTGTCATTCTCTAAAACAATGAGGAGTTTTAGGACCACAGGAAAATTCAGTCTGAAAAGGATCTCAGGATGTCTGTAGTCAAATATCCTCCTCATACCAGAGTTACCTGTTAGGTCAAACTAAGTTGTTCAAGGCTTTATCCAGTGGAATCTTGAAAACCTCCAAGAATGGAGTAAGCAAAATATCTGGGGCAACCTGGTCCATTACCTGACTGTCCTTATGGGGAAAAGTTTTGGTTTTTTTTACATACAGTTTGACCCTTTCATTTTAGCTTCTGCCCATCATCTCATTCTCCTATCATGTCCTGCTTTGAAGAGACCAACTCCATCTTCTTACTGACCTTCCCTGAGGTGCTGAGGTGCTGCTGTTAGGTTCTCTTGAAGGACCTCTGCCCAATGCTCCAGTCCCTAACCTTCTTGGTAGCCCTCCGCTAAATCCACTCCGGTTTATTCACACCTTTCCGGTATTCAGGAGCCCTTTTGGGGGCTCTAAGGCTCTAAGGACTGCTGAGTAAAGGGAGATGATCATTTCACTCCACCTCCTGGCTAAGATATTGTTGGCCCTTTTTACTGCCTCGTGCTCAGATCCCTGTATGCTAACACCCCAGGGCCTCTTCGGCAAAGCTGCCCCCCTCAATCCAGCACTAGCCTGCATTGCTGCAGGAGACTCATCCTTCCCAGGTGCAGGACCCTGCTCTTGTCCTTGCTGAATTTCATAATGTTCTTATCTGCCCATTCCTACAACCTGCCTAGGTTCACATGGGAAGGGTCTGTGCTTTTGAGTGTATCTTGCTGACTACCCTCATCTTGTGGTGTTTCTCTTTTAGCAGATGCCAAGGAGTTAAAATTCCCTATGAGAACCAGGATCTGTGATGCAGAGACTTTCTTGAGCTGGCCAAAAAGAAAGCTTTATCCCCTTTCTTACCCTGATCAGGTGGTCTGCAGCACTAGAGCAGTGAGAGTTTCCCCCAGGTGAGTACCTTCTGTTCTGGACCATAGCCGACCAGTTCAACAAAGCCTCAGCCCTCTGAAGTTCCAAGCTCCCCAAACTCTTTTTGAAATAAATTGGTGATGAAGAATTTCTAGCAGCCCCCACAGATTTCAGTAGGGAATTAAAGGTGCTCAGCAGCTTACAGGCTCAACCCAGATAAAAGAATAAAGCACAGCAGCTGTAGAGGAGAAGTTTCTTACAAGGGAATCTTTTTTTTTTTTTTTTTTTTTTTTAAATAAACATTCACCAATTAAAGAGCTCTCCCCTGGGCTTCCAGAAGCACTGAAAATCTTGTGAGCCTGTATCCTTTTAGCAAATGAAGAAATACATAGGGGGCTTTTAACTTGCTCCAGAAAGCCCAATCAATTTCAAAGTTAGTGACTCATGAGCCTTTGTTGAATTTAGTGCAAGAACAAACAGTTGTTTCAAGGAAATAAACAGCACGATCGAAAGTACAAGCTTTAAATCGTTTCCTGGAGGGGGTCTGCATACAGATGGTTTGAAAAAAAAAAAAAGAAAAGAAAAAAAGTGTGCTCTCAGGATAGTTCTTTCTTTTTTGAAACTTTACAATCATAACATAACAGTTAAGACAATGGTCATGTCAGGGCCTGGAGTCCTTTGTGCCTCCTTGAGTTGTGCAGGTTCCAAGAATCTACACAGCTCTTCATCTAACCCTCAGCTAGAGCTATCCAATGCCTTCCTTTGATTCAATGGAACTAACACTAACAAAAGGTAGTTACGCTGGCAAAGATATGATCCTTTCAGACCAGGTACCTCAACAATAAGGCAGCTGAACAGACTAGTCCTTGAATAGTCACCTTCATTTTATGATATAAAGAGGACCTGGCTTTGTAGCCTTTAACAAATTTTACTATGAAATAAAGCAGTTGTAATAAATGCTACTCCCAGAATAAATATATAAAATCCCACAGAAAATTCACTTCCTTAGAATAAAAAAAGAATCTTCCCTTATGCCTTCCAGAATTCAATAAAATATTCATTGATGTTGAAGGGAAAATCCCATCACTTGTGTTTGCTTTTTTTCCTTAACTCTTACCTCTCATACTCTTTTCTGAAAGATAAAGGTGATGTATACTGATTCTTTTATTTAATTTAAGCTTTAAAAAATGAATTTTCTTGCAATTTATTAGAAATATATTAGCTGAATTCCTACTCTTTCCACTCTGTGGAGGACAGTTATGATGTCTTTATACCCACTGGTTGCAGATGAAAGACCCCAGGATAATTTTGGAAAAAAACAGTGGAGAGTAGTTGAAGACATTCAAAACCCACCTGGACAAGTTCCTGTGCAAGGCGCTCTAGGTAGACCTGCTCTGGCGAGGGGGTTGGACTAGGTGTTCTCCGGAGGTCCCTTCCAACCCCATATGATTCTATGATTCTATGAATGGGTAATTAGGCCTATGGCTAAGCTATGACTGTGGCAAAATGTGGCCCTAGACAGCCTTTTGACAACAGGATGTAATAGAATTGTATGCATCCCTCTAAAAGCAAATCTAAAATAGCTTTATCCAGAGTGGACTTGGAAGAAAAGATTAAATCTGCCTTAAAAGGTAACACCTTCTCATCTGAGCAGCACAGTGCTAATCTAACCTCTAATTTGCTTAATATGTGATGCCTTTCCCAATTTATAGGATCTTTGTAACTTTTCAGTATTGTCTCTGGGCAAAATTATTTCTAATGTTATTTTACATTCAGTATATTAATATTAAGTACATAGTGCTACATAGTGCCAGGAGTTGCAGATTCGACAAAAACACTCAAAAGCTTCTACAGAATTTAGCCTCCAACAACACTATACAGTACAGATATAACCCAGCTATACCTCCATGGTATAGCCTGTTACATTCTGAGGTTGTATTAACTATACTCATAATTCTCTGCAAATGTTATATTGCACTACCATTTTTTTGTGATCTCTCTTATGCTTTATCTGGTGCATGTTGGTGACCTCTCCCCTCATGTTAATGGAATAGTGCAGTGGCCTCAAGTTTTATCTATTTACAAATTTGTCAAATTTATTTCACTTGCTAGAGACATCAGAAAATATTTACAACCTTATATTAAGCATGAAAAACTGTCTTAATATTCCAAACAAAGCTTATGTTTGCAGCTTTTGTGTCTCTTTATATCTTTAAAGCTACCTCTTTTTTCTGTAAGCAATCTGTAGATGTTTACAACATTCACATTAATGTGTCATCAGAGCATTAGTTGTATGAGAATATATCTTCTGAAATCCACTGAAATACTTAAAGGACTGTTGTCTTAGGCCCTAGATGGCTGGCAAGTATTTCTGTTTAGTACTGGTTTAACATTGTGTAAATAAACTGATCTTTCATATTTTTTTTCAGTAGGAAGAAAATAACAATGAGATTTTTTATTTTAATAAAGATGTCTCGGTTAAGCATTATCACAAGTCAACAGCCCAGCCTTTTTTAGTGTGAATCCTTCACACTGAATTCTACTTCCACTTCCTCAGTCTGCATAAACGAGAAGTGAACACTGGGGCAATATTGCTCAAATGCTGGTCAAAAGCAGAAATTTTACTAAACTTGCTATCTGCCCTACTAAAGGGACAGTAACAAGCCTCTTAAAATAAGGATAGAAACTACTGAATGCGTAACTCATCTCAAATAGTTAAAAACTCATCGTGTGAAACTGGCAGCTCCTAAAACTAGTCTATAACATCTCATGGTTCAAGTACACACAGCTGGATATGATGTTTTGAGGGAAAGATATGTCATAAGAATGGAAAATGCAAAATGTGCAAACAGCATGAATAACAGAGGTTTAAATCCTGTCTTCCCATAAAGATACCCTTGAGAAGGAGTACTCTGGAGGATACTGAGGGAAAAAAAAACTCTACAAGCCTTAGATATGTTAACACGTTGAAGTAGGAACAAATTTAATTAATCTTATAGTTCCAAATGCACTCTTCATTTTGGTTTGAAAATACCATAATTTCCTAGACAGAGCCTTTTTAACAGGAAAGGGTCTTTCCATCTCTCCTAACATCTAGTTAGCTGCCCATGGTTTGACTTCGGGTCTCTTGCAATTGCTGACATATGTACAGCTTTCCCTAACTTCTTGATCTGGAAAACAATCATGGTTTGTTCTGCTCCAATTATGTTATCACATTTACAAAAATCATTTAAACAAAACTGTTTAATTTTACATTACAGAAGTGGACCTTCATGCCTACTAAAGCATTCACGTCCTCATGTGACATTGTCTGCATGATCAGGGAAACAATGACCCGAGGTGTATTTTCTACACGACTGAGATCTGCCCTTCCCATAGCGGCTGTAGGAGTCTCTTTCTGAGCCACAGAGTATAAAATTCACACGTAGCAGGTTTTGTTCTGAAGGCAAGGATACTTGTACAGCTCAGAGCAGGCTCTTCACATCACTATGATGTAACAACTATATGGAGCATGCTTAAATTAAGAAATTTCTTCCATTTGTGTCTGCATCAAACTGTTAGCATCCTGTCAAATGCCCACAGAACAACTGTTCCACACAGGTCAGTCAGCTGAGGAGTATTTTCAGTGGAAGAACACTCGTATTGAAGAGTAAAGGACAGTGTAACTAGATAAGAAAAAATTGACTCAAAAGAAGAGAAAGGTTTCCAATTAACGTTCCAACCACCCTTCACCCACTGTGCTCTTAGTGGAAACACATGAAGAAGTACTTATCTACTCTTGTTCAGCTGTTGATAATTACAAGACATCTGAAGTCAAACCAGGGACAGCTAACTAAATGTTTAGAGAAATAAAAAGACTGTTTCCTCTTAAAAAGGCTCTGGCTGAGAAATTATGGTATCTTCAAATCTAAATGAACACTTCCACCAATTTCTGGAGTGCTGTAGGACCGTAAGATGAACTGCAGTGACTTAATGGAATTTGAATTAAACACAGGCACACAGGCTGAAGGCTCTCATTAGCACAGCTAGGAACACACAGTGAAACAAAATGTAGAAGCTAGAATTTTATAACAGCATATTCCCTATGAGAAATCCCTCTGACATAACCTAAATTGCAGCAGCCTGCACATCCCAATGTGGAGAGGCTGCCAAAGAAATTCCCTCTCTTTTACTTCATATATATATATTTGTAACACAGAGATCTGTCCTTAAGCCCAAATTTTGCTATGCATCATTACAATATTGCCTTCTCAGGTGACTTTATAACAAGTCTGAGGAGTAACACAGAAGGTAGAGAAAAAGAAAAAAATAATTTATAATTAATAATTAGGAGTAGGAGCAGCCGCTTTTAGGATTTGTGACTTCACATATCAAACCAGTCTTTGCGAAGCTGAGCTTTATGAGCAATGATGGCTATAAACAACAGAACAATTAGTGCTTTTAAACCATATTAAATGAAACCTTGAAAGTGTGGTGATAATACTTTATCAGAAGAAAGTAAGCATTGTAGTGAGTAGTCAAAACTTCAGGAAGGATGTGCTACTGAGCATAATTAATGCCTACATTAAGATGTGCGTACTGTGCAACTGGGCTTTGTGAGTGCGACACAAGAAGGTGTATCAGCCATTATCAGTCTAGTTAGTGTGTGTATGAAGTACAGCAGTGCCACGGCCCGCAGACTTGAGTGGAAGCTAGCAAAAAGTGTACAGCTGCAAGTTCTCCAAACCCATCCTGAAAGTGGTTCCACGGTGTTTCCACCACTGTTATCTGTGCAGTTAGCGTGGCAGCGCTCTTCTCACGCTACAGTCATGCCTTCAGCTGCAGTGCAGACCCACTCTCTGCCTTCTTATGCGTATTGCCGTCACACCTCGCAATTGCATAGCAAACATACCTTAATGTTGCCATGTGCCAAGAGGCTCTTGTTTGCTGGCTACAAACTCCCTTCCTTGAGTGTCTCACTGAACTTGGTCCCTCCAGGCGTCCATCTCTTTTTCTGCAGCTCCATGTATCTACTTACAGTTAGCGATTCCTAACGTGAGGATATGATCTCTTCTCACAAGGGCAGGCAGTCTCATTATGTCTTTTATTTGTACCATCTGGCTTTGTATCTTTATCTAAAGAAGCAACATATGGGCAACTTCAAAACAAGTGAAAGCAAAACATTACGTGCAACAGGCTGAGGAAAAAATCTGCCACTTCAATCCCTTACTTGCCAGATCCCTTCCACGTGTTAAAGTCATTCAGGGGTGTAGCTGTCAAGTCAAAAGGTGGCCCGCGCGGTCCCAGATGCCACACATCAAAGTGTGTCTGTGGAAGGTGGGAAATGTGGGGTGCAGGTGTGTTGTGTACCCGCTCCTGGGCCAGCTGCTGGAACAGCTTCTCTTTCCTGAGGGCACCCTGCGAAGCAAAGGTGATGATGGAAAACCAAGCTCTAGTAGTAAAACTCAGCTTCCAGACAAATTCCTCTGAACTGATACAAAAATATTACCCAGGGTTATGCCATGAAGCCTGTCTGTTATTGGACTCGCTGTGAAAAGTAAGGTTTTTGGCAATAGATAAATATTTGGCACTGTTCTGAGCTCTGTTTCTGAAAATCTCCATAGAGGACGTCAGCAAAAGGGAAGGTGGAAACTCTTGGCTCAGTTCTCATCTCTCAGAAAGCTTTAAAGGCAAAAACAGTGTTCCGAATTCATATATATATATGTGTATACATATACATGCACTTATTAAATTTATATAAAGGTACAAATAATTGCAAAGACAGATGAAGCAACAAGGACAAAAATAGAGACCTTCCCTCTTTCTTTGGAAAAAGACTGTGGCTGGCAGGATTTGAAGACACTTTGTAGACTTTCCCTTTCTAACTAAGGTTTTGCAGCAGTTCCCGTGGGGCAGTAGTGGTGAAGCTGGTCAGCACTGACCTCTTTTCTCCCTTTTCTGGGACAAGAAAGAGCCTGGAATCCTTTTTCTCTGACTTCAGGGCACTGCACTGGGAGAATTGTTAATTCTTCCTCTTGGTCTCAGGAACAGCAGCAGCATTGGAATTTCTTGCACTTCCCCATAAGCCTCTGGCACTTTAACATTTATTCAGAGTTTGGTTGACCTCTGCTGCCTTTATGTATCTTTAAAGTTCATTCCTGTGCAACTGTCAATACGTCTATTTTGCAGCTTTGAAATAAGAAGCTTTAGGGTGACTAAAATGACACTTGTAACTGTTCAGTCAAGTGTTCTTCTGATTTTAAAGATCTTGATGTTTTCGGTTGACTTTTTACTAATATTGCATCTATTTTCATCTACATCTTTGGAAAGTATGTTGCAAGTAACCACTTTACCTTGTGATTCATGAAGCAAACTGTAAGATAGAAATAGAAGTAGTTGGGGGAAGCAAGATTTACCTCAAAAACATATTTTTCTGGACAAATGTTTTGTTTACTCTTCAATCGTTTATAATTACACAACCAGCCTTTTACAGAATGATTAAAGTGGTATCATCATAGAGCAGGAAATAAACCTTAAATAGAATTGCTTTAAAATGATACTGGAACAGAAGTAGGGCCCTCAGTGCAGACTATATAAAATGCACAAATAATTGAATGCAGAGATTGAGGTTGAGTTCTAGGAGAGATCCCAAGGAAATAAGTGAATACCATGGGTCAGTTTAATTCTCTGCTGAAAAGAGACATGACTGTTATCTAGTTTGTCACATTACACATGACACTCTCATCTGAATACAGAGGCAGGGGTTCTAGCACCAGCTCTGTTCCTGCTTTGGTCATTATAGATCACTACAACAGCATGGTAAGTCTAGTACAAAGATTTTATGGTGTCTTTTCCAGCTTAGAACCACAAACACCCCCCTGTGCTGTGCTTTACCTTTATCAGTCCAATAAAAGGAGTAAGCTGAGGGCGTGCAAAGTCAATTGGCAACCTCAGGTGGGGTGCAATAACCTCATCTGTTTTAGCTCAAGGCAAATTCTAGCAAGACTCATTCTGTTCTCTAGTCTATGGCACGAGGTACATGTAAGGCTCCACAGATAGCATGGTAAGAGATGGAAAAAGGCATATTTTTTGCAAAACAAATGTCTATTTTATTCTCAGAAAGCCTTGCACTTCAAAAGTGTGTTTGCAATGTAAAGCTCCCATGTTCTCCATATCCTTGGATGTCTTTTAGACCGTCAAGGGAGATGAAGGACAAAGTGTAGCCTACCTGGTACTCTCACGAAGACATTTTTTGCCAGTCTGGGAATGTAGCTCAGTTGTGGGCAGCTGTGCTCTGCAGCAGCAGGAGATGACTGGGGAGTGTCTCATAGGAAACTTTTATGATAATCAAACCTGGAGGTGGTATAGTCACAAGACTCATTCCTAACCTGAAAGAGTCACAATCTTCCCTCTGAAATGAAAAAAAATCTGCTATACTTAATGACTTGTGCCAACCAGCTGTCTGCAAAGCCTGGGGACCAAGCAGGTGTCTCAGGAGGTTCACCTCACCAACACCACACCAGCCAGCTCCTCCTTTCAGCAAGGCGCGCTTCAGGCACATTTCCCATTATACCAGGCTGTGCAGAGCACCAGTGCCTAAGCTATCTGCCAACCACAGTCATCTCGTTTAAACCACAGTACCTCTACTGAAATTCTCGTGCAAGTATTTGCTTAGGTTTATGGCTTTTCTACCTCATATGGTTGTTCATATTATTTGATGTATTCTGCTTTTTATCAGACTATATCCTTTTCTAGTGTAGACAACTTCCTTTAGTCTTTTCTCCTTTTTCCTAGTATTTAATCTGATTTTGATCTTTTAATTTTTTCTTATGTTAAGTCTTTTCTCTCTGTTTTAATACTTCCATTCTCCTCTCTTCCTGTTTCTGTGTCTGCATCCTCACAATTATCTTTTCTGCCTTCTCTTTCCCGCTTCTTTTCATTCCTCTCATTTCTCCTACAAAGGCACTAACAGATTTTATAAACTTTGGTGTTTGAACCTTGGGGCCAGTTCTGTTTAATATCTTTATCAGTGATATGGATGAGGGGATCGAGTGCACCCTCAGCAATTTTGTAGACAACACCAAGTTGGGCGGGAGTGTTGATCTGCTTGAGGGTAGGATGGCTCTACAGAGGGATCTGGACAGGCTGGATCAATGGAATAAGGCCAATTGTATGAGATGCAACAAGGCCAAGTGCTGCATCCTGCACTTCAGTCACAACAACCCCATGCAGAGCTACAGGCTTGGGGAAGAGTGGCTGGAAAGTTGACTGGCGGAAAAGAACCTGACAGCATTGATTGACAGCCAGCTGAATATGAACCGGCAGTGCGCCCAGGTGGCCAAGAAGGCCAACAACATCCTGCCTTGTATCAGAAATAGTGTGGCCAGCAGCAGTAGGGAAGGTGTCCCCCTGTACTCAGCACTGATGAGGCCGCACCTCAAGTGCTGTGTTCAGTTTTGGGCCCCTCACTACGAGAAAGACATTGAGGTGCTGGAGCACGTTCAAAGAAGAGGCAAGTGTGCCAGAAGAAATTTATATTGGATATTGGGAAAAATTTCTTTACTGAAAGGGTTGTCAAACTTTACAACAGGCTGCCCAGAGAAGTGGTAGAGTCACCATCCCTGGAGGTATTTAAAAGACATGTAGATGTGACACTTAGGGACATGGTTGTGGACTTAGCAGTGTTAGGTTTACGGTTGGACTCAATAATCTTAAAGGTCTTTTCCAACGTAAATAATTCTATGGTTCTTTGATTAACAATTTATTGATAACAACCCTTCCTGGTAAGATTGATAGCACTAAATCATGGTGTTGGACTAATATATTTTTCAGTAACATTTCCAGGCTAAGAATTTAAATCAAACTAATTATGTCATACACTATGAATATCTCTGACAGGAATTCTTTTGTATGAAGTTCTGACAAAAAACAATCTTCAAATCCAACTTCTTTAGCTAAAGCCAAACACTGAATTTACAATTAATCCCCTCCCACACATACATCCCACTTCATTAAACACCTTTCCTCTGCTTAAGGTCATTATAATAGTTTTGTCTCATAATTTCACAGTGCTGAAGAATTATTATCTAGATATATTATATATATCTAGAATTATCCCTTTTTAGAATTTTTTTTCTACTCCTGAGAAGTTGTTTAGTTTATGGGCAATATCTTTTTCTTCAGGATAATTAAAGAAAGATATCATCATGTGGTAGATGCACAATCTCTCATTCAGAATCCCTGGAACAAAACCAGAGATGTAATGAGTTTATTAAATTCATTGAAATGTTTTCCACTTTTGAAGCTCCTTTACCAAAAGCAATAGCTAGAATAATAATTTTCCAAGGAGTACATTTTCCTGTCTCTTGAAAGAAAACAAAGCACTGACAATAATTGGGTAGATGTCAAAGTTTAATGTTTGTCCTTCAGTTTTCTGATGCCAATGATTTAAAGAGGACATTGCATTTCTGTAGTTTTAGTCGGATCTCTAAAAGACCTAGCAAATAGATGGTGGTCAAAAAAGCTGCATAATACAGCCTAAGCTCATGTGAATGACGAATCTGGGTGTCTGTGTCCTTTTGGAAACCCTCAGAGTCCCCAGCTGACAGAAGTGAGACAGGAGAGCTGTCATCTTTAAATCATCGAAGCCTGAGATCAGACAAGGCTCCTAATCTTAACAATTCTTTTCCTGCATGTCTTGGTGTAGTCGTCAAGGTCAGAACACGCAACTGTAGTGCTTGTTTCTAACTGCTGAGGCAGTAGAGAAGGAAGTTGCAAATGGATGGAAAGTGCAGGTGGGCAGTGGAGAGAGAAATCAGAGCCTTCAGACAAGGGATGACAAATCTTCAAATATTCTGTGTGTGTTGCATATGGAAAACAGAGTTTAAACATCTTGTAAGTACTGAGTAACAAGTCAGTTCAGCCTTTTTCCTTCCTTTTTCCTAACCTTTCTTAATACTTCCACTTCCCTACACTAGATTATACCTACTTGTTAGTCAAGGACTTTCTCTCATCTTATTCTCATTTACTATATTGTGTTTTATTATAAAAGACACAGCACAATAAGGGGCAGCAACAATTAAATTATTATCTTTATAACTGTCTTGGTTTCAGCTAAGAAAAAGTTAATTTTCTTTCTAGTGATTGCTGTGGATGCAATGTCAATAATGCATAATGTTTTAGTTGTCGCTAAGCAATGTTTATACTTTCCAAGGACTCTTTTCAGCTTCCCATAGAAGCTGAGAAGGAGCACAGACAGAACAACGGAATATTCTGTACTAGAGAGGTCATACTCAGTATGTAAATGGGGGCTGGCCAGAGGGGAGGGATCTGTGATCACTGCTCCGGATGGTGCCAATTCATCAGGTGGTGAGAGTAACTTCTGTCATTATTATTGTTATTCTCGTTATTATTATTTCCTTTTCTGCTATTGTTCAAGTAAACTGTCTTTATCTCCACCCACAAGGGTTATTTTCCCCTTTGCCTTTCCTCTCTTTCTTCCCTCTTCTCCCTGCCCTTTGGGGAGAAGGGGGAGAACTGCATGAGCAGCTGCCTGGTCCTAGCTGCTGGCTGGGGTTAAACCATGACAATTACCAACGACTGGTAGGCACCATGAAGATTGGTGTCTGATAGCCCAGGTCCATACAAATCTCTTCTAGAGACCTCTACCCCTCAACCTGAGCAAAGGCTGTCTGTGCCTGAGCCAGCCCCCAGGAGGGCACACAGCAGCAGAGGGAAGGAAGAGAACTCCTGTACAGTTGACAACAGGCTGAAACATCTCCTCAGGACTTAATATTTATTGGCAAAGCTGTCTTTCCAGTGTTGAAGTCTTACCTAGCAAACCCTTTGCCCACCTTGAAGGTGAAGGGCTGGGCCAGCCTGTACATGTCTGAGTGGTGGTTTTGAGGTAGAATAAATGTTAAAATCTAATGCCAATAAGCCATGCTGAGCAAAGCCTAACCACTCCCTTGCATGTGCATGTAATTCACTTTTCTCATTCTTTCCATAGAGACAAGCACTGAATTAGTGAGATAACAAAAGCACATTTCCTGCTGCAGGGGACAGGCCTGGCACAGATTTATTGTAATTCTTTTCTTGAATGAATAGTGCACTGAATGTTCTTTAGATTCCCGTAGTTGGATTTCATAATAGTCCTTTAGTATAGCGGTCTCCAAACTTTTCTGATTGAGAAAAAACTTTTGAGTACACATTCCCAATATACCTATGTATTTATAAATTATATACATGGACTACTGTACTATATATGACACACATTATAAATCATACGCACAAATAAAAATTTAAAAAAGGAAGAGATAAATATGAAGTCAACACATTTTTAATTTTTAAATTTTTTTATCTTCCTTATTAATGACACAAAAAATACTTTCTTCCTGCACCCTAATGGCTTGTCTTACACACACCCTGGGATGTTGGCATCCCCCACACTTTGGAGACCACCGCTTTAAAGGATATGTCATAGTGGACTGTGCACCTTCTCAGCAACAGTGGTAACAGTAGCAGTAACCAAGTGTAACCTGCCCACAGACCAGGCATTTGAGTTTAATGTTACATTCACATGAATTTTTCAATCTTTCAAGTCTAATTCATCTTCTGTTTTGAGTCTTCTGGAATATCTGTGGCTGGTTTGAGTTAAAAACATTGTTATTATGGTATTAGGAAGTGATGAAGACTTGACTGTAGCTGTCTGCTCACTTCCCTTTGAATAGAATCACTGAAATTAAATAAAACAGTGCTTGTCATTTATTTAATTGTTTGGAAAGGACTGTTGATTAAAAAGTACTGGAAGAAGGCTGATGTATTCCCAGTATTGACTTCAGTACATGAATTAACATTGTAATCTGAAACACTTTTGCATTTAGACCAAAATGAATGGTATATCAAATACCTTTGAGTGTTAGCACAAACACTACCATTAATTCAAACATTTTGAATTCTGAAAATGTTTTAAAATCTTCCTTGGAAGAAGTTCAAATATTTTTGTAAATCCTGTAAATGTGGTGTGTTTATTTTTTTAATGAAGTCTAAACATGAAGTCTAAAATTTTACCAGTAGCTGAATACAGAAGGAGAACAACGAAATCCGGAACTGTTCTTCCCTAAACCAGAACTTTGATGTGCAGCCAGAACACCACGGGAAAGGATGAGCTGGGCTGGACTGAACTGCTGCTGCAAAGAATATATTTCAGCCTGCTGAAATGATCTGCTGCCTCTGATGCACAGACCACTGCGGAGTAAATCTTCCACAAAAACTCCAATCTTAGAACTTTGACTTTTCAGTAAAAAGACCTCTAGCATTTATATCAACAAATTAGAATTATAATCAATAAGTTTTGGAAGTCTAGTCTTTTAAAATGATTTTTTTCCATTTCCCATCCCCCAGAAAATCAAGTATGATGTTCAGCTTCTTATTTTTCTCACTGTAATATCTCCAGCTCCATTTACTGACTCCTTGCCAAGTTGTAATGGCCTGAGGAGACTCGCGGCCACCCTCAGGCATTATTAAGGAACTGATGAACCTCAACATGTGGGAAAACATTGACAGCAGAAAGTTCATTGAAAATCTCTTTCCCTGTTTAAACCAAGTAACACGTAAGCCATGTAAACAGCATCTTATGAACCTTGACTTTTTACTAAGCAAATAAAACCACTTTACAGCTTTCTTCAGCAAAGTTGTTTCCAACAAATGATAGGGTGCCACAGATGAGGGAGCAGAAACACTTAAAGATTATGAATAATACAGAAAATGGAATACACCTTTGTGAGCACACCTGCCTTACTAAAAGCACAGGGCATAACACAGTATCTATGTATGCTAACATAAAGCCATCAGTAGATGTTAGTTTTCCCACAGTTCCTTTCTGTGGGCCAGTGTAGTCCCCTCCGCTAAATGCATTAAATAGTATACTAACTCATGTTGTCTGGGAAACCACACACTTTTTTAAACTCTCTCCTCTTAGCTGTTCTCTCTGGTTTTGGTTTATAAAGAAAAAAGCAATATTCTTCATACGATGGGCCAACTGAGCAAAGCTAGAATAGGCTGAACAAGACAGAAGATGTTATTTAACTCATTCACTTGAGAGTGAAAAAAGATATAAATAAATTACATTTGAAATCATCGTAATAGAGTATCAGTGAATTATCTTATGTCATAATTCTAAGGCAAAAAACTCAGATATGTTTCATCAAAGTGTAAGATACTAGCAAACCAACTTTGACAGCAGCAAACACTGGAGACTGTGTAAAGTGCAAATTACTTTGGAAAACACCACAGTGATGATTTTAGATCAATGCCTACTGTTACCTCATTACTTCATCGACGTATAATTCACCTCACAGAGGCTTTCCCTTATGTCCCACCGAGACAATAAATAAATAAATAAATAAATCATCAAACGAATAAACTTCAATATAATGACTGACCCAAATTGGTTCTTGAATCTCTGTGCTCTTGAATCCTAAATATACTATGCTTTCCTAGGAGCTGGAAATCTCTACATCTTTCTACATCTTGCTAGGTTAAAAAAAAAAATCTGGGATGCAATTTATCTGTATCTGGTTCTATGTGAACTTTTATCAGCTCTAATTGCCTTTCTGCTTTGATGTACTTATAAAGTCTCTCAACGCTTCCATTCCCTTCCCTCCCACTTGGGAAAATATCCCAATCCTCAGAATCTGACCTTTGGCTTATTTCATGAAGACGAAAGCAGAGAATTTATTCAGGCTCAGAGCAATACGAACGTCATTAACTAACTTCCCACTTTCTGTATATCCCTCGGTGCCTTCACAGAATACTTGATTGGCTTTTTGCTTGTGTATTTAAATGACATAAGAGCACATTTTTGCTACTGAAGCATCTATTTCCTTTGATTATTTTATTGCATTTGTAGCTTTACCTTTTGCTGACATTTTTTAAATGATAATTTTTAAAAGCTCTTTTGCTTATCTGGCACTGTGCTTTACAGACTACTATTGGCTATTTCCAGTCCTCCTTCCACTCCTCCTTCCAGTCCAGTTCTCCTTCCAGTTCAGCAGGTATGGCAAAATTGTGTCCCTCTGAAGTTAGTGCAAGCTTTGACTACTGATATTACTCTATATGCTCTATATGGCCTTGAGAAGGTGCCTCACCTGAATATGTTACCTCTGAGAAGCTAAATTTCATTCTATCATCTCTTCTGCCCTTTGGCTTTCCAGCAGTATCTTTGCTTGATTTCCCAGGGATATTGTGACCCCAAGAGCTGTCGTGTCTTTTGAAGAGATTTTCTGTGCCAAAGTGAGTAGCTTTTTTGAGCAACACAAACTCTGAGAGTTGAACTGAAACCTTGTAAGTAAATTCACATAGGCTGGCAAACAGCAATGTTATTTTTTATGATTCTGCAATGGGAACTGGCCTCATTTTCACACTACATGCTATAAACTGTCTCCCTGTTGCAGTCAATTTTAGTCTTTTCCCATTTTTGTTTCTATGACTGGTCTAGTAGTTCACCTACTATAGCTGACTAACATATTCTACTTTTCTTTAAGGAACTTGTCACCATGACAATGGTGTGCCCTTCCACAAAATACTATGATATGTCTGGTTTAGGCAGGGTAAAGCAGGAATTCCTTTCACCCTCTTCGAGGTCTACAAACGTGTTGTTCTTGCTACACCATCCATGATGTGGATGCATCCATACCCAAGGGATAAAGATGTGATTTTGTGTGTGTGTGTGTGTGTGTCAAAACACTCCAACAATCTTCTCTCCTTTATGTTTCAGGTTTTGGTTTTTTTAATGTTAATATGGATTGGAGAAATAGTTTTCTTCCAAAAGTCCAGGCAGTTGCTACACTGTAGGATGATAGGGGAAGGGTCCTGAGATATCAGCCATGATTCCGACTGAATGAGGAGTTGATTACATCAATACCATCCCTGACTGATATTTGTCTAACCAATGCTTTAAAAGTTGCAGTGGTGGGGGATTCCACAGTTTCCGTGGGCAACATCTGCTGGCACTCACTTATCTTAATGGATTGTTTCCGTGATACCTGAACTAAGCATCCTTTGCTGCAACTGAAGTACCCTCATACCCTCATCAGTGGTTGTGGAGAACATGTTACTGAAGTAATATTTTACTTTTTCAAGATCAACATTTATAACTTACAGATTGTATTTCGTAAAAGGCTAGTATTCTCCACACCAGGTCTCCCTGTTTTTCTGTCATTTATATTTTCATTACCTCTGACCAATCTTTTTAATTGGTCCTGCACTTGGGCCACAACAACCCCATGCATCGGTACAGGCTTGGGGAAGTGTGGCTGGAAAGCTGCCTGGCGGAAAAGCACTTGGGGTTCTAACTGACAAGCGGCTGAATATGAGCCGGCAGTGTGCCCAGGTGGCCAAGAAAGCCAATGGCATCCTGGCTTGTATTAGAA
>JAOXJK010000023.1:55407843-55423552 GCA_025774025.1 Xenus cinereus | reverse complement strand
CAAAGGAAAAATAACAGCTAGGCAAGCTGTCCTTGGTAACTCAATATCTGTATAATTTACTTAAAATTATTTTCTGAATTAAATTTTTTAATCAATACATTTCTGAAAAGCCATAATAGAAAGAGTTCAAAAAGCAAAGATAAAGTTATTAATTAATTTTTCATATTAGTTATGTCATACCTGGTTAATTACTCCAAAGGGTTTGTAGTGTGTATCTATTAAAATCCAGAAGATTTTTTGCCACATTTGAGCTGAAAATCTCAGGAAATTAGACCTGTCTCAGACTCCGGTTCTGAAGATGATTATGTAGAAACTGGAAAAAAATATCTAAATGTTTAACAATTCTTAAATTAAGTATGAAATTTTGTTTAAAAATTACTAGGGACTTGGATTGCTCTTATTTTTTCAGCTGCAGATTCTCCCACAATGAATAATACTCCACAAAGTTGTCTCTTTCTTGTAGTGTCACACTTGTACTGTGATTTTATGCAGATAAGTTATAATGGGATGCTCTTTCAAATTCCTTTGTTTATGTCCAGTAATACAAAGAAGCCTAAAATAATAGTTAGTATTCAGGGAAATCCACAGTATAAAGAAGTCCACAACCGGTGCAGAGCTAGCTGAAAAGAAAGCTCTTTAAGCTGTATGTTTGTTGTGGGCTGAATTTAGAAGACCGTGGTTCTTGAGCCTGCCAGAGCTCCTCTATCAATGCACAGCTCTTACAAAGTGTAATCAAACATCCTAGATTACAGCAGCCTAAAATCTGCTTAAAAATTTACCAGAGCCAGTGTAGAAGTCCTTGAAGATATAATCTTTTCCATCGTGCTCTACCATTGCAGCTACATAACAAAGCTTGGGCAGGAGAGGTTCCCCTTCATTGATTTCTTCACTTTTTAATAGAAAATAATTTAATAATCTGTATGCATTATAATTATGTAGCATGCTGGTTTTAGACTGAAGTTCATCAATCAGCAAACATAAAATTAGTATAAAACACAGTATGATTATTTATTAATCAGGTCCTGCAAACATATTTATAAAGAATAGCCAAGAAAAACTCCCATTGAAATGTCATTCTGACTTTACCGGGTGAAGTTCTGTTTGTTCCATCATCAAAAAGCAACCTAATTATCTCATCTATTATTCCAGAACCCTTCAGAATATTGTAAACGTGCAAAAGCTATTCAACTGGGCTAAGGCCCGGGAAATGAAATTTTGAATTAGCCATTCTTTGGGAAAATACATTTAAATGGATCCTGAACGTTACAGAACGTGCAATGCCCAATTAAATTTGATCCTTACAGAATCAAGCCCCTTCTCTGTGAAAGTAGGGTACATTAAGCACTTGTATTCTCACCTGTACTGAACAGAGAATGAATCATAAATCAAAGAGCGATGACCCAAGTAGTCCACTCAGCTGGATTTCTTTATTCCTGCGCCGCAGTAGACTAATGATCCAGAAGGTAATCCCTGTTGTAATCCTTTAGCTGTGGATGAAAGGAGACCCTCAGCCCCTCACCATCACTGGCACTACACTTTTGCATAATATTTTAATATACATGACATAAATATACAAGTGAGTGCTTGCGTGGCTCTCTTCCGTCTTCCTTTTGAAACATTAATGCTGGTGACAGGCCAGTCTGCAACCTACCCGACTCATTACTCACAGAACAAGTCAAAGGACATATGGGTCTCTTTATCCTAATCTCCTTGATAACCTGATAGGGTTGTGCTGTGATTTGACCTCCATTTCCTCTTCCTTGGGCTGGCAAAAGCCAACAAATGCCCAGGGGTGCTGCTGCCATCACCTGGCTGTCCAGTATCGCAGATGATGGAAGGGCAGCAGGAGGGATGCATTTGTCATCTCCCTCAGCTGCAGGATTAAGGAAGTTGGATTTAAAAATGCAGGCTATAGCCATTTAAAAGGATGTATTCAGATTAAACTACCTAATAACGTGTTTTCCTTTACATGCATTTTAGACTGGATTGAGTGGCTCCCTGTCCACCCACCCCAAAACAGGTACCATGTTTCAAGAGCTTAGTGACTCTGCTTCTTCAGCTTTTGGAAACTCAGAAATGTTTGAGAAACAACAAAAAAAATTTCCAGAACTGAAAAATCATCTCTTTCAAGGCCCTCAAAACAGAGGCACTCAAAGTCACAAGTTCTATTTTTCCAAAATGACTGCAATAAGGTACATTGAGAGTCATTTAGTAATTTCAAAGGTGGAGCTGCATTTGGTAAACTGTAATTTAGGAGTGTTAAACTCACTCTGGAACATGACCCCACTGGACATGGGGCTCCAGTACAGTCTCAGAAATGGAGAGTTATTGACAAGATGAAACAAGACAAACCTTGTTTCCTTAGCCTAACAAAGCAAAGGACGGGGAAGAAATGCAGTCTATAAATACATCTAGGAATACAACTCCCTGAGAAGAGTAATGGTACTCTCCCAATGAGGACATCAGCGTGGTAACAAATGTTTGGTAAGGTGTCCGTCAACCATTTAGGCTGCCAGTTAGGAGAAGGTTCCCAACGAGTACAACCAATAGATTCAGAAGCTGCCGTGCAGAAGCAGAATTAGGGGACAAACAACCCAGCTGTGCTTCTGATGGAGTTTGTTAAGTTAATGAACAGACTTGCATGATGTGAGGTCCTCTGCCAGCAAAAGATGAGTCTTTCTTTCCTCTTGAAGCAGGAGTCTTAAATCTACAGGGAACAAAAAGCCATATATAAACTATGTTTAACACCAGGTAATTTTTTGAAGTCTTCATCTCCTCTGTCTCAACACTTACCTGTTTCTTCTTTCTTGCTGCATGCTTGACTTCTCCAGAGTGGGGCTCTGGGACCAGCTTTGTAATGTCAAGCGCAATACTCTGGAAGGAATCACCAAATGGGACTGAAACCATTGGCACCAAACCTAGAATTTTTCAAACTCCTCTTACTTTTCAACCAAGATTCAGTCTTTCTGCATTAATTATGTATCACTAACTTTGTCATGAACAGCCTTCCTAGAATACAGCAGTTTGCTTTCTATACTGCCTAATAAGAGGCAAAATTGCCTGCTTAAAACAGTGTGCAGATGTTCTGGCTGTGATTATGGGAAGCGGGATCAGTTGAAAAACAAAGATGAAGAGCTGTGTTAGAATAGCAACAAATGGTGATAAGGCATCTGCCAAACATACTTGTGACCACTTCCAGTAAAAAGCTGTTCAATAGTATGTAAAATAAGCAACTAGGAGCCATCTAGGCTCAATATAAATGATTTTTTCTCTATCAAAGAGGTGATGTGCAAGAACTTGACACCTCCTACCATTTGGCCAAGTGGCAACACTATCACATAATTTTACCTAGCAAAACTAGAGACTGTTCTGTCTCTGTACTCAGTCAATAGCCTGGCTATTACACGATACTGGCAAAAATTGCAGCTCTGTGTACATTTCCTAAGTAGAAAGGTCTTCACTGATCCATTTCATCTAACAATAGAAGACATTGACTGGTTTTAGCTTCTCTTCTGCTTTTCCTCCATGCCAAAATGAGGATATGTCTTGGAGAGGAGCAAATTCTGATTTGACAACTATTAAGTAATAATATCAACATATTAAAAGCATCTATATCACATGTTTGGAAATAATGTAAGCTCTAGGATGCTATGGTCTCATTGAAACAGGAAGTAGGGCGTCTAAACATCCAGGGCAGTTCCAGAAAAGATCCAGAAAATGGACTTTATGCACCAAACTCACTTACATTCTTTTAAACATATTCTCATATGCAAATCTCTGTCTAGCATTAAATAATTCACTTAGTGGGTAAGGACAAGATCTTTTTTCTCCTTTTTTTTTCCCTCACTGAAACATCCCCCATTCTTTCCCCAAAACATGCTCTACTGAAAATATTCTCACCACAATAATGGTGATATTTAGATAATTTTTGTTACTGTATCATGATTTATGTCACTTTCCGTTTAATCTTTGAATAATCAGACATATTTTTATTTACAAATGTTGATGAGTTAAGATATTGAAAATAGGGAAAGATGTTTTTTCCCCTCCCTACTAAATGGCCTGCATGCATCTCTATATAAAACTGAAGTAAAACCTTTCCTGTTTGTTTACTTCAGAACCAGAAGATGCATCAAATTATTCTTCATATGTTTACTTCAGAACCAGGAGATTATATTCTTCAGACTTTTTAAAAGTTTGTTGTATAAGATCTGTGTCTAGCTTCCTACCTCCATTCCTAAACCAGCTTGTCAACCTGGCAAGTGATTTGTCTATGACTGTTCCAAAGCAAAATGGAGAAAAGCTGAAAATATTGTAGTTGCCCAAGCCAGCACAAGCCCCGGGAGGCTACACGTTCTGTTTGATGTATCTGAGGAAAGGTCAGCCTTCTGCGTCAGTCACAAACCAAATGGGAAATCTCCAGTGGGAAGTCAGGGGCTGTTTGTCAGCAGGACAGGTTGCTCCTGCAAATCTGGTTGTGCCAGTTCTCTGCAATACTCATCTCCATAACTAAGGCTGGCAGTTATTAGATTGCTGCATCATAAATTTAAGGTCTCCTGTAATTGCTCCTCTCAAAAACCTAGGTATATATTCGTATGCTAGCTTTGCAAGCCAAAGGTGAGAGTATTAAGAGTGGGGAAGCTTGTGATAAGTGGAGGAGACAGAGAGAAAACAAGGAAAATTAAAAGAGGTAGTGGAAAGCACAGGTAGTATCACAAGAGGCAATGGACAGCCTTTTCCATCTACCTTTCCATAATGCATTGCAAGTAAGTAAATTGTTCCTGCGTGCATCCATATTTGGAAAAACTCTTCACCGAAAGGGTTATCAAGCACTGGAACAGGCTGCCCAGGGAATTGGTTCAGTCACCATCTCTGGAGGTATTTAAAAGACTTGTAGGCGTGGCACTTAGGGTTATGAGTTAGTGGTGGACTTGGCAGTCTCAGGTTTATGGTTGGACTCAATGATCTTAAAGGTTTTTTTCCAATGTAAATGATTCTATGATTCTATGAACTCTTCCCAAAAGGTCTTTCTTTGGGTAGAATTCAGTATTCCTATACGTGAAGTCATACCTATGCTTTAGATCCAAGTTACCCATTTTCATATTTTTAAACAGAAATTTTGTCCCAGACTCATAGCCCCTCAAACCCATTTAACACATCAGAGGAGCTGTTAGGGTTTTATTAATTTTTAATGTATTTTTACCAGCTGTAATTTTAAAATGCTTTGTCAATTTTCATAGTTCTCAAGGTCTTATACACTGTCCTGGGGGTTGCTCTCGAGTGCATGATGATTGTAAAGATGCACACATGAATGCAACTGCTTCCTATGGATTCAGGACTAGAAAATATCCCCTTCCAGTGCTGGTAAAGATGCACTTCAAGGTGAATCTGTCCCTTTCTTTAAGAGCTCCATGGGATAGGTCTGAAAAGCAAACCCCTTTCAATAAAACAAAAACCAATTAGTTTTATACTCTACAACTGCAGTTATTCCTATCCTGTGTTAGAAGTGAGATCCTGGAGAAACATGGTGAAATGTTTCTTTGGCATATACCCCAATAACCCTCCACAGTTTTAGTCTTTCCTCCTGAGTGGTTGCATTCTCTCTGCCAGTGATGCTATTCTAAATTTCCCAGGTATTTGTTTTCCACCTAGCAGGCCTCTTGAAACTCTCTTTGGAGCTGCCCCTTTCATAGTAACACAACATTTTGATTCCACTGTCATGACACTTTGCAGATGGGTTGCAAGATTGGTAGCATGTGTCTAGACTCATTGACAGACCAAAAATTTGTCTAAATCAGTGAAATGTTGCAATTTTCTCTTCAATTTTATCATTTGACCTTACCATAAGCATTTGTCAGTGGAGATGACGTGAATGATGTTACATCTTCCACAATTAGCTAGTCTGGATGTATGAATTGGGCCTTATATGTTCTATAGAATGTCAAAAATTGCTGTGACAAGTTAAAAGCCATCCTTTGACACAAATATCCAGTCGGGTTTGTTAGTTTGGAGATTAGTATCTCTCCTTTCAGTGCTAGGTTTTGCTAAAATGTACATAAAATTTAGCATGCCTTTTAAACTATCGCTATTTGCTAATCCCCTGAAGAAGCTATTACAGTATTATTTTAGCTATTACAATGAGGGTATTACTTCTGTATCTTATAATATAAATATCATTACCTAATAAGCATCCCTTTTTCTCTAACACACACCATCGCCATTGTAAAAGACAAAATATGTGTTCTAACGTTCTGCATTTTTCTATGGAGAACAAAATATTGGGGAGGTTAAACATTAGACATGGAAGACAAGCTCTTCCACCAGATGTGTTATTGGTTAACTGGAAAAAACTTAAAAAAAAAAGAAAAAGTAAATTTAGAAAAACAAATAAAGATTTCTGGAATTGTGGAGTCAAAAGTTTGATCACTCCAATTTTTGTTACTTTAAATTGAGTGAAAGAACATTATTCATATTTAAACAAAAAGTTCTGTGTATGAAGACCGTACATAGACCACAGCTTTTCTTCTGGTTATTTTTTTTTCACTTTTAAAAATACTACTTATCACAGAAATCCTAAAAAAGTTGAAACTGTACTGAAGAAAATTTCCAATTAAGTACAACAGCATGAATCTGTTTGTATCTCTCAAGTATTTTCAAAGCCACTTTTGCACTCAAATTTTCATAAGACAGGAATTGAGAGTGGACCACCATTAGAAGACCACTTTTCAAGAGAAGACATCAAAATTATGTCCAGTTTTTGCGAACCATTCATTGGCTTAGGCTAAAATAGATTCTGTCAAGACTAGATAGAAATAGCAATAATAGCATCTGATCTGTGCAAGCTGGTTTTCTTTTGACATGCAGTTGCCAATATTCAAAAAATTTGCAAATCACAAGGCTACATATTTATGAGAACTACTCTCCACAAATCTCAAATTTTATCATGTTTGAAACTTCCTTCCTTGAAATTGGGAACAGTAAACTTGTCAGTGAAACTTGTAAATCAGTTTTATCACTGTCTATGTGCATATGTATGATATATAAATATACTTGAAATTCTAAATTGAACTTGGAAGTAGATCTGATAAGTTTTTCTACTTCAAATTTCATTTCCTTCTAGGAGGTGGAGGGGAGTCATGGGAGCGTTATGGCTGGTATCATGCATGAATATGCATTTCATATGTTGTGCATGCAGTACCACACACTTTGCTTACTGCAATGGAACTATAAGTTCTCACAACAGTCTAGAATTCTTTAGAAAATGATCCAATTGGTTAAATCTACACTTTTAATAAAATCCAACCAGATTCTGATTCACAGCAATAGAGAATGAGCTGTAAATTTCCAGTTCCATACTAAGCTGCAATGATATAAAGCTAAAGAAATCAGGACTGGAGTCTTACTTGCTTGTCTTTCTAATATAGTATACCTCAGTTTAAAAACAGTATCTTCCTCTATTACTGTAGTAGAGACAGCCCTCACTGGCACCTCTACTGTTCCAGGTACCTGCAGCACTGATTCAAACCAGTAATAGTTTGCTGTGACATTCTGTAAATTACATTCCTTCTGAAAAAATAGTAAAGTCCCTTCAGAGCTATTTTAGATATATAAGGAATAGTTTTTTCATTAAAGCTACAGACAATTAAATGTAGAATAACCAGTGACTTTGGGCATTAAACGAATCAATGGATAGCATTTTTTTGTTTGTGTGTGATTTGTCAGCTCCAAAGCATCCAAAACATGACTGAAGACGAAGGATACTCTTCTGGTCTTAATATAATTTGTATATTGTGAAATATTAAAAATGTGAACAGGAAGGAAAGATGGAGTTGGAGGTCAAATAATTTGTAATGCTTTTTCATTTTGTCTAGTTGCTTGGTAAGCTGCTAGGAAAGCATTCCCTTTCACCTGGCAGTAACCTTCAGAAATCTTTGTAATGCAGTTTTACATACTCTGTCCGTTCTTTTCCACACATTTTTACACTTGTTTATGAAGCTATCTGGAAAGGTATCCTTATTATCATACAGGCTTATCTGAAGTTGTACCATATCTAAAATAAGCCAATTAATTAGTAATGATGGGCTCTTTACAGCTGTACACTCATTTTCAAATGAATTTATTGAAGTAAAGGATTTACAGCATATGGACTCACAGACTTCTCATGAGTTAAACTGGCATCCATATGTACAGCTTTCAGTAGAGAACTCTAGAGTAATATTTACAATGTAAATATCAACTTTTATTACATAAGAAACAAATATATCACAACTTTCACTTCACAACATATTTGTTCTGGTTTGATGACTAAAGTCATCTCTTTGAAATACTATGTGGAACTCAAAAATAACTTGTTCTTCTCATAGATTTTACCAGGTGTCCTTCAGAGGTCCTGAAAAGCAAAAGAGAAATATGTTTTAAAAGCCATTTTCATAAGCAGCTGCATCATGAGGCGTATAGAAGCAGGCAGCAGACAAGAAGTAAGACGTGACAGAAAATAATTGCTGTGCTTGGGGCTGACAAGCATGAGATGGAGCTTGGTGGGCATTACAGCCAGCAGGCAAGGCTGTAGGATGAGGTAGAAATGTTGAAGGAATAGGCAAAAATGTTACTGCACATTGGCCTACAGTGCACAACAGCTCACTTCGAAAACAACTGTATCCTTGAAATAGGTAACATGAATTCAGGTTTGTTGATGCACGCTACATCAGCAATTGGGCACTGTGATAAAATGACCACTGACATTCAATGCTGAATAAGCGATTAACCTATAGGGAGATCTGGAACACCATTACAGTCCATAAGAAAGGAAAGGACTAAAAATATTTCCAGGAGGACACCCACGACCCACTGCACCACTGCTGTCTCTCACTTAGTCAATGCCACAAGTTTTAGAAGGTGCCAAATCCAGGAGCAGATATTTTTGCAATAATCTTGTCTAGAAAGAATGTTCTTTCCCGAATCCCATCACATGACAAATTATTTTGTTCCTTAAGGCATAAGCAGTTTATGTCCTTTCTAGTCTTTGGAAACTTTAGAGGAACCACTACATTTGTGGAAAGGAAAAGAACATTTTCTTTCAGTCTTGGAAGGAAACAACAGTAGTTGAGAGTAGCCTTTTTTCTTACTTGCAGCTGAGACACATCTGAATGCCAAAAAACATCCTATCATCAATTTCATAACACACTTTGAGAAGACCAAGCCTGATTCACTTCTATGTTACCCTTTCAGTTTTATGTCCCTGCAAGTCCTGTGATGTAGAAGGGTTTACATTTCAATAAACCAAAGGATGGTATTTGTGAATGATTTTAGAAAAATATTAGTAGCTAAATGGAAAACTGTAATGACAATATTTGCACACCAGATGATCCCTCTGCAGCATATCTTAGATGGGAGTCAAGTGCCTTCCTAATGCTGAGGGGTCATGTTGCTGATCCTATTAGTTCTAGGGGCAACTCCCTTCTAATTAAATAGGTGTTAAACAAAATGTGCAGCTTTTTTTCTTTTTCTATTTCTTTTTAATCAAAAGACATATCCTTGAGTTTCTTCTCTGAAGAAATAATAATCTTTGTAATTAAAAATGAGTCAATTCTGGTCTTATGCTGCAGTGCAGACAAGCTGAAACACCCAAGTGAGTTAGGTGCATTATTAACAGTGCCATTTAATTAGGAGTTTTCAATAACAGCAACCATGGGATAACTTAATTATTGTTATTAAAATGATTATTATATTCAGACACAATCCCTATAGAAATATGCGGCCTTTCATGGAACATGGCTCTTTCCTAGATGATTTTGCCTTTCTGATAGGCCACACTTCACGTGTAACTAATCTAATTTTATGGGTCAAGTCAAGTAACAGATAGCAAGAGGAAAGAAAGTCTGGGCATACCAGTGGGATGTGGCTCAGCAGCTCATCTACAGAATCATAGTTTTCTGAAAAGGAAGGTTCAAGAAGTTCTGCTTCATCTCGAAGTTTAGCGGGGTTTAACTCTTCCTGGCTGTTGCAGATCAGAAACAAGTTTTATTGCTCTCAGAAGAAAAAGCAATCAAGAAGCCGCCTTCTAACTGTAGCTATTGCATGTTTTGTTACACCTATACCAAAGTGGTCTAAATTATATGAAACAGCATGTTTAACAGACAAAGAGACATGATAATTTAAAAGCAGTTGTCTAAATGAGTGCATATGCAAACAGAATAGAAGATTTACAAAAACATATGCTGGCCCTTCTCACCTATACTGATTAAGTCTTTCTGGGACTTCTAAATTTTCATTTTATGTGCTTACTTAGAGGCAAATTGTCAACAAATAGTGCATTTTCTTTATAATTTTTTTGTTCATGTTCCATAGCTCTACAGATTTTTCTTTAAGAGGTCTTTTTAATAAATAAAACCATTTTAAGAATCTGTCAGAAGCTTTTTAAAATTGCCAGATGCTGTCTCCTCTTCATTCTTTTATTCTAATCTGATTGTAGTGTCTGTTCCAGTCTGGAAGAAAACACTGTTTGTATTTGAAAAGCAGGTTATAAACTACGTTATAAAGTCATTAATGTCCATTGCTTTTGCTTGTCCTCTCCTAATACCACGCAAGTATCGAAACAATATATATTTGCTTTCATGTAGTACCTTCTTTTTCCAGTTAAAACTGAGTTTAAGTATTTCTTCACAGCCATTTGCTTTCGAAAGCGGCTGTAGTTGTCAGTGAAGACGGCATCAGAGTGGCGTTTGACAGGACTGTCCTGGGAGCTGGCAATACAAAAAATTAATAGGCAATATCCGTTTAAAAGAAGATACCATTGAAAGAGCGAAACAAAGTTTACAATATTGATTAGCTAAATAAAATCAAATTTTCATTTCAGAGCTCATTTCCAACTATGGCTTTGGATCAACTGTCGAAAAGAAGCCACTGCTTCTATTGCTTAGTACATATTTTAGTAACAAGGACCAAATTCTAAGGAGCAGTATTCAGAGTTTTTGGGCACACCTTCCACTGATTTCTTTCTCCTGCTCAACTTTACCATGGCTCATGCAATTAGGATCCATATTCAGTGTTTTCTAGAGTCCCTGTCCCAGGAATTCTGCAGGATCTAATGGCTGCACGTGGATTTCACGACTCCCTCCCGTCTGTTCTCATAGCCCAGGTTACTCTTTTTAATAAACTGACTTTATTCTGATTTCAATCATTTGCATAACTGTATTTTAGTGCAATGCCAATGTGCAGGCTGCTTTAAATCACAGTAAGCTCTTAAAGGACCCCGTGACTGTTTATACTGAACTCAGTGAGGAGGGAGCCTACCTGAGGAAAGTAAGAGTGTAGCATCACATAAGGAGCTACAAATGCTTGTTTTAATGAGGTTTCAGGAAACAAAACACACCTCGTGCAAACTTGGAGGCCTATTTTTCATTCACGATCCTGGGAAGCCTCAGTGTGTTCTGGTTTAAATGACCTATGTTAGTTTACAGTGTATGAGAAACTGGCACTATATGCTCTGGAACAAAGGCAGGATTGACATAAATGCAGGACCTAATTTTCACTCAGCTTTTCAGCATATGAAGTAGGCACTCAAAGGAACTGTCATATGGGATCAGACCAAAGTATTTTACTGTTCCATTCCCAAGAGTGCCCAGTAGCTGCTGCTTAGGGATAAGAAAATGAGGGAAGTGTACGGTGATCCTTCCCAGCATCCTGCAACCCTTCGTTTACGGATGTCCTCATCTGGAGGCTACATCCAGACCCCTTGTCTACAGATTTCCCTCATTCCTTTTCAAATCCTTCTCTAATACAGATCTCCCAAACATCTGGCAAGATGTTCTACAGTAGGAAAAAAATGCCTTTTGTTTTCACTGTAAACTAATCGTTTCTTAATTTCATTAAGCATTGCCCTGTTGCTAGGTAAATACCGAGTAATCAATCAGTTCGTATGCACTTTTGTCATTCATCCATCAAGCCAGCAAAAACACTATCAGATAAAAAAAAATAGCAAATTGGCATGATAATCATTATAATATTGCCAGTATTTATTATCAGTGTTACATGCAGTGTCTGTTGCTCTACCCTCACAGCTGTATCAGGAATATATAGTAATGTTCATTTAGTAACAAACACCACTAAGTTGTTATGCAGGATTTTCAGCTCCCCCATTATTATATCAGTTTTTCTTTCATTATCTCTAAATAGCAAAAATGAGAACTTAGGTACAGAAGGGTAAAAAATTGCCAATGAAGCCAGCTAGGAAAAAAATCTACCTAATGTAAGTGTCACCTCACCTAACTCGTTTTCTAATAAGCGAATGCAGATATCTCTTCACAGCAAGTTTAGCCAAAAGATGGCTGTAGACACTGGTGAAAATTCCATCAGCATGCCTTGCATTTCTGAAATGGACAATAAATAAACTCTACAATACAACCTGGGTTCATATAATTTTGATAACTTCTATTTTGTAAACATATTACTTCCCTTAAGTTATCTATTGTACATAATAGATTAAGCTAATTTCATAAAACAACTTCCAGATTTTCACAATATACGTTTTAGCCCTTCCTGGGAAGTGAATGAATTCATCATGCCAGAATGGCAACGCAATCAACATTTCTGCAGACATTCCTACTGCTACCAGTATTCAACCAGAGGCCAGGCGGGGTTTTTTTCTGTAATTGATTCTTCCTTTCCTATTTCTGTTTGAAAATGCGAGCAATCTTTTGGCATAATTCAAATAGCGCATCATCATTCGCATTTATGATAGTAAAGAAACTCACCTATCAATAATTCTGGACAGATCAAAATAGAATTTCTCATTTTCAGGTAGCGTGTTCTGCAAAATGTCTGATTCAGACTTTAATGACCCGTGGGCACGGTCAGGTTCACTGGCTCCATCAAATGGCATTCTGTTTCCCAATCTGTTGGAGAAGGAAACCATGTAAAGTACAGTTAGCTGAAGGCATGCAACACTTCACTGCAACTTACATTCTGCTTTGTGTCAAAATGCACATCTACCTACTTGAATCTATAAGGCATTTTAAAGTAGTCTGTATAAAACAAAAATGACTTTTGGATACAATCCACGCTCAGTGATAATTGGCATAACAGATCCTTCTCTCTAATGCCTGTTTTCTGGATATATGTTGTCATTGCACATAATTTATTCCAGTGAACAGCTCATAATATATGGCAATTACAGCTCAAGTGACAACCATGAAGCTTTTCATACTAACTATATTTCATATAAACGATGGATGCGATTACCAGCCTCCACCCATGCAAAGTGCAAACAGCTCCTGTGAAGTACTTACCTTCCAATTAAGACTTAAAATGTGCATTGAAATGCAGTATAAAACCCCTCTTAGGCCTTCTCTAAAGAAAGTGAATACACCGTCAAGAACTCCAAACTAAATATGAAGTGCAGTCACGTATCGCTATGTGGTCTTACTCTCTCATGTTTAAAATAATTTGCTGGTTGCAAGTAAAAAAAGGTTCACATTTCATCTTTTAAAATGTATCATGGCAATTGCTCCGTGTAAACTGATTTACAGCTACTTCACGTTTTCATGAACTGCTGTTTCTTATGATGTGGCATATTTTAACAAGGGCAACCTGACTGCATAGAAGCATTTTAGCATCAAAGGTTTCTTTCAGCTGCTCCGCGGCAGACAACAGGCTCCCGTGGCTATAGTAAACCTCCGTGTGTGATGATGTGCAAAAATCACATACTAAGACTAGGATAGGCTACTGTCTTTGCAATTTTACAGTCATTATAGCTATTAGTAATACTTATGTATCGGAGGCATGTAAGATTTCTGTCTGGTAAAAACAAAGTAAAGTTATTGTGGAAATAAACCAACTCAAGTCACACCTTTTGAAAATCGGTCACTCTGCTGTTTTTCCGTACCGTTTTCCTTTGGTCTTTTTACCCTTTATGTTCCTCTCACCCGAACATAAAACGTACCTTTCGTCCGTCCGATGTACTTTAGTTGGACAACTAATAACAACTTTAACATTTAAAAGCATGCAGCAGGACAAACGCAACACATCAGCCCATACGAACCGCTTCCCCTCGGGCATGATTTAGGGATTTTTAATACGCTGGGGTTTGCCCATGTATGTTCTCTGCTTTTTAAAAGATGCATCCTCCTAGCTGCACTCCGGGGAAAAAGGAGCTTCCCCGCAAGAAAAGCCGAGACTGGATGGACATCCATCCTGTCCCGGAGCACATTTTAACACCCAACCTCTACGCCATCTACGTACACCGTGCTGACCAACAGCCAGCGCGGCGGCTGGTGCCTCTGAGGGTACGTGCCGGTCTCAGGGGGGCTTTTAGAAGGCAGGTTCGGTTGGGCCGGTCCCCGCACGCTTGGCCGAAGTCCCCAAGCGCGGAGATGCGCGCCCGCCGGTTCCCCAGCAAACCCCCCCCCACCCCCCCTCCCCGCACCCCTCGCTTGTCGGATGAGCGCAGGGGAAACACCGGCTGTTGCCACAGCCCCCTCGGCCTCCCAGAAGACACCTAAAGCCCAGCGCGGGGCGCGGAGCGGAGCGCGGCCCTTACCGCGGGACGGCGGGGAAGGCGGCCCCCCGCGGGGGCAGCGCCCGCGCCCGCCAGCAGAGGGCGCTGAGGAGGGCGAGGGCGAGGAGGCGCGGGGAGGCGCCGCGGTGCTCCATGGCCGCCACCTGCGGAGGGAGGGAAGAACGCAGCCGTCACGCACCGACCCGACCCGCAACCCGACGGCCGACGAGCGACCCCGACCCGCCCCGCCGCCGGCCACCGGGGTGGCCGCGGCAAGGGAGCTACCGGCGGGCAGGGAGAGGTGGCAACCAACCCCCCGAAGACGACCCTCAGCCCCGTTGCGGGGGTGCGTGTGTGTGTGTGTGTGTGTGCAGCGTCGCCCGGGATTTAGCGACCTTAAAACAAAAAAAAAAACCCACCACCAAACTACGTTTCAGAGGTAAAATAAAAAGAAAGGTCCCTCCCCGGCTGCCCTGGACGGTCAGACCCACTCTGCGCCACCCCGACGGTCCCTGCAGGTCCGGGAGGAGAGAAAAGGGAAATTGGGGAGGTGGGGGACGGGGGGACGCGACCGGGGCGCCCTCCTCACCCGCGGGGAAGTTGCCGCTGCGGCGGAGGGAAAGTTACTCACGGAGCCGCGAGTCCGTCGGGGGGGGGGGTGTGTGCTGGCTGGGCGGGCGCGGAGCGGAGCGGTGCGGTGCGGTGCTGGGGTGCTGCGCCCTGTCCCGCTGCGCGGCTGCGGGGACGGCGGCGGAGGGTGAAGAGGATGAAGAAGAAGAAGAAGAGGAGAGCTCCGTCCCGCCGCACGCTCTGAGCTGCCCGCCGCGCCGCCGCGTTTTATAGCGTTTACACGTTTCTGCTTCGGAAGGAGCAATCACGTTACTGGGGAGACGTCACCCTTCCCAAGGGGCCGGTCGCTTTGTTCAGGACGGTCAGAGACTTATATTTAATTCATGAGCAGCCGCGCACCCTACCTCTTCCCCCCCCACACACCCCACCCCTCCCCCCCGCCGTTATTTGATTTATATTAATGAGTTAGTTTTGCGGGGAGCAGGGCTCCGTCGGCAGCGCGATGCCGCCTCGCAACGCAGGAGAACAGGCTGCTGGCGGGGGCTGCGGGGGGTACACCGCAACGCGACCCCCGCCCGCACACGGGGCGGCCGGGAGGGGAAATGGCTGCGCCCCCCCCCTCCCTCCCCCGTGGCTCCCTCCCCC
>JAOXJK010000023.1:55342424-55405476 GCA_025774025.1 Xenus cinereus | reverse complement strand
CCGGGCAAATCTGGGTTGCTGTAACGTTTTTCCTTTTTTTTTTTTTTTTTTTTTTTTGCAGGGAGTACACTAGATTGGACAAGGGAGTAACATTCTGTAGTGCTGGCTAAAATGCCTCAGAACCTCTGTAGGGGTGGCAGTATTCCTAAAAAATCCCTCTCTATCACCCCTCTAATGGTCTGAGCAATCTTTAGTGCATATGTTCTTACAATACCATCCATTCTCCCTAGTCTGTGGATAAGAAACTGAGTCATAGGGAGATTAAGCGGATTCCCTTTCTTTACCCAGGAAATCTCCAGTGGAGCTTTGAATTGATCCCAGATTCCCCAAATACCTTTCAATTGCACTAAAAATTGTCTGCATTTCCCTTCAACACGCTGTTGCACCCATTAAATTCTCCTCTTGAATCAAGATAAAGTGAAGAAGAGATGCTACCTCTCTCCTTCTCCTGTAATAGGACAAGGGGTGATGGCTTTAAACTAAAGAAGGGAAGATTTAGACTAGATATAAGGAAGAGATTTTTTACAATAAGGGTGCTGAAACACTGGATTGCCCAGGTTGCCCAGAGAGGTGGTAGATGCCCCATCCCTGGAAACATTCAAGGTCACGTTGGACAAGGCTATGAGCAACGTGCTCTAGTTGAAGATGTCCCTGCTTATTGCAGGGGAAGTTGGACTAGATGACCTTTAAAGGTCCTTTCCAGCCCAAACTATTCCATGATTTCTCAAGAGGATTTATATTGAGGGAGGTTGTTTTGAGATGAATGAGATGGGTTTTGGGTGGCAAACCAAATTCTAGTCCCTTTCAACTTTTGTATTTTCCTGGAGTTTACATAAAACATTTCTAGCAAGCCATTAAAATGAATTTTTTTTTTTTTTTTAAACAGATGGAGAAACCCCTCTTTTCTGTAGGAGTCCCAAGCGAGTCCTTAAAGATATAGCCAGATGGACCCTTTTTGGATGATAACTCCTGCTGTCTTCTACTCACAGAAACTCTACCCTTTCAGGAAAGAATCACTTGGAAAAAATTGGTGCTTGGGAGCTTCTCCAGGATAATAATTAGACACCGGCAACCCTTGGGAAGTCAAGTATTTTGCAGCGGCTGTTGCAGGAATCCTGATGCGTAGCAGCTTCGTGTTTACTGAACCTTTTATCTTTGGTCTATATGTTATCAAATACCTTCTGGTTACTTTACACCCTTGCTTTGTTTTCTTTAATGTTCCGCTTGTAAAAAAAAGTCTCATAATCATAAAATGGGCAATATTTGGAAATGATGGAAAACTGATTAGACAAGATTGTGCAAGGAGCAGAAGCATATCTCACCATTTGTATACAAACTTGTGTGATGTATATATAAACCAAGCATTACCTAAAATAGCTACATCATCTGGGGGAAAGAGATTTGGGAGTTTTTAGGTTTGTTAGCTAGATTTGATTGCTATTTTTAGCAGGTAAAACTGTGCTGAAATTGATGGGCTAAAAAAACTCTTAAAGCCAAATCCTTAGATGAGAGAAATCTGCTTAGTTCCATGGAGGACCTGCTTAACATTTACCAGATTTATCATGTAATTGTATTTTAAAAAGAGAAATTACATCAGCAATAGAAATATAGTTTTCCTTTGGAGAAAAAAATATAATAGAAGACAGTTTTTTAGAGCTTGCGTATTATATCAGAAAAGGAAACTTCTACTGACTCATGAGCTCTGCCTCATGGAATCATTGGGTCTGCAGAATCTCCCTTGTGCATTACAACTCAAGCTGTAGATGAGTTCAGAAACTCTGCCTTTGATCCCATAGCCGTATCACATTGATCCATGAGTTTTTAGAGCTTATAGAGCAGATTGATGCAGTGCTACCATTCAGCAGTGAGCAGAACAGCTTTTCCAGCTTCCACAAAAGAGGTAACAGAAGAAATGTCAATAAACTGTATGTGAAGAGTAAAAAAAAAAAAGAAAACAAATAAAAAGTGATAAACTGACCTGCCCTTCCCTAATCTTTTAATGGTATGATTATCATAATCTCCAATTCATGCTCTCAGCACCCTGTTGCCTTGCTTGGTCCTGCTCTCCCATAAACATTCATATTACTCAATATCACCTGGTTGGAAAAAACAGATGGGGTCCCTTGCTGAAACTTGTTCCAGCTTCACTCTCTTTGCATGTACCTCTGAACGCTTCTCAGGAGAAATAAGGAGAAACCCATCAGTTCATTCTTTTAGGTAAGTTTTATTTCAAAAGCACAGTCCCCGTTCTATCATACTTTTAGCCTGAGTCAGTACTGCAGACTCAGAAATGTGATGGTAAACAGAATAAAACACAGACAAATATTCTGCAATTGGAAACTCGTGACTTGCCTCCTGCAACAGAAACATTCGGCAGAAGAGTGCTTGTCTCCTTGGTTCCCAGGCTGTGAGGGGTCATGCAGGTGGAACAGGGGAGCCTTCATTTCCTCTGTCACTTGTCTTGAGCCCTGTTCTCAGGTCACAAGTGTGGATCCTCAGAACGGAGTCATTAATTGGAGTAAACTCCTGCAACATGTAGATTATATTAACAAATATACCTATTATGTACAACACTTTTACAAGTCCCTCCTGTTGCAGGTGGTACCTTTGCCTCATGACTCTGTGTGAGTTAACAATTTCCAGATTGTGTTTTCAAAATCACTGGAACATTTGGATTATGCCCATGACTTCCAATGACTCTTCCACTTCTTGCATTAGTGTGTCCTGACACGTCATTAACACAGACGTGCTTGATTAAAACTTCCTAGTGGATACCATGATGAGCAAAAGGCATGCTGGAGAGCTACCGACTCCAGTGATACTCCCAAGGGTCTTTTCCCCTTGTCTATCATGCCATCTAGGAAAACTCCTGTTGCTTGTAGTTTAATTCTGTTTTTCCATACCCCCTTCTCTCTCACCCCAAAATGCAATCTCAGCTCTCTCAAAGACTCCAAAGCAGTCTGGGATAGACATTTTGTTCTCCAAGTGTTTATGCTGCTTGGTATGGGCTTGAAGTACTGCTTCATGTCCTTCTGGTTCATGGTATGCAGCTGTCCTAGAAGTGTCAGTCCAAATTCCTTCTCATTCTTTAGCGTGGGCGTGATGTTTTTGCCATGCCTCTCTCAGTACCAGACAGACGTATTCTGAACTCATTCCTCAGGAAAATCTGTGACTATGCAAGCTTTAACAGAAGCTTTACTATTTCTAGTTTTCTTTTAAAGCAATCTCCTTCTAAAGCTTCACTTAACTTTTAAAAAAATAATTTCATTCAACTTAAAACCAAGGAAATCACACAGTAATACAAAACTTGTAAGGAGCCAGGGTAGTTTCTGGTTTGGGCATGTTGGGTATTCTGTGTTTTTAGCAAGCTATCTGAAATATGTCCTACTTCTACCAGCCCTCCCAAAATCTTCCCCCTTCAGCAAAGGATCAGATGATACTTCCATCACCAGAAATGTGTTCCTCCTCCCACAGCTGCCCCAGCCCATTCCTCTCCTCTGCAAATCTAAAATAACATGTATATATGTCAACAATGTGTGCCTTTAAGATGCCACAGCATTTAGACTCAGCTTCTCATCCATTTTCAGTCAATTTTTCGCTTCACAGAGTTTCAAGGTTTTTCTACATAAATTGACTTGGCTGTACAAAACTGGGTATTTTTGGTGAACCTTTGAAAAATCACTTTATTCTTCATGATATTCTGACATATGTAAGTTTCTCTAAGCTATCATCTAATTATCTAAACAGATATTAAGAACAGTCTTTCAAACCTGTCCCTCTACATTTTACCCATGCTTTCAGGCCTGCCACCTGTACTAATTGATACCTTATGGATGTCCTTTTGCCTCTACCTGTACAAAAGGAATATAAAATGGAAATAACATCCAGAATCCCTTCAGATTACCTATTAAAACCCATACAACAGCACTAATACAGAGCTCAAAAGTTAGAAGGAAAGCCTGAGAGCAAACATGCCTGGGGCACTTCAGCTTAACTCTGATTCGCTGTTACTCACCTCATGGAGTTTGGTTGCAAGTTCATCAGAAGCTCGGGGGATCCAAGAAATTAACGATGCTAATGGTGAGGAGCACATCTCCAGATGCAGCCAAGCTGTTAAAAGCCCCCTTTCCTTCCTATCTACTTCTCATACTCACTACAAAAAACACATGAAACATCAGAGAATTTAGTCCATTTATATGTTTGTAACTGTATGATTGGGAACTTTCATGGGGTGTACACCATAACACCTGTGCTGAAAGGACTGGGATACTTCTCCAAATTTTCATAGATCCTTTCCCCATGTATAGTACAAGATCCTGGTTCTAGACTGTGCACGTGGCAACATTCTTTTTGTGTCCCCTCAGTGAACATCGCTACTACTGCACTGTCTGGAAGCTTGTGAGAGCAGACGTATCATCTCAGGATATAGAGAAACCCACGTCAGTCAGGCTGGAAGGCACATCTTAAGATGCTAATTATGCCAGGATAACTTTATTCCTTGAACTGACCTAATCATCACAAGTTCTTTATTTATCAAGCTGAAAAAAGCAACTGTCTAAAGCTATGGCAGAAACAAGCTAAAAATGCTTCAGTCTCAGGCAATTACCACTATTGTCCTCATAGAAAAAGAGCTGAGAGAGATTTTCTAAAACTGTCCATGTGTATAAAGGGCATAGTGTAACGTGCTGTCTCTTAGCACTACTCTAGGCCTAATGTACACTATTATGGCTCTGAAAATTTATATTCACATCTAGTTTCTATGAAGAAGCCATATAGAAGAAAGCATCAACCTGTTAGTTTACCATCCCTAATGAATGCAATAATGCTTAATTGTTTCTGATATTAGTTATGGAAGAACTTTTGTGGTGAGAGATACAGTTCCAACCTAGTTTATCATTTAGTTCAGCTCCATAGGTCATCGGAAGAAACAGTATACTCCTACATCTTGTTTAATTGTCTTCTTGGCCAATACATCAATGGCTCATTATCCTTTTCATCCTACGTAAAGTCTTAAGAATGTTCCAGTGAACGTAGCACCACAGCCAATATATTTCACTTTATTAAGTACACATAAATAGATCTGATACTATCAGGATTCTAAGGTATTTTGGGAGTTGAAGATCATCACAAAGATAAAAAAGATTAATAGGCACAGTAATACTTTTGGTAGCCATCATATCTGCTGTCATCAGGTATGTGTATAATTACATTGTGCAATTGTTTTTTTGTTATTTTCTTTTATTTAACAGATGAATGAAAATCTTTTCTGCAGAAACAAACAAAATATTCAGCACTGCTGCTACAACAGATAATGTAGCATTTTCATTTCTATTGAATGTTAATATTAAAATCTTGCTAACTATTGAACTTAACCATTGAAACTTAGTACCCTGAACTTTGCTAAAGTTCATACTCAGACTGTAACAAAGCACAAATTGATAAGTTATTGACTTAGATGTCAATCTTGCAGCTGATGACTCTGGGTCAATCCTGCAGTTACATCAATAGCGGCAGAGTGAAAATAACTGTATAACTCTTTTCCAGCATGTAACTAGAGGATTTATTTATTTTTTTAGTACATAATTATTTTTTACAAGCTTTAAGTGAAATTCCATCTCTCCTAGTCACAGATAATTTTTTGTCTTACCTGACACATTTTCTAGTTTAATAGAAAAATATTACATAGATATGGAATCACACAATTTCACAACAGAAAATTATGTCACACAACACTGGGTGTTGACAAGGAAGCAAATTTCAGCTGTCACAGGTATTCCTTGCTTTTGTTTCAAGAGATGCCCTCTGTTTGCTTCTAGCAGCATCAACTCAGGTGGGAGAATTTCCACGTGGAGTTTTCCAGATGATTAGAAGTCCATATTAAAAGGGGACTTCTTTATCTAATGTCATTACTCAATGAGTGTTAGCATTTTGAACACTGGGTTCAAACACCTTCAGAGTGAAGGGACAAAAGAACAGTTGACTCGAGGACGTTTATGCTTCTCTCAGATCTTGGGACAAATATGTTGAACAGCATAGCTACGCTTTTTGAGACAATGACTAGCAAAACCATAGCTGAATCTATAGCCCTGTCTTGGCCTCCATTCTCTTATAGACAATGCTCCATCCAGAGTTTTATGGCTCAGAAATCTCATCCTCAGTCCAACTTGTGGTACAGGTGTCTGTGATTGAGCAAGGTCAAGGATCAGCCTCTCCCAAGCAACAACAAGGGCTGCATCTCCCAACTTGACTGACAACTGTCTGGCTAGGAAAGAACTCAGTGATTGTCAGCTTTGGAGCTGAAGAGCTCATTAACATTCAGTGTAGTCATATTTTAGTCCTAGCTAACTACTGTGTACACTACCCAGTAAATAACTGCGTGTACTTATAAGGCTGCATATAATTCTGCTTGCAGAGTTTGTGCACGTGGTAAAGGGCATCCAAATAAAAGTGTCCTAATAGAGAAAAGGTTACAAGGCCACTCAGCAATGTATGTCATGTACAAATTTAAGAATCTGAAAATAAGCCATAAGCAGGAGTCGCTAAAACAATTCCAGGCTCTTTTCTGCCTTGTCCTCCAGACAGCTCCAGAAGTTGAACTCAAAGGAAGATCTCTCAGGATCCATCAGAATACAACACATTTTGTCAATTCCTCATGCTGTCTAGAGGCAGTAGAGATTAAAGACAATCTTTTTAGAAGTCTGTAAGAGATTTTCCTCCTGGGGACAGTTTGTATTCAGACAGTCTTGATTACAAACAGGATTGCTGCAATGCTGGCCCCAACAGCCAGAGAACAAACTGTCTCTCTCATGCTAGAACTGTTTTTGCTCAGCTTTGCTTTCCAAATGCACCTCTAAAACATTCCCCCAAACGGTGCCCAAAAGTGGTCTTTAGCAGAGTGAGACTCCAGAAAAACTTTTTAGTCTTTCTTGTTGTCATCCTATTTCACTAGCACATAATCCAGAGAGACGAGATGATGTGATTTTCTGACAAAAACCCCACCTCTGTGGAACAGCAGAAGTGCCAAGATTCAAACAAAGCAGTGATTCAGGAGTTCTTAACCCTGCTCTCACATCAAACAGTAGAAAGGGATGGCCAAGCACTGATTCACCATGACCTCTGTGGTCAGACCCTTATGTGTCTGCATAAGGACGTAAGGATTATTCTTATGCCCTCACAGAACGTTTTACATGCTCAAAGAGTGACTAGGCAGGTGAGATGAGCAGAGCAGTCATCTGCTTTCACAGAGAAGAAACTTTCAACAAACAGAAATTACTTGGCAGATACAAATGATGCTCTTATGTTAGGCACTAGAATGATGTGGTTTATGGAATTACATTCTGATTCAGCAGAGTTATTAAATAGATGAGTAATCTCACTGCAGTCAATAATAGAGCAATATATATTAAATCATCAGTGGTCAGTCTGAGCATTTGGAGGGTTAAGGGTTAAGTGGGAACGATCTGTTTTGCTGGACTGGGCTTGTGTAGCCAGGCCCTCAGCTGTGTAGCAAGGCCCTTTAGCACACCCTGTTCGCAAATCTACCCCTAAAGAACAGCAATATGAAATACAATATATTTCTTACTTCCTTTTGATTCACTGTTCCGTGGTACTGATAAACGAACAGTTAGCGTTGATATTTTTTGATCGCAAATGACTTAGATTTTGAGTACAATATCAAGCTCAACAAGATTGTCTGAAACATTCTCAGTTTGTTTTCAAATCTTTGTAATGCCCAAAGTTGGAAGCAGCTTTTAAATCACGTAGCCATTCAATGTCTTACAGGCGTCTTGAAAGAAGCAGGAACACCTTTTCATACCCTCTGTGATTCTAGAAAATGCACTTAAATGTATGTGGTGATATCTCACCCTCAGCACCCATAAAATGCCTGTGAGAAGGCTTGCAGATGCACGTGCCTTGTTATGGATTAGGGGTGACCAATTCAGGAGAAACCCTTTCAGGCATCTTTCAGGAACACTATCAGGATATTAAAAATAGTTACTCTTCACTTGCTCTGCAAATTCATGGTAAATCTGCAGTTCTCTAACTTATTTGGATCAGTTGAAGCCTGTCTTAACCTATACGGAGCTTTCTCAGTCCCTGTTTTTCTCCTCAGTATTTTTGGGTTTACTGGGGATATCTCTGGCCTAGAGTGGGTTCCCTTAGTTGGTAGAAGAGATGAAAATCTGCAAATACTTAACCTTGGTATCTCAAAGAGAGTTTGATATTTTTTAAGCTAATAAATTTCAAACATGGTTAAATGATGTGGGAACGTCTTTAATGTTCAATTTCCTTTTCATAGATGATTCAATGCCTAGAAGCATTTAGAAGCTTTGAAAGATTTTATTTAGTATATATACAAGCACCTAAAAATATGGGGTTTGAGTGCGCAAGGATTTTTATGGGAGTCAGTTTTATGTTACCCCAAAATGTTTGAAAATAAATGCATCATGAATTAGTGAATTGTAGAGTTACAGGAATTTTGCAGGGCAATTCAAAGTTTTACTAAATGGCATCTGTCATTTAGTACTGACAAAAAGGTGTCTGTATCTTTCCATGACATTTGCCCAAGGGACTAAAAAAAGAAACAAAATCAGTGCTTTGATGCTGGCAAACTAGTTCTGGAGAGCTTATCACACGCAACCCAATCGATTCCTCAAAGTGATTCTCTGGATAACAAAGTCATCTGCTCTGTTACTTGGCAGAACAACAAAAGAACGGGATAGAGTGAAGACCTGTGTATTTTTATCACTGTACTTAACCACAGAGAGAGAGAGATGGAACTTAGTATAGAACTAAATAGAGAAGCACTAAATGAGACAAAAAATTTCTACAATCCCTCTAGGAAAGGTTTAAGGGAATTCTTCCCTCCTACAAAAATAGCTTAAAAAGATCACCAGGACATACAGCACAGGAACAGAGCAGGGGTCTCCTCCTTGGCTCTCCGGTGTGCTTCAACTCAAGCCCTAGACTGGTCAGCCTAGAGGCTGAAGATTCATCCCATTTCAGTGCACAGCTAATTATCGGGAACTTCACCATATATGTGCAAAGAAATGCAAATTATTGCCATCTGTAATTTGAGCTTTTTTCAAGTTGGAACAAGAGAGCAGCGTCATCTTCCCCGTGTAGTCATCGATGTGCTGCCATAAAATAATGCAGATCGATATGGATGCGGGTCCGCCCTGAACTAGATATGAATAATTTTGTATTCCAGTGTCTTTCCATACTGTCCCTAGCCATAGGCACATCAGACAGCTATGTCCTAAATCAGCAAATCCAATTTCCTGCTATCTCAGTCCCATCACTCTGCGTAATCCCTTTCATGATTAAGCTACTCTTGTTTAAAAGAACTCCTTGCTCTAAAATAGTGCAACTGCTCTTTCACAGCCCTCAGCACACAATCACTTGATTCTGCTGCTAAATAGATGAAAACATGTCTCTGATGCAGAATGTCACCGGGAAAGGAGACAGGAAACATGATTACTGAAATAGCTCCATGATCCAGTCCTTGCCCGTCAGACGCTGCCACCCTCATGCAATAACGTCGTCAGAAATCTGATGGGAGCCAAAAGTTTCCATAAAAGTTAAAAGGAGAAACAAGACATGCAAACCAGGCTTCTGTTTGGGGGCAAAAACCACGGAATAATGTACAGCCCCCGCCAAGCACGGCGATGCCAGAGATGCTCGGTGGAGTCACTGGCGCTGCAGATAGAGAGCGAGGCAGAAAAATCAGCCTGGAAAAGTGTCCCCTTTGTTGCCCTGTGTGCTTCACAGAGAGCTGCTGGCAGCAGTCGCTCACCTGTTGATGCTGCAGTATTCTGCTCCAAATTCTCTAGCCCAGCTGAATAAAAAGTACTGGTCAGTTACAGTCACTATTAAGATTCCTCTGAAAAAGAGATTAGGATCTTGTCATCCTTTTCAGCATTCAAAAAGGTAAATAAAAAATTACTCATAAAGCCAAAACTCCAAACGCTCAACCCCTTTGAAAACTCCCTTTTATTAAGAGACCCAAATGAAGATATAGCTATTTTACCTGGCTTTTAAAACACTTTTGAAACACCGATTTCTAGAATTCTGCTTTCTGTTTTGTGAAGTTATATCAATGTTGTTTTCCTTAATCTGCTCCGGACTTGGCAGAGGTAAATTTCTAATTAGTATTTTCTTTCTTCTTTTTTCCAGAAGCTGTACTGCATCATAGTCATCACCTAATTTTATCAAGCGCCTATAGGTCAGGGATCTGGCATGTGTCATTTCACCTCTGAGAGGATATTTCCAGTAAATGTAGTTTTCAGTTTATACTTAAGAACGGATGTTGAAATGACTCAAAAACTTCATGGTGAATTGAAAGTGAACTTTGAAAATCTGGTTTGGCAAAGATTTTGCATGTCGGGTGTGTTACAGTATGATAATCAGTAGCTGTCTGAAAAGGTGATCAGCAGTTCTTCAGTAGGGAAAGGTAAAGAAATATAATACAAGGTGCTTTTGTAAATATGCTGGAATATAACTATTCTCAGACAGAGAGCTGTCAAGTTTTGTCTTCTGTATGAAATTGGAACTGGAGCAATTGGTTTTGTGCACATGGACAATAATAGAACAGTGTTTCTCTCTATGAAGAGCAGAAGTAGCTCTGCTCGCTTCAGGACAAGATGTCAGGATATCTGGAGGCTGATCAAAGCTCTGCCTATCACTCCCTGTGTGATTCTGGGATTCTTTCATTCGCTGCCTCTCACTGTGAAAATGTATTATATGCAGAATTACTGTAAAACGTAATTCATTGCTTGTGAATGCTTTAAAATCTTGAATTCTGCAGCAGTATTTTTTATTTTAATTCAGCTCTTTTTCCCGGTATTTTAAATTGAAATAAAAGGCTGGAAAAGACCATTACAATGAGCAAGCACAATCTTTTGCATATCGAACAGCTGATGATGATGATTCCTGATTCTCATAGTTCAATTTGGGGGTTGATACTGTGCAATGTGCTTTGGTCCTAATGCAATAAAATGTGCATGAGTCCATTTAAGCATGAACCTTATAGCGACTGCACATCTGCTTAAAGCTCAAACTCTTTGTGGATTGAAGTCCAAGTACTTGGAAACCAGTGGTAAGCACTAAAGTTATTCTCCCTTGTAATTCTTGGAAGGTGTTCTCATACAGCAAATTCCAATGCTGACTTCATACAACATTTTCAACAGAGGAAGGACCAAGTCTTCATTCGCACTTCCAACCGTAGCAGCTTGCAGAATTAAAGATTATACCTTTCCCTTTAAAGGATCTTTTATGCAAGTCAACACATCTATCTTTAAGGAAAAACATGAGCTCAAGATTGTAATATCTAACTTTATTTCACATTCTGAAGCTTCCAGAGCGCTTGCAAAACATTCCTTTCAGACCTTGTTTAAACTAGTAGTTAGGTATTTGACAGCCATACTGGTTATGCACCAAACAATCTGTGTTTTTCATCTCCCAAATCCAGGGGACATAAAAATTGTTTTGATATCCAGTACAGATTTCAGGAGGAAAAAAAAATACAGTACATTTAAGCTTCCCTTTCTACATTGTTTGCTAAATATAATGTAATACAAGTAATAATATGCTGTGGAAAGTTCTACTGTAACGTAATGCACATTTACAGCCCAGGAGTAAAAATTTGCTCATCTAAAACGCTTTCACTCCCAAGAAACAAGCAGTTTTGGCCAGCTGGGCGCACACCGTAGACCAAGTTGTCTCTTCAAACAGTCCACCAAACTCAATAAGCAAAGGGAGCAGGCTTGAATTCTGCTTTTCGTAGCCACATTAGAATAGGCGGCATCACCTATGCTAGAGCTAGGACATTACGAACACGCTTGTGCATGCAATTAAGTTCACCAGTCTCAATAAGACTCTAAATGAAAAAAAAAAAATATTATTAATGAATGAAATAACACAGCTTTCTCCAGAGGACTATTGTTTTCATTCCGTAGCCTGCAACCAGCCGAATGCAGGTTTGCAGTCTTATCAGCATGTCCTCGGAGTACTAGAATCCATAGTGTCTGCAGTGAAATTCTCTGTAAACTCTATAAATTGTAGTCCTTCTAGCAATGACATATATCCTTCTAGAAGGGAAAATGTTGCACACTAAAAATAAAACAATGAAAGCCAATCAGTAAATACATGCAAAATAATTTGCCTTTACAATAAGGAATACTTGTGGTTTACAGCAAGTAACGCTTGTTAAGCTCAATGTTTGTAGCCATATTTGCAAATTGGATGATACTGGGCTGGAAGATCACAGTCAAGAGATCAATACCAGTGCTTCCAGAGGGGTGTTGAGCTCCGCAAAGGGATGCGTGCTGTCAGTCTCCAAAAGCCCCGAAAGTAAGATGTTAGGCATTTTGGCTGTTCTCAAAAGCTGCTGTATCTTTGTCCCTCCCCCAGAAGACAGATGAGGATTTGTTGTCTCTACAGAAGCACAGGACCAGCCCCTCAGAACCTGGGGGAGTCCTGTGGCTGGTGGTTGCCCAGCCCTTTTAGGATCAAAAGGTTTATTTGTAAGTGAGGAGTAGGACCGCTTCTCTATTCGTGGAAATTCTTTACCCTTTATTTGAACATGAAATATCTAACAGCAAACTGATACAATAAGACTTAAATTAGGCCCCAATTGCCTGTGCTGTTTCCAAATCCTGCGCTTCTCATGTCAATGTAATTAGTCTCTGCTAAGCCAGGGGTTAGCCTGACACGATACATGTATAACAGTCAAGAATATACATCAACCTCAACTAAATATTCCATCTTTATCTTCATATTTCAACTAATTGTACAATCCCAGTGTTCAGCCGTAGATGTTTAAAATCTTGCTTTAGTGAAAGACGAGATTTCGGTGAATAACCTGCCAGGAAGAATTAAACGTTGGTACAATTTGAGAAATACAATTTAAAATAAGGAAATGAGTAATCTCATAGCAAAACAGGAAACTTAATTAAAAAAATAGTTGTCATTCATGCTGCTTATCTTGATAACCAGAACTAGAAAAATGGGAGATGAGGAGGTCTGCTCCCATACAGCCTTACTGGGTATTAAAATGAAACTACCTGTTCTGCTGGCTCCAAACAGAAAATTCTTTATAATTGTTACCATGCAATTAGTACGTTGTTCAAAACTGCATGGAGCTTGGTACACTTCAACATTTTTTCCATACTGTGGAGAGAATTTTATACAAGCAGCCCTAACATGGAGTCTTTTAAGATCCTCTACAATCAGCAGAACAGGATGTCTCTGACCACAGCCGGGACTGTGATGTTAAATACTCTACAAGGTCTGTGTCTAAGGTTCTTCAGACAGAAGCTGTTCTGTGGCTATAGGAATAAGGTGGGTAATGGGAGGTGTTCTTTCAAAATTTAGTGTCCTTGAGAAAATACATAAACCAGAATTAATTTTTTTTCTCAAAAAAGAAAAAAAGAATAAACAACATCAGAACAAACAACAGAACAGTGAAATTTGCAGAATGTGTATATCAGTAACCCTAACTGATCTCTTTTTTCAAGAAATAATTTTGTTTTAATGTGGCAGAATTTTCTTGTTTTTAAAGTAAAAAGCACAATGGTTACAATTAAAGATACGACACTATAAATATGCAAGCATATGGCAGAGCAGTAAATTAGATCCAGCAGTGCAAAGAGAAGTGATCCCTCAGACAGTGGGATCTCGTGCTCTAAGAAACCCCCGTTGTTGGGTTCTCATACCGCCACTTGGCGTTGTATGTCCCCTCCGCAAAGGCAGCTGGAGACTTCTCAGAGATCTTTATCACACATAGAAAATTGTTGAGATGATTGAGGTTCCTCCTAAAATGCATGTGCGTGTTTGCAGCAAGGACCCACCTCAGGAGTCTGGGAAAGCTTTAATGATGGTTTCATAGGCGGGAGGGGGGGTTTGTGTGGAGTGGCAGATGCGGAGGCTGTTGTTAGACCAATGGAATTCAGGTCGACTTAAGCTATTGGTGGTGCTTCCCACCAGGGTCGTGGTGGTGTTTGTGGGCGTGAGGGTGATCAGCTGACTGTTCGTCTCCACGGGGAGAGGAGGACACTGCAGGAAAGGGTGGAAGGTGGACGCACGGAAGCTTGACTTCCTGGGGAAAGAGTTGGCTTGTTCTAAGGAGGCTTGCCGCTGGAAGGTGAGGCTGGCCAGGCTGAGGTTGCTCCGACGTTCACAGCTGCTGTTGCGGTAAAATCCAGTCCTGCCAGAAGTTTGGCCATGGGAGGGAGGTCTGGACCGACGGCTGAAGGCTGAGGAGCTCCCCTGGGAAATGTGGGCACTAGCTCTGCGACGGGACAAGCAAGTGAACAATGCCCAGATGATCCCTCCAATCACCAGTCCAACCGCCATGGACGCTGTGAAGGCTATTGTTATCTGCTCTGAAATACAGCAAAAATACACAGCAAAGTTATTTCATTAAGTCGGAAGGATTTTCCTGCCAGAAAATGAGTTGAAAATGGCAACTTCCTTAGAAGATGAATAAACCCAAAGTTTTTTGTATATAATACTGAACCTTACAACACAAACACAGCATATCAGGTTGCTCTCACTATATGGTGTTTTTTCTTTAATTTGCATAATTCAGCAAAATCCAGAAAGTAGCTTGCATTTAATACCAGTTTCTGTATGTGTCCTGGTTTCAGCTGGGAAAGAGTTAATTTTCTTTCTAGTGATCGCTGTGGATGCAATGTCAATAATGCATATTGGTTTAGTTGTTGCTAAGTGGTGTTTATGCTTTTCAAGGACTATTTTCAAATTCGCACAGAAGCTGAGAAGGAGCACAGACAGAACAATGGAAAGGCCAGTGGAAAATTCCATACCATAGACGTGCTCAGTATATAAATGGGTTTGGCCGGGGTGGGGAGGGAATCCACGATCACTGCCCAGGGTAGTACCTGGTACCAATTCACCAGGCGGTAAGAATGATTTGTGTCATTGTTATTATTGTTATTATTATTCTTATTGTTATTTCTCTTTTCTGTTATTGTTCTATTAAACTGTCTTTATCTCAACCCATGAGGTCTTTCCCTTTCCTCTTCTTTTCTCCCTCTTCTCCCTGCCCTTCTGGGAGAAGGAGGAGAACTTCACGAGCAGCTGTGTGGTCCTAGTTGCCAGCTGGGGTTAAACCACGACACAAAGCAAGGGAAAAGTCTTCAGTCTCTCCCAGAATCAGCCACCCACCAGCCCCAAAATGGGCTGTAAAACTACCAAGCATTTGCTTCTGTGGGCAATATGAGGTGTGGATTTATGCAGACTTGTCATTCTGTTTATAGACATTTATGTTCCATGTGTACATGTTTGCAAACTCTTGTATTACAATAGTGATGTAGTTTCTGCCACGTTATTACTGGAGTAAACCTTGTATTTATTACAACACGAGAACACATCCCAACCTTTTACTGCTGAGTAACAGATACTTTAAGTCCTCACAGAAATTAATGTAAATTACTATATCCTAATTGATTATGGTCAGAGATAACCCCTAGTACTAAGTCTCTTGATGACTCTAACAGAAGGCAGTAACTCTGGGACCACGATGCAGATGTTAGAGCTCAGAAAGGGCAAGATAAGACTGGGTTCAAAATTTTCTTGCAAGGTAACAACGGTTAAAAAGCTTCCCCTTAACTTGTGGTGCTGGACAAACAGTCATTTCCAGAACCCACAATAATGACACCGAGACTGAGCTGTGGGATTTAACCCAAGCAGACGCTGGAGAGGCAAAGGGAGTGAGTGGCCCGAGAGATGGCTATGGAGAGCAGCCAGCACACAGCGGAGGGAAAGGAGAGGGGCCAGGCACGGCCAGTGGGACTGGCCTGCAGGCAGAGGTACCCAGTATTGCGCCAACAGATACCTTTGCTTAAGTCATTGGGTTCCTAGCGAGGTTCCTAGCAAGGCTTAAACTTAGGTCGCCGCAAGAGGGGGAAAGCAAACGTTTGCTTTCCTTCCAGCAGGGGAGATATAAATGATTATTGGTATAATTGCACTTTAAGAATTAGTTATTCTTACCTTCCTTATATATTTTCTTACTTTTGTCCCTTCAGTGAGAAATTGTTAGTTGTGTGATTCATACTTGCGGTTGGGGAAAATTAGCTCCTTGAGCACTTGAAAGTTTAGCATAAAATTTTCCCACATTTCTGGGTAGGGTTGCCAAGGAGCATTAAATCTGAACCCAGCCCTTGCTGCTGCCCATCAAGCCCTGTCAGAGGAGCAGTACATTCACCCTACATCCCTTTGCAGGTGTGGTTCCAGACAGGTTCAACGCTATTGTGAATTACTGACATCACCATGAGTCTCCTACCCAAGTTTATTCCCCTTACGTTTTTTCAGAATAGACTTGGTGTTCCATGAGGTCCAGAAAATTTAAGCTCTAATTAAGCCACTGATATTTTGGAAGGCCATACAGTCCTACTGTTGCTTTCTTGTCACCTCTGTTTTCATCTAGGCTTATAAACCTTTATAAAGCATCTTCAGAGACACAGCAGGCCTTATCACGTCCCTTTTGGTCAGGAATCGTGTCATTTTAATGGATTTAATGCATTCTGTTACTGCAAGTTCCTACTCATACTCCTGAAGGGGGGAAGGGAGAGCCAGGACTTGACCACCTCCGGTTGAGTAAATCCCAGGTGGCTCCCTAAAGGCCGCACCTCCCGAGCCCTAGAGCCGCAGTCTGAGTCCCCCTGCTGCTGTCCCAGCATGGCTACGGGAAAGCAGAGCGGGAACTAATCCTTTCTTGGGCTGATCTCTTTTGCAGCTCGGCTGGAATGCCAGTTAGGTTGTTGCATATGAGGCTGCCAAGGGATACCCCAGGCTCGGGGCTCTGTGCTGCCACCTGATATCCCTGCTCCTGCTTGGGGGCTCAGCAGGGAGGAGGCAGAGGGGATCTCCGAGGGGCTCAGCAGCCTCCTCGAGTGCAAGCAGAAGCACAGCAAGCCACACAAGCGTACCTGGCTCTGGGGTTGCCATGCGCCATGGTGAGGATTTGTCCCTGCATCCCTCTAGCCATGATTTTCACCACCTGCACAATCAAATCAGCATTTCGCACTGTTAAAAGCAGATGAGGGAATTGACAAAAGTATTGAGTGCAGCTCTTCAGTCCTTCCCACGTGCTGTTCCCCTGTGCTGGATGTACAGCACAAACAATTATCCCTTTGGATAATGTCTTCATTAACTTCTTTGATTCTTTTATTTTTATACCTCTGTATATGAATGTAAAAATAGGGGGTCAAATTATTCCCTGGGGAAACTCAGCTGGGTTTACACTGACTATTGTAGCTGCTATATAGTACGCCAAATGCTCTCATTTCCATTTGGACCTACATTTAATCCTTTTGGTTCTTGTTATAGAAATATCACTGGACCCATTGGTTACAGACGCTTTATTCTTTCTGTTCCCAGACTCTCCCTGACTCCAGTGGGAGCTGTGGGTCACACTAATAGGCTGAACTTGCTTTTTATTCACTCCCTGCAGAGGATGAATTTCACTGAAATGTAATTCACTTCTAAAAACTTACGTTGAAGAATTGTAAATCTATGGCCATTGATTTCCTCTTTAAAATGTCCAGGTGATCACAGCCCTAAGGTACATTGGAGAAAATACTACCAAACAGAGAAAAAGATCAAAGGCATAGTGGGACTTGCTGCACCTGGGATTTTGAGGGGAACAGCTGGCTTTCACAGAGTTGTTTTTCTCTTAATCTGGGCAGTGCCAGGGCAGAACTAGCCTTGCAGAAGAGTCAGAGCAATAATGACATGGAGTGTCTTCCAAGGAGACGTTATAATATCTTACGGTTTCCTGAGAGCTGTGCATGTCATTCTGTCTGTTGCTTTTAAGAAAAAAAAGAAGTTTGTATTTGGGGATAAAGTAGGGACACTGCCAATAACAATAACTCCCCAGGTGCTGGTCCCCTAAATACGTTTTGATCTGTGTGTTTCTCAGGCTGCCCACAATGCCTGCTTTATTTGATTAGGCCATAACCAAAAACATTTGGTACCCCATCTCAGCCAATTTTCTCCACTCTCACCTCTAACACCAGCTGAGGAGAAGGACAAATTTTTTTTTATCAACAATGTAGGACAGACTTGTCAGTCTCTGGATCAACCAAACTCTTCATAAAATAGATTTGGTTTTTGCGGTGGAGGATCCTGCCTCTATCATGGAGCAGAATCCTGGCAGACATAGTCAGGTCAAGCTCTTATTTCTGTGAGGGTCTCATTTTCCTTTTATGTGTATGGACCACATCATACAGCAAGACATCCCTTTTGAATTCAAAACACATTTATATTGAGGTTTCATTTTGCCAGGGAATCTCCCTCTTGCCCTAAGCTCTGGCTGAGACAGGCTGGAACAGCATTTTGCTCCCTGAACTCAGGAAATCTTTGGGACTTGCATCTTTCCTATAGTCTTATCATAAATTCCCCAAGATGTAAAGTTAGGTGGGCAAAAGATCTTCCTGTCCCCATGCTCACAAATGTATACATTTGTAAACTTTTCAGCTGAATAAGTATATGAGGGTCTATTTGTACCTCTCAAAATCATTAGCAGTAGCTTCAATGAGAACATCTCAGAGCAAGAACCAGGGTGGGGTGGGGGAAGAGGGGACCAAATACTGAATGCAAAGGAAAGAGAAATGGAAAAGCATCTTTTAGTCAGGCTGTGCACACATGACTTGAATTTGAACTGCATATTTGCCAGTAATAGCTAATAAAGCTAACAAAAAGTCAGTTACCTTTCCAAGCATCTGTTCTGCTCATGCTATTGCTAAGCGCAAGGAGGTAGGAAACATCAATAGGGTCAGATGATACCTACACACTGAATTTGATTTCTAGTGGGTGACTTTCAAGTACGTATGTTTTGGAGCTGTTAATTTTTTTTTATCATTTGATTAAAAGAGAAATAATTCAGTAGTTTTATCTTAAAGTTATTAGAAGTGGTAACGTAGCTTGTCAGTCAAGAATAGTATTGTTCAGCCTTCAGACTCAGCTTGCTATAGAGATGTTTTACTCATATTGCTTTAGAGCAAGATTCTGTTCATTTACTTCTGCAACTGAGAGTAATCTTCCCATTTCTCTTTTCTCCCACCTGCCCAAAACTGCACACCTGACATGCAACCTTTATTCCATGTGGGCTCCAGAAAGCTTGTATGCAGAATGCACAAGCTCTTTGATCTCAGCTGCGTTAGCAAAGAGATGTATCAGTACTACCATGTTGTATAGTGGAAAAGAACTATTTCTGTAATTTCAATCAAAATTTTAAAATTCTAAATTTATTTCCTTCTCACATTTTTGTGCATTTTCTTTCCTTTATGCTGTCATATGCCAATGACTCAAAACTTGTCTAAGCTTTCCTCCCCCTACATGCACACACACTTGTACACGTGGACATTGCCTCATCCCAAAGCTGAAAAGCCTTGACAGCTGGTTGCAGGTTTGATCTCAGACATGGAGAAATCTACCTCAGCCTCTGCCTCACTCTATATTTTTCTCCCAATTGAAAGCTCAATATCAAAACCATACAAACCAGTATGGGAATTCATACCTGAACATTGCACAGCTTAATGTATAGCACCAGCTAGTGTATTAAAGCATGAACTGCGCTTACAAATGACAATTCAAATAACCCAACTAGTAAGAATGGTTCAGATACTGTTTTACAGCAGTCTCAATGTCTTGGGTTTCACGTGAGGTTGAGGTAAGTCATCAGTGGATGTTCATAACACAGTCTGATTTGTGCAAACCAGATAGGAGCAGCCAGGGTCCATCAAAGTTTCAATACACTCGTAGCACCTTCCCACAGCTGTAGCAAATATACATCGCTAAGCTGGACAGGATCTTGTATCCCGGGCAGTGAATTTGGAAAAGAAAAATACCCTGGGCACAGAGAGACACCACTTTTTTCCACCACAGAAAGTTTGAAGTGATTTGAACTACTTGAAATTTTATGCCAGTTCTACCAACTCCAAGAAAACTTAGTTTAAAGCCGGGGCTGGTTTCAGTAGCCAACTTCTGTGCTTCTGTTGTCATGCTGAGTTCAAAAAAGCAATTTCTCTGTGTCTGACAAGTGTTGACATTACTATCTTCCCGATCTTTGTCACTAATTGTATTAGCAAAACAGCCTCTCATTTATCATTTGTAGGCAGCCCATGATTCAGTTGGGTGGGTGAATCAGTTGCTGTGTAATATCAACCAGCTGTGATCTTAGTCACGGTAGAAGTTTAAGAAAGGTCACACAAGGCTCTTGTGGAAAGAGTGAGAGTGACAGGCTACAGCACAAAGTGGTTCAGGTAGTTGTGATGTCCAGAAAACAAACAGACAAGTATGGTGGCATCTGGAAAAAAAAAAAATCTATGGGGAAAAAAGCTGAAAGAAAAGCAGACCGTGCAGGACATGAGAACTAATCAACAAAATTAGTAAGATAGTTAGGCTGTCTGAAATGTGATTGCTTTGCACTAAAACACAGCTCACTAGAGAGACATGTTAGTGCAATATTCTATTCTGCAGCAAAGGACAGTAATTCTCCCACTCCACCTAACAAATAAGCAGTTGCTTTTATTTCCACTGCTGATAAAATAAAAAGTATTGGGTTTAAAAAATGTGTTTTTATCTGTGTGGACAGGTAAGAACTAGAATAGATAGTCCAGGTAGGAGGTTCATCTATCACCATTAAAGATTTTAAAAACCAATATCAGTCAAGTATTGTTGTAATATAGTTAATCCAGTCTTGAAAAAAGAAGGTAGAACAGACGACAGTTCAAGGCCCGTACTGACGCTATTTTGGCAGTTTCTAAGACTTTCTTCGATCAGGTAAGCAAATAGGCTCTGGAAGCATCTGAAAAATTATTAAGTAAATGACAAGGTAAAAAAAAAAAAATGCAGTCTGTGCCCTTGGATTAATACTCTAAAATGCAGAGGGGACGGCTGTTTGTTAGAGGGTTAACTTCACAAAGAGGCACCTACCTAGGAACAAGATTGCCCTCTGCTGGAAATTTATGCTGAAAATCTAAACAATTCATAAAATACCTCAATTCTAATAAAATAAGGTGTCAAGAAAAGCTAACGAGAAGCATTCCAACAGAGATGACAGAGAAGTTAATAGTACCACAAAACTCAGAAAGCCTCTGAATTACGTTGCCATAAACACTTAGGATGAGCATTTTGCAGTGGCTTTGAAAATAAGGTTGACCAAGGCACAGCAAAGGTGTTCAGAAGCTTAATGAAGTAAGGCTGGTACAGATTTGCAGCTTTGTGCAAATATCTGGGCTGATGGAGAAACATGAGGCTAAGTCTGGTCTTAAATTCGTATTTCTCGCCATCCACTGTGATGTCCAGAATGATATCCATGCACCAGACTACTGCTTTGTTTACTAATGCCATAATTCAATGTGATAAAACACCAGAAGAGTGGAATATGCCATCTCAATATCCTAAAAACCAGCTCAGAGTTAATGATGTTCCCTTGATATTACTGGAAGTTGATTTTTACTGGAATTGATAACTAAAGAGTAATTGTAATAATCTAAGATAGAGATGTCAGCGTGTTTAATTTAATGCCTTTGGCATAACTGTATAACACAAAGCAAAGATTCCTTTGTGCAGACAGAGATAGAAACTTTGTTACCACGTGGTTGCATTATGATTCCTAATGCATTACAAAGACAGTAATATAATTTTGATCTTTTCCGTGTGAGCAGCAAACAATCCTCTGGCAAGGCGTTCTTACCAACCTCGCAAAACCAGAGCTTAGGCCTAAGACATATGGGCCCTGCAGGAACCTAAATCAAACAGTAAAACACAATTTGCCACAGTGCAATATGGCACTGTAGTTATTACTTAATTGATATGACTATTTTACAGAGCCTGCGAATAGAATCATTTCCTATATGAACAGAGCACGAGTGACTGGAGTGAAATCTTAAAATTAAGGAGGATTTCCTAAAACTCTTAAAATTAGGGAGGAAATGCCAAAGTAAGCATGCTACATTAGGGAAACAAAAGACATTTAGGGTTAGAACAAAGGTTTTCAGGTTACTGGGAGGACTGTAGGGTAAGGAATAAGTTGAAGTCATCCTCAGTCTCACCACAGCAGTTCTGTTGTCTGTGGTCTGAGAAGATCCTGCTTCAGCCAGACACAGCTTCAGGTGAATCTTGTCCTTACTGTGAGAACCCACAAAAGACCAAGGAGTGTTTACAATACAAGGCCAAGTTTTGTTAGAACTCAGGGGGATGAGGTACACTCTAAGTACCTTGAGATACTAGGTTACGCTAGAAATAAAAAACACATTTCAGCTTGCCCAGTACATCCTATGAACAGTGGTTCTCAATGCAGTGCTTTTTGGAAGGGCTGCAACTTCTGCATGTTTGCCTGTGAATCTCTTTCTGTCACCGGAGAGGCAGGACTTTGTTTCTGCTCCGTGATCTTAGCTGTGCAATCTCTCTCCCTCTTCCCCTGCAACCTGCTCCCCTGCTTCCCAGGAGAGGAGCAATCTCCCCTTCCCTGTTCTATCCTTCTTACTCTCCATTTTAAATGTGTCATGTACTAACATAGATAAAATGAATGAAACAGATATTTATAGTCTCATTAGGTTTTGAGATTGTTAAGAATAGGGCCTTCTTCAGGTGAAAATTAAGAGAGTTGTACAAAGTTGAAGAATGGGAGGAAGAGGAGCTGTTTGTGAGCTCTGCTGAATACTGATCAAAAGTGTCCAATAAACAAGTATTCAAGTAGCAGGAAGCGACATCTGTATTTACATCAGCTTTTTGTTCTTTTTTTCACTGCAGCAATATCTGAGGTGTATCCAGTAATGCAAAAAATCTCCTGGTACATTTGTCTTTCTCAGTCAACAGGTATAATAGTGAACATTTTGAGAATATGGAAGCATGTTCATATGTGACAGAATTTTACTCTTCAGTTACTTATCTGGAGTTCAGAAATTTGAGCTTTCTTTCTCCCAATACTTTCTGTGTGATCATCAATCAGTTTCAGAGGTTTCTCTTATATTAAATATGACTATGAATATCTATTTCAGTGTGGGCTAGGAGATCTAATTAAGTAGTACCCACAAGAATACGTGTAACCAGAAGCTGATAAACACCGGTATAGTTTCTAAGTGGGATGATTACCTATATGGAGTGCTAGTCAACTCTTGATGACCCAGGGCAGATGATCCAGGCTGGAGACTCAATGTGAAGTGGGACATTAATGCTTGTCCCACATGGGCCTGTGGTATCTGTGAGGCTGTGTTTGCACCAGGCTGGTCCAGGTCCTACTTGTCTAGAGACTCCTGCACTTCTCAATCAACAGAGCCATTAATGGTCTCCTTCTACATTTATACTCTGCCTGAATAACTTATGCACCTTCCATAAAAGCCATGTGTCTGCTTGGTTGCCTCATCCTCCCATTACCCTGGATAACTGAAAGATAGCATCAATATAACACAATCTTTTAAAGCAAAGGGTTAAAAATTAGCAGATGTCAGTTAAACGGTCAAATATGTCATAAGTGTGTTAAGATGCTGGATTGTGAATTCAAATGTCTGAAACGGGGAATTAATTTTCTTATGCAAATAAGATGCCAGAGAAGCAAGGCAGAGGCCTCTGCTGAGAAGCAGAAACTTCTGCTGGTTGTTTGCTTCAGCAAGCAGGTATCAGAGCCCAAAAAGTTTTGCGTTGGATTGAACATTTTTTTTTCTCCTCCAATTATTTTCCCGAAAAATTCCTAGACATTATTTCATAAGAATGCTGCATATATTTGCATTGTCCACATAGTTTTGGTTGAGGTTATTTAACAGATAAATATTAAGTCACTATTGTCCCATTTTCAATGCATGAAAACCAAACTCATGTATGTCTTATTTCCATCTCCTTAAGTAGAAAGGAATTAAATTGTTACCTTCAAACTGCAGCCTAAAAACTTTTATTTTTTTTTTATTTTGAAGAGTTGTTAGGAGAATAACTTAGGATTGCTCGGTGCAAACTTAACTACCATACAATAGATTTCAAAATCTGAGTAAGTACCTTTTATTAAGGTTGTATAGAAAATGAAGCTTCGACTTTGAAAAGTAGGAAAAAATGAAGCTGTCTGTACTGTTATTGATAGTCTTTTCTGTTTGTTTTTTTTTTTTTCCAAACAAAAGGATAAGGTTATGAAATGAAGATCTTCTGAGAAAGACAAAATGGTCAGTTTTGAATCTTGTTTTTACTTTGGGTTCTTCCTTCATGATTGTGGACATCTCATTCAATCTTCGTACTTCAGACTAACCTGTACAAGGGAGATGGCACCACTTGCAGCTGCTCATTTGGCTCACAAAGATTTTTGACTCTTGGTTAAATTAATTACAATGGCTAAATTGGAAGTTGTGTGTAAATATAGATCATTTTCCTTCAATAGGTTGTACAAGAACTGAAGAAGAATCATTGCATCCATAATGTCCTGAGACCAACTCACCTGAAACTGAATCCTGCCAGGCTCTAGCTGTTGAGCTTGCAGCTATGTGGGATTTTTCTTGGGGAGAAAGCACAGCACTAAGCTCTTTTTATTATGTGACTGCTGATGCCAATAGGTTCATATGCCAACACAGTCACTGGTGGGGTGCTTGGAAGAAGTATACCTGATTTCCTAAAGATGAGATTTCTGGATTTGATGGATAGATAAAACATGACGCTTTGGGTAGTTCATGTGACTACAAGCAGCACTACTTAGTCAATAGAGTAGGTGTAATTGCCAAAATATGTATGAACTGTGTGTCTGATTAATATTTAAATAATACTCTGAAGAAAGTTTGCCTCTTCCTTCTACTACCTTAGATCTGTCTCCTTCCTGCTAAAAATGGTTAAGCATTTGAAAAATCAATGGCTGTATGGGAGGTGGGGGATGAGTGGGGGGAAGCAGGAGAGAAGCAGTAATTAGGAGGCAACAAAACACAGCCTGAGGATGACAGACTCACTTTAAAAGAATAATTTATACACAAGGAAGAAACTGTGCTCTGAATATACAGCATGCAAGAATAAGACTGGTCTCTTCATGTCATGGTTTGTTGCTTTCATCCAACTACAGTAATACTCTTTTCTTTGGGCTTGCCAGAATAAGGGCAAGGCAAAAAATAGATCCCTCATTAATATCTGCTTTTATCTCTCTGACAGGCCTGCACATAAGATCTTGGAATGGATTTACATATTAGCTTCCTAAATGCAAGGTCTGATTGTTGATATAATCCCTTTCGCTTCAGTAATGGAAGTGACAACTTTCACGTGCCTCTCAAATCTTTTACTGAATTGATAGCAAAATAAATAATCATTTAAAAAATAAATAGCAAAATAAATAATCATGTTAAATTTGGAATAGCTTGATCATTACGACCCTTCAGAAGAGAGTATATGATTTATCTGATAAATTTTTTTGTGGGGTTTATACAAAATGATAGTAGTCGATACAAAATGGTACCTCCAAAAGTTAGCTGGAAAATAAAAGAGTGTAAGGCTAAGACACAGTTCTGTTTCCTGGAGAAACCAGAGTGGGCAGAGTAGGTTTAGATGTGACATATGACCTTGACTCTTGTCCCTGATGAAGCAGAGAGGAAGTGCTGGCTTCCTACAATAGTATGGAGGCACAGTGCAGAATCTCTTGCCTGGCTGCTTCGGGCTCTCCGTAGCAACACTGGAAGACAATGAAGCACAGCAGCTCCAGCAAACAGTACTTCCAGGTGCATAAGAAATCCTGCTGAGAAGCTGGATAAAAATCAACCCTTCTCAAACGCAGCTGAGGGGGAAGAGAGACATGGTATATCCTGAAGCTGAGAGGGGGGAAATGAGCAACGCCTTCCTTTTTAATTACATTACAAGTCATAGGTTTATTTCCTATTTGGTATAAGAATATTTCTGGAGGTCTTCGGAGGAGGAGCCAGGGACCCTGAGTGTTACAGAAGAATGAGATTCACTGCTGTCATGTTGCCCACTGAAGAGCTGATGTTCAAACATCAGCCATTGCTAATGCCTCACCATCACATGCTATCTTTTATCTTCCTTCAGTTAAACCCACACCCTTGGTGCTATTTCTCTCAGAATTAGCAGTATTGACATGAAAGCTGAGTCCTGTTTGAGTCACTGGCCCGAGCTGCTCTGCTGCTGCCTTGTGACACATCCCAAGACAGCTCACGCTGTGGTCAGGGGAGCTGGAAAAGGGAGGATCTGGTGACCTTGACCTGGTAGACAGGACAGTAGCCCTCTTGTAGAAATCTTAACAGGGTCAGGCAGAGCAGAGGTAGTATGTGTGGGTCTCCCTTGCCCCAGCAGTCCTCTAGCTGCCTTCATCATTATCAAAATTATGTGGAATGCTTAAACCAGCTTCTGACCACTCGAGCACTTGAGAAGTGATTTAGTATGTGACATTTTCTACATCTCATTTCATGGGATTTTCATGGGGATCAGTATCTCATCTGAAGAGTTAAAAAATAGATTGCCATTAGTCAGGGGAATCTCTGATGCTCCAGAAGCCATGCAGCAAAAATTACTCTGACTCTGCTAGGCCTGGGAGGATGCACTGCCCTACAGGCCTCTCCAAGAGGTGAAAAAAAAAGTCTGTTCCTACGTAGGTGAAGCTGAGTTTTACTGATGTTGCCATTGTTTATTTTTGTCTGTGTACTATGTTCCCAGGGCCTGCCTGAGGTCCCAGCACGTGGTCTTTGTAACAGACAAAAGCAAAACTGATCCCTGTCCTGAAAACTCTGCTGATTTGTATAGGATTTTCACAGTCCTGATTTCTGCAGATTCTCCATGCAGACGCATTGCAATTATTCTTCATCAATTTGAAAGAATTTAGTCATTCAAGTGAAATCTTTCATTAAGTAATCTCAAAATATGGCTTCACTATTAAATTTGTGGCATCATGTAACATTTCACTGAGGAGCAGGAGGGTGACTTGTAGGTACACTAGATTTAAGACTGATAATAAGAAGGGAAACATTTCAAGGATGTAACATTACCACAAAGATCCCGTTGTCTTTCGTAGTGTTGTTGAAATATATCTTATTTTATATCTGTGTTTTACATCTGTTCTTCAGATAAATGTACTTGAAAAAAACTCAGTGTGTTTATAGGAAGCATTTGCAAAACCAGAAGTGGCTTTCTGTCTGATTCTGTGTCACATTTTACCTCATCATCTTTCTCTTGTCAATATTCCTAGGAAGTAGCACGGGGAAGTTTTCTCTGTTTTTCAAATAGGGACCTGAAATGTGGAGGGACCATCTGTCTCATCTTCCAGAAACCCAACTAGCAATCTGCCTCGCAGTATGCCTGTTTCCACAAACACCTTTTGGGGGATCCATCCTGCTCTAAGTTCAAATTGATCATAGGAAAATAAAACAATTCTAGTTTCTCAGTGAATTTGGGAAGAATCAATGAATTGCGCTCCTTGTTAGGATCCCTACCTCAGGAGTCTGAACACATTTTGTACTTGATAATAATTTTTTGCGTTGTTGGCAGGTTTCTTGTAGGAGGAGTGGGAAGAGGCTTTATGTCACCGTTGCCTTTACTCAATACAGCTACACGGCCACTAAGCCAGGTAGGCTTGCAGGTGTGTTATTTGTTAGAATTGGGGAAATCTGCAACCCCAAAGACCAGACTGACACAAAGGGGTATAAGCACATTATGCTTCCTTCTGCACTGTACCTTATATTATGCGGTCACACCATTCACATAACTAGAAATTTCTAGTACAGACAACATTTTGCACACATTTTAGAGGAATAATGCTCTAACTAGTCCATATCTTTTGGGCTAAGAAACAGGGAAAATGTCTCCAAGGCTATATTTTTCCACCAATTTTCCTAGCCGTTTCATCCAGTGAATTCTGAGAGCTTTCTCTAAACTAGGAAAGGCATCCCTCTTTTGTATTTATTATTTTATGTGTTAGACTACTTGGGTTGCTCAAATTCACATGCCACTGACATATACTAGAACCAGTCAATGGGGGCATTTGGATTATATGCTCTTCAAAACAAGCTCTTTTTCTACCATCAGTAGATATACTTGGTCGTGAAATTGGAATGAAAGACAAACTGCTCTGTGTTATTAGAGGTCTCAAGAGTTTAGAAAGGTAGATTCAGAGATGTAAAAATTTTCCTTTTTTTTAAAGGGTCCAGCCTGAAGAAGTAAAGGAGAACATATTAGTCAGAAGACGGAAGGTTAGGCAAGCAGTAAAGAATCAGCAGGGCTCTAGAAAATCTATAATAACAAAGCTGGAAGTATGAGCCAATTATTTGATTGGAAAAGATAGGTGGGGAGCTGGAAAGAGGGTTTGTTCACATACAATTGGTTCTCATATTAACTCCATCATGATGGGGACAGAAGCCTGCTCAATGATTTGAGTCCTTTAATATCACACACCATGAGGTAAAGCCCCAAGCTGCAAGTCCTGAGTGATGGATCAGTATCCCTGGTGAGCCAGAAGCCAGGCTCTGAAATTCAAGCGTTAAGCAAACAGACTTGTTAAGGTAGTGCATGATAAAGCACTCTGGGAAGTCTGATCCGGAAAGTTGTCGTTGTAGACACCGTCAGTGTATGCCAGATGGGGAGATGCAGAGTCAGTGTGAAGACTGCATTTTATATATATGCCCATCTGTGATATGGGACAGGAATTAGTACAGGCTTCTGGCCAAAGAACTCAGATATATTCTTTCAGATATGTTTGACTTCATCAAATTGATATGGAGCATCCCTTCCTCCGATAACATTTGCTGAGACCCTCCTACTCCTTTCCCTCTCACTCTCCATGTATTGATGAATTTGACTTGCTTTTAATTTTTATTCTTATTGGTAATTCTAACTACTGCTTATATATTTTTTTAACTAAATGCAAACAGGCAATGAGGTTAAAGAAATTCAAAATTGACAGTCAGCCATCACAGGAATACAGTTTTCATTTACTGTCCCCAGTAAATGCTATGAATGGAGAATTGTTTACTTATTCATCAAAAATACAGTGTGGGTCATGGCAATATTTGTGCACTAAGAGGCCCTATTCCCATTTTCAGTGTCTGTTTTTTGAAGGGGACAACGCCCTACTACTTTGGATAAACACTGGAAGGAATTATCCCCTGATATCCTAAAGCAGAATTGCATCATAAGGTTGGAAAAAGGCTTTTTGCCTCTCCCTCTCTCTGTTCTCCCTTTGGGGCTGCTTCCAACAACAGGAGTCTGAAGTTGTCTGACTCCAGCGCAGCAACTTCCAAAGAAAGAAACTCACTTTTTTACATCCCATTTCCAAACTTTTGCAGGCATCACTGATCTAACCCAAAGACTCTGCAGAAAGAGATTGTATCTCCTGTGAAGACATTTATTCCCTGCGTTATGAGCTCTTTATGATGTGTGACATGCTTCCAAGTATTGCATTTTTAAGATCACTGGGGTTTTCCAAAACACAGAGAAGTGACAAAAAAGAAATCAAGTGCAAGGAAAAATTCCAGTGTCTTCAGTTTCCTTGCTCTATTTTGGCTGATTGCCATGAATTAAAATACCAGGAAGAACATGCACACTAGGGTGAAATTGTGAAAAGGGAGAAAAGGGAATGAAAGAGAAGAAGAAAATCAGCAATTCAGAAAATACGTCCTTGACATTGATACTGCACCTGAATCCAAGGCTCTAATTTTGTTGTGTTTTCCTCCTACTTCATTCCACTTCAACCCTGAAGGTTTTCTCTACTAATCTGCAGATGTTTAAAGCATCTGTAAGCGCCTCTATGTAACACCTTCACTTCCTCCTATCTGCCAGCAAAGGAATTGCATCTTCAGTTTAGTTAAATCCTCTGCCCTATTAGCAATGCCCAGTCTACCAGGACTTTTCCAGCCACAAGACTAGGAAGAAAATGGCCTGGTAGAAACTACCACTGCCACATCTGTTGTCAAGTGCTTCACATCTGGCTCCAAACTGCAGCTTTTGTGTGTCCACATTCAGGAGGACATCTGAGGCAGCTCCCAGAGTATTTATTTGCTGCTGCTAAGGCAAGACTGGAGGGGTACAAAATGTGTGGATAGGAGCAAAGGGAATGGGAAGAGATCACTCCAGTTATGCTGGAAATTCACTGACACAGTCATCAGAGTGAAAGGCAACAGGCTTGCCTGGTCACCACACAGTTAGCCAAATACTTCTTTCCTTACTTGCAAAGAACTGGACTGGGTTTGTTGCTGTTGCTTCTACACTGCTCTGGCTACTGCCCGTGAAGAATGCCAGAAAAGAAATCAGGTCCCGTGGCTGTCTGGGTTGGACTTGCTTGTCATTGGCATCTGTGTCATTGTTTGTGTCAGTGCTGCCCTTCACAAGTAGTATTTCAGTACATAAAGAAGATGATGCAAAGTCCTTAACCACCATTATTGCTAGACCAGTCACACGATACCACGACGCAGTGTCAGATACTAGAATATGCTCATTGCTAATGACCATCTTTTCCAGTAAAATACATTCCATACAAAATACAAAATACATGACTTCTTTGAAGCAAACAAACATTATAATGAGCGGATGACCAGTGGGTTGAAGGAGAGACAAAGCAAAATTTGACATTATATTTGAAACTACAAGTGCATTTGTAGCTTATAAAGTCAAGTGATAATGCTTGAAGTGCTAGTGCCTGGTAGTTCACAGTCTTAAAATGCTGGAAGCCAGCTGATATATGGCATTGTTTCCATGCACTGGACAAATACTCTGGATTCTGATTCAAGAAAAAAAAATAGTCCTTAATGTTTTTAAGGTATTAAATTGTGATGTTGAATTTTTAAATAGATACTTGAGTAAAACTAGACAGAAGGATAGCCTAGAGATCTAACTTTAGGTTGATTAATATCTGCTTACACTTTTTCTCTCTGCTGTTGTCATATTGATCAAATGTACTATTTAAATTAAATTTCCTGATCTGAAAGTATATTACTATCTGCACTGGTGAAATAGGATTGTCTCAAAGCCATTTGTTGTATTTAATTGTGTGCGACTGAGAATGCTTTTAGGAATTACAAGAAATGCACTCCTGGTTAAAATGGAAGCATCTTTGCTTCCACTGCTAACTTACAAATCAAAATGAATTCAATAAAGACTATATTAAAACAATAAAAAATGAGATTAGTGGTTGATGGATGGGTACCAAACCCCGAATTTCTCACTCAGCTACTGCCAAACATCCCTTTGAAACTACCAATAAAATAAAATGATCCAGATTCTCTGTCTACAGTCCCATGTCATTCCAACGGTGCTGAGGTTCAGCAGAGGCTGACTTAAAGTGCTTCTCTTCCTACCTCTGCCAAAGTACCATAGTATGGATTCCTCCAGCAAAATAGGGTGACTGGAGATTACGTGGCTGCACAGAAGCTGGCACCTGAAAGATGAGCTCCTGCATCCTTGCAGTAGCTCAGGCAACTTCTCTGAGACGTCTGCAAAGACTCTGTGCAACATCTGGAGCAGGGAACAGTGCTGTCAAAGTGAGAACTGGAATCCACATTTTGTGCTTGTGACACATTACACAGTGGATATTTGTCAACAGGGACAGGAGCTCTGTAATGAAACTCATGAATTTAAACTAGAAGAGTAGGTTAATATTCCTTTTTTTTTTTTTTTTCCTGGCAGAATTTATTTTAGGCCAGTAAAACTACTGTTTTGTTTCTTCTGTTTTGCCCTGCTGCATAATTTAGCATTTCAGAAATGCTGCAGCATGACGACAGTGAAGCCTGAATTCGAAGCAATTAGGATGAGGTACAGCATCCGCTCATTGCCCTGCAAGACCTGCAGCTAAGCATGCGATTGACTCTCCAGGCTGTCACTGACACTACACTGAGCCTGAAAAAAAGTGGTTGTTTTTTTTTTTTCATTATTTCTTACGGGCTTTGCATGAATATGGAGAGAGGATTTAAACTTCTTTGGCGATTCACACAGCATGACGTAACAAGGCATGTATATCTTGTTTTTATCTACACAGCTTTATTCAAGCACACTTCCACTAACATGGAGCAGTTGTCAAAAGACTTATATATGCTCACGCATAAATAAGCGGGGGACAGTTTAGTTTTTTCATTGTTTTAAAATTCTTAGAGTCACTTTTAAGATGCTATTGTGTGAAGTTACCATTGGAAAATGGACAGTTTTAGAAAACAGGATGCCTGTATATTTTCCAGAATAGGGAACCAGCTGTTAGACAATTGATATTTTTTAAAAATTGTAAGGGATCAAATATAATTATGAATAGTCATTCTAACAATTTTTACAGCATTTATTTTTTTTTCTCAGAAAGTTAGTCCCTCTCAGCAAACCTTTACGCACACGCTGAATTTTACACTTCAGTCGAGTCTATGGGAGCTGCTGAGAAGTCACATAAGCATGGAAAAGGATCTGCATCTTTGTAAAGTATTCACACTCACAGCAGTATATGGTGCGAGGCTTAGAAAAACAGTGACAGACTGTAAACCATATCCTGAAAAACAACAGTTTCAAATACTGCATTCTTATTTAATAAAGAACTCAATTTTATTTATCTCTTTTATGTGTAGCTTTATTTTTACCTCAGATCATGCATGTCCGAGGATATCAGAAAATACTCTTCTATTTTTTTTAGTGAAATTTCCTCACAGTGGGCTTGTGTCAGTCATTGATACAGACTACATAGTGTCCCTCCCTGGTCTACCACATATGATATACCTAAAGGAAAGGAAGAGGAAATGCTATTAACTCTTCTATCAGTAAAAGAAGGAAAATGTAAGAGGTATCTTCCCTTCCCAAGAGCATGCAAGCTCCTCACAAAAACCCAAGCTGTGAGGTTCATCTGCAGTCAGTGTAAACAAATGGGAGGTGATCAGGGCAGGGAACAGTTTCAGTCCCTGGCAAGCTGGCTGGGCAGTGCTGGTGAAAGGAGATGCTTTCAGCAATAAGACAGCTCATGCACGTCCTGCTCTGTGCTGTCAAAGGCAGCTCTTGATATTGAAGAACCTGGAGAAGTACCTTCAATGGAATGACAGAGTAATAGCAGTACCAGTGGAACCAGCTGCATGCAATATGCTGTGGAAATTAAACATTCACTTAGGTACCTTTTTTGACTCTTCATGAAGATGGAGAACAGTTTGCCAACAGTCTGAGCATTATGGTTAATGAATCCTTAGAGTTTCATATAACGTTGCCATGTCTTGTGTATGTTTCTGTGGCAGCAAAGCAGTAATTTACCTCAGAATAAAAGCAAATCTGCAGTAACAAGGGCCAGCACCTTTTACAAAAGGATTCTTAAAGTACATGTTGATGAAAGCACTGTCATTTTTGTTCTGAAATAACCATTTTAGAATTACATGTAGTTCAACTCTACAAAGATGATAGTTATTCTTCAGAGTCCAGAAGACAGCCTCCAGACAACAAGAGACTCTGAAACAGTAATAACAGTATTTTTTCCTCAGTTAATCTGTAAGTATTTCTCAAGGGCATCCAGTATCATTATCCTACTTTTTAGCCCAAGACACAAAAATGAAGTGAGTTCCTCATGGTCTCCCAGTAGGAAAATATATGTGTCACTGCAGGAGACATGTGGATGGCACTCCACAGACTCTTGTTTCTTATGCTAAGGAAATGAAGGAACTTCTTTAAATATTATTGTATAGTTCTTTTCTACTCTTTTCTTTTTCACTTTTATGCAACACAAGTCCAATTGGCTAATACATAGGATTTTTTAGTTTTAGATAGTGCACAGATTTTTGGAGGGGTCATTCCTCAATAGCAATAATAAAATAGACAAACCCAGATCATATGGTTCACGCTAATGGTAAAGGCTAACGATGAATACTAATTCGCATTAATGCTAGACATAGCAAGTGATAGAGCTTTTTGGAGGGCAAAGCTCTCCACAGTTGTTGCACAGAATCACTTAGGATCAAGTCACTGAATCTAATTATCTCAAATCAATTTCAGTATAAAATATAATTCCACCTCGCACTCTATATGTTTCAGTTAATGACCCATTCCTAGGTTTGGGTGAAGGAAAACAGCCTTAATGGACAATAATCAAAATATACATTAAGAAAAAAGTAAGGGAAATCTGATCATGAGACACCACAACAAATTGCAAATCATTTCACATTCTGGAGGAGCAAGAGCTTATTCCAAAGGTTGGAACATGTTTAGTTTTTGCTATCTCTTCTTCATCAGAGGATGAAACAGATCATGTCTGCCATGTAGGTACATCCATTAAACAGTTGAGAATATCTACCTGATCTGAAACAAACTGAGGTCAATAGAAACCTTTTCAACTGACTTCAGTAATGAACTTTGTCAAACAATCAATTCTGCCTGGGCAGTTCCTGCTGTCTTGATTAGTTAAAAACTTGATAAAACTTTGTCAAAGAAATATATGGAAAACAATCTTTTGCACTGCAAGAAATACAAAATTTATTCACTGCTTTTTGCTTTCAACATGAGTCTTGAAAGTATCTAGATGCACTTTTTAAGGCAATCGTCAGCGAATCTCAACACCCACTTTAACAATATTCTAGAAAAAGAAACAAAATCCTTACCCCAAAACTTTGGTGGCCATGTGATTGGAGAGTAAGTACTGTTTCTATCCATAACATCCAAATAACAAATATAGAATGGTACGTCCACAGAGGAGCAATGGGTTTCTGAACGTTTGAGATTTAGCAGTAGAAGCAATGCTTTTGTGCTGCCAGAGAAGTGTGTTGTTTGCCTGAAAGGAAATGGATGTATCACGTTTCCTGCTTGTGGACTCAAATTAGCAAGTGCTCGCCTTATCTTGGAACACCACATGGTTCCCGAGACGGGGAAGTAGTTTCCTTCTCGTCATTTCCTCAGCCACAGCAAATTGACTCAGAACAATATCAAATCTCCTCCTTCTCTGAAACTTTTTGAACCCAAAAAATGTCTAGAGATAGAGAGATGAAAATTCCTTTCTGTTTTCTTTAATGATTTTCTATATTGAAGACCTTCCTTAAACATTCAAAAGCACTTGTATTCAGTCGGAATTTTCAATGATGAAAAAAATGTGTCAAGAGGCTTTTAATAAACACATTTCATTGGTTTATTAATTTAGGGTATAAGGATTGTTAAGCATTAGCCATTGTTCCTCAGCTGGTTTGAGGAACTAGCTGGGCCTGACAGTGTAACTGTAGGCATTAATATTTTAATGACTGTACTTCAAATTTCCTTTGACAATTCTTTTCCTTTCCACACCCCATTCTAAAATATTAGTTCCCTGGAACACAAACAGGCTTGGAGCTAATTGTTTGGACAGTTTTAATACAATGCAGTGTTAATTCTCTGTTGGAATGTGTAGGTACTGCTGCTAAATATAACAAATAGCAATAATAACACCCTTACAAAAGAAAATAGCTAAGATATCTAATAACACAGACCCAGAATTAATGGAGAATGTATGGGGATCAATAAAATATATCATTTTGTATTTATGTGATAAATTCTGTAGGACCTGATTTTAACTATTTTCCTCCTAAATATATTGCAGATAATGGATGTCCATAAACATTCTGGTATGAATGTCAAACCTCTGTTCTCTGAAGACTTGTATGAGGTTTTGTTTTGCCCATTGTTTAAAACAAACAAACCCAGAGTCAGCTACATGTATTTTTCACAATGAATATCAGGAATCCCAAAAATTTAGGAATACTGCAATCTTAAAATTTGGATCTGGCATAATTTTAATGTTTGATCTTGTTTTCTTTTGTTTTATTTGGGACTTTTCTTACATGAAACAAATTTTTAAAAATACTGAGTAAAGATACTCTGAGGGTTAATGGAAGACTGACAGCTTTCAAAGCTGGTGCTGAAAGTGACATATGCAAATACTTAGTTAAGCATCTGAATGAAAAAGATCTGATTTTCAGATGTATGTGAACAAGATACAATTTGATAAGAAATGCTGGGATTATTTAGTTTCGTTGGGAAACAGATACCAGAGCAGATGATAAAAATATACAAATATACAAATTTACAAATATACAAAAAATATAAAAATATACAAATTAAAGAATTCTATGACTAGAGTTAGCTCTGTGCCCTCAGAGTAGATGAAAATACTACAAAACTGAATTATTGTAAACTATAAAATGAGAAAATGTAGTCATTCTAGTTTACAGAACAGATCTATTGAGTCGATCATTGTAAAACAGAATTAAACACTGACATTTTTTTTCTATTAAGAGGATCTTTTCCTGAAAATCAAATCATCATAACTCGAGATAACCTCACGGATCAAAATGCTCATCACCACTCATTATATTGGCCAGTACAGAATTATAGAATCATAGAATGTTTAGAGTTGGAAAGGACCTTAAAGATCATCTAGTTCCAACCCCTGCCATGGCCAGGGACACCTTTCACTAGACCAGGTTGCTTCTGTCTGATATCCAATCTAAATCTACCCTCTTCCAGTTTGAAGCCATTACCTCTCATCCTATCACTACGTGCCCTTTTAAAATGTCCTTCTCTGGCTATCTTGTAGGTCTATACTTCAGATAGGTTGCTTTAAGGTAACCCCAGAGCATTCACTTCTCCAGGTTGAACAACCCCAACTCTCTCAACCTTTCCTTGTAGAAGAGGTGTTCCAGCCCTCCAATCATCTTTGTGGCCTTCCTCTGGACCCACTCCAACAGATCGACATCCTTCTTGGGCTACAAGGACTCCAAAGCTGGACACAGTACTCCAGGTGGAATCCCACCAGAGCAGAATAGAGAGGTAGAATCACTTCCCTGGACCTGCTGGCCATGCTTCTTTTGGTACAGCCCAGGATATGGTTGGCTTTCTGGTCTGCAAGAGCACATTGTCAGCTCATGTTGATCTCATCCACCAACATGCCCAACTCCTTCTCCTAAGGGATGTTCTCAATCAGTTCTCTGCCCAGGCCGTATTTGTGCTTGGGATTGCCCCGACTGATGTGCAGCACCTTGCACTTGGCCTTAAACTTCATGATGTTTGCACAGGCCCACCTCTCAAGCCTGTCCAGGTCCCTCTGGATGGCATCCCTTCCCTCCAGCATGTCAACCTCACCATGTAGCTTGGTGGTGTTGGTAAACTTGCTGAAGGTGCACTCAACCCACTGTCGATGTCACTGACAAAGAGTTGAACAGCACCAGTCCCAATACCCACTCCTGAGGGATGCCACTCATCACTGGTTTCCACTTGGACATAGAGCCATTGAACACAACTCTTTGATTGTGACCGTCCAGCCAGATCCTTATCCACTGAGCAGTCCATCCATCACATCCATGTCTTTCCAATTTAGAGACCAAGATGTCATGCGGGACAGTGCCAAATGCTTTGCATAAGTCCAGGTAGATGATGTCAGTATAACACACTGTCACTTCTGACTGACGGGAGGTGGAGGTATGTAGAGGACGAGGTGTCAAATACATTGCTGATGTGACTTCAATAAAATGAGCAGTCTTTTACCCCTTGAAAACAGGAACTGAGGAACTCAATTCTGTCCCTAAAGTTTTTTAATGTATTGATTAAATGAGGGGAGGTACTTCGAATTTACAACATCACGAGCCCTAATCCCTGAATAAAGAGAACTTTCAGGGGGAAAAAAATGTGATGGGTACCTTCATATATTTTTCTAATGTATTAGAAAAATCACAGGCAACCAAACTGTAAGTCTGTAAGGTAGTGCCGGAAGGTGAAGAGTCACCGGCTTCCTTGGCCATGTGCAGCTGCAGGGGAAGGACTTGGCACTGCTGTCAGCCTGTTCTGGGGACAGCAGTTGCTTTCTCTTTGGCATTTATGCTTTCCCCATTAATATGTTATAATTCTTGTCTTTTTCTTTGGCTTCCATAAACCCCTGAGATAAATTTAGTTGAAATCATTTTTTTAGCTGGCCAGGCATGGTAATGATGTTTGAGTATGATCAGTCTACAAATTGAACCCAGCTATTGGCAATCACTGCCAGAGAGAAGGGTCATACCACTGTCACTAGAAGCAAAACATGAACACTGTGACAGAATTTTGAAGCAACTTGCTGAAAACTACTTTTCAGTTTTTCAGTTGCTTACTGTTACTGGCACTTTTTGAGGAAACATAGGTATATATACAGAATTCTTCTGTAGGAACCCACTGAAAAAAAAAAGAATAAAGAAGAGCAGAATGAGCATCCATTGAAACTTTTTCTTTTTTTTTTTTTTTTTTTTTACACTTTCCATCTGGAGATTAAGATTTAGGCTGGGATTTCCTTTAATTGTTTCATATTTCAGCAGCCTCATATTTGTCCTTGGTTAGTTTTACAGCTCTCCGGATACATGAAGAAAAACTCAGGAATTTTTGTTCTTTCACCAGTGATGAAAAATGTTGCTGTCTCCCATGAAATGATTCATTTTCAAGGCTGCTCATATTGTGACAAAAGACAGAAGCTACGGTCTGAATTTACTGTCTTTTAATGACTCACTTCAATCCTCTTCAAGATCAAACAGCGGATTTCTTCAGTTTACCCGAATAGTTAAATAACCTGCTTCCACATGCTGGCTCTTTTCATGTTATATGCCTGCTATGAATGAAGAGAAATGTGGCTGGTGAAACATCATCTCAGAAAACACCTTTGTTTTCCAGGTGTGTATTAGATGTTGCTCAGCAGATGAAAGTGAAATCCACGAATATGCTTTGAAAAGGGTAGAAAATTTTTTTTCCAATAGACAAATTTGCCAATTTTGCACAAACTTGCAATCTAACAAAGAGATTTGCCATTATGTCCTCAGAGTACAGCATTTCCTTGTCTTCAGCTATGATGCCAGAGGTAAAAGGACAGGTCAGTAGACCTCTGAGTCTTCCTACCCAGTTCTCCACCCCTGAACATCCTGAGACCTGTGGTGCTGAAGCATGACATTTAGTAGACTCATTACTTCAATTCAGATTATCATCCTATTCTTTCTACTGCCCATTAAGAAAAAGGCCAAGTAAGGGGACTGAAAGAAATAACACCCAAATACAATTCAGTATGACAGCAAAATCATAGCATTTTCATAGTAACTGATAGAGCTCTACAGCTGAGCTGTAAATTTTATATCCAGCTACCATCATTGCACAAAAAAAATTAAAAAAAAAATATCTTGCTGTTGTATTATGTCATACCTGCTGTTAAAAAGATGGAATGAAATGACATCCATTTTCCCCACTCCCTAGGGTGGTCTGAAATTTTTAATTTCATTGACAAAGAGTGTTCACAGATATACCTATATCTGTTCAAACTGAGAGACATGTCTTGTCTTTCACAGACATCAGGTTGCTGGTGTGAGCAGCGGGTGGGTGTCTCTTTTACCTTTATATTGCATGAACTGTTTAGGAGCAGAATTGTATTTGTCCCAGGTTGTCACGTAGAATTTAATGGACTTGACTCATCATGTGGCATTGCCTTAGAACGGGGAAAAGTATTCCTGCGTGCTACCGTTTGCATGTGGAGTTGTACATCAGTGGATCTGTGTGGACGTTCAGTATCTCTGCAGTGTTGCTGCCCCTGGTAAGAGTAATCCTTTTGCTGGGACGTAAACTAGGACTTACCATTGACATGGTCTTCATTTTGTCACGCAGTTAGGAACACCAAGAAACATAGCACACTGGGTTCAGGGTATGTTTCTGGGGCCCATTTTATATTCATTTTAGCAGAAACTGTTCCCTGCTGTCTTTTCATCATGTGTGTTAGATAAGAGCCTAATCCAAACACGTTGTTACTAATGAAAATATCCCTACACATACTGAGATACCATAATAGGTGTGACATGGGCAGATAAGCATTTAGAGCGTATTTATATCTCTTGTATATCTGAAATATCTTCCAAAAATGAGAGGAGAATGATGATAGGAACAAAATCATTACTGTCTATATGTTTTCAGCAAGTCTGTTTCCAAGCTACTTCTTCTATAGATTCCAATGCTAAAAAAAAAATAATAGTATTTCAGAACCACTTTATAACAGGATTTTTCCCACTCTAATGATACACCTGGATTACTTCATTATTTTTTCCAGACCTATATCTGGTCTATGAGGCTAGTTATAAAAAATAGTCTTTGTGGAATCATATGCCACAACAGATATCATTTTGTTTTGATTTAGTTAGGTTTACTGTGGGATACTGCTTAATTCTCAAGACTGCATTTGTTTGACAGATGAACAAATTGAAAATTCCTCCTTCATTTTTCTAGGCAAATGGCTTATGACAGTAAAAATCTGCTTTCTGAGTCACATCATAGGCAAATGAGTAGTATGAAGCAAAACAACAGCAAATATATGATTATTATGGTCCCCTTCATCAGTTTACTAGTAACATAAAAAAAGTTCTAAAAAACCAAAACTTTTTCTGAAGTTTAGAGTAAGAGGAAATCCTATGGGGAAGGTTAAGAATGGAGGCATGATGAACAATTGAAGGAAATTGCCTTTCAGTAGTCATGAATGTTTAATCTTCTCTTCCTCTGATTGACAGGATCACACCATAGTCCTGGAGTATCAATTTGTTCCTATAAATCCAACAGGCTTGGCACGCAGCTCATGAGGAAATTAGCTGGACTGGTATTTCTGGTACAGTACTTTTGAATTGCCCAAGGAAAATTAAAATGTACGTGATGTCAAAATGTTCTAAAGTATATAAAGCCAAGATTAATCACCCGGAAAAGTACAAAGAGGGTACTTTTTGTACACTCATAACACTCTAAGTAAAGGTTTTGAGGACTCTAAAGTCCATGGGCAATGCCCTGTAGGCCAACTTAGCTTGCTTGGTTTTGTTATTATTTATTATACTGATTCTAGTTTCCCCAAGGCATCCCACATGGCAATAACGACTCTGCTGTACTTAAGTACTGTACAAATGAATTACAGTGAGACTAGGCGATTTGCATATTTTTTTTTTGTTGTGCAAATGCTTGTTTCCTGTACTCTACAGGAAAACAGAGTATGGAAAAGCAAAAGCCCAAGGCTCAAATCATTGATATTTTTCCTTTTGGTGATTTTCTTTGCCCTTCCTCTGACAGCAGTATTTGAGGTTTACAGGCATTTCTCAGGGTGTGTATTTGGCAGGTCTGTCAATCTCCCCTTGTGTGTCAAGCTGCAGTTCATTTAGAGCAGGCCCTTTACTGGCTGCTGTGAAGAGAAGATGCTGGCAGCAAGCTGTCTGTCTGTCTCACCTCGGTTTAAGCAGAGAAGTAGCCAAAAGCAAAAGCAGTAGCCAAAAGCAAACTTGATCAGGTTTTAGTGGGGAAAAAAAAGAAAAGTGCCATGTCAAGGAAGCTGTATTTCCCTCAGCATACTCATGAGTCCCAGAGAATTTCCCTCCCAAATTTACTACTCCCACTGCTCCCTCTCTCCTGAGCACCCACACAAACATCTGTACTTGTAGCCTCCATGCTGCTGAGCACCCCAGCCCCTCAGCAAGCTAATCGGAGAGCACCACAGCAAATGGAAACACAATTATGGTCCTTTGGAAACTGGTGAATAATTAATTTAACCATTTTGTATTGCAGGTCATTAATTTTTACTGCTCTCAGATGGCTTGCTATTATAGAGAGTAAGCTTAATAAATCTTGAGCTGTCAGAGCCAGGAGTTGTGGACACAGGCATCCAAGCACAGAGTGACTACAGAAACTCCAGATGTAGAAAATAATTTACCAGTAAGTACAAGGAGCTGAATATTGGTTTCACGTACACTTTCATGCATGGTTTCAGTTTTACACTGATAAAACTTTCAGTAGAGTTACTCCCAATTCATTCTGGAAAAGATTTGAGAGATGAGCACTTCTACAATGTAAGGCTTCTGAACCAGATTTTTAGCATGCAGAAATCCACACCAGTAAATTGAATTACACTGACGTAAACTGATGATCTGAACAATTGAAAAAATTCAGGAAATAAAAGTATGGAAGATGGTGAAAATGTAAGGGAACAGGCACCTTACAAGTGCAAAAGCATATAGCTTACAAAAGTAAAGCAGTCAACAATATGACTACTTGACATGGGTCAGCCAAACCTAAGAAAGCAAGCATTCAGTAAGACTGAAATGTGGAATTGAGGGGCGTACACCAGAAATGACAGCTGACCCTTCCAATTAAGATCGCCTGATCCTAACCAAAAAGCTCTGGACTGATCAGGGAAAAGTCCTAAGGCATAAATAAGACTGTCATGACAGGGCATGGATTAAGATTTAAAAAAATAGGTAATATTATGGAGATTTCATTAGCTAGGCAACTGCAAGAAATGGTAAGAGGAAGCAGTAATAGGGGAATTATGTCAGCAAGAATGCTTCCACTTTCCAGTTCTGAAGACAAAGATAGTAGAGATAAAGATGGTTGCATGTCTTTTGAAACAAGAAACGTTGCCAGCCCTCAGGAACATATTATGAAAGATTCTGCTTTGGTGTTGACAACCTACATCTGGTCTTCAGATAATATCAAATACCCTCTGACTGGCTAATTAATCATTTACTGTTCCCTTTTTTAGAAGAAGAGTCAATAAACTAAGCAGGCAAGAATTTATATTCCTACTCCTCAGCTACAGAAAGAAATCTGGATTTTTCTTGGGATGGGTTGAGCTGACTGGAGCTGGGCTGGAAATTTTGAGATGAGTCAGTAGAAGAGAGATGGGAAGCATCTAGTAGGATTATCATCAGAAGACAACATAAAACAGAAAAATCCCAAGGATTCAGAGAGGATCAACTCTGGGTCCTTCCTAGTCTACTCTGAAAATTATCAGGTGGCTCATCTCTAAAGCTACAAGTTAAGGCATAGATTGGAGGACAGAAGACCTTGGTAGGCTCTGCCTGACATTAAGGATCAGATTTCAGGTTCAGCTGGATCAACGCAGGTATTTGTGAGACCACAGAGGGTGCAAGAGTGTTGGACCACTGGACATGTTATCAGGTTTGTGGTTAAACGTGTAGCATAGTTTCAGAGCCTTGTACTTAACCCTGTGTTCTGCCAGAAACTGGCAAAACAAAAAATGCGTTGGAACTAGGCAGGGGGAGCTCCTGAATTAAAATACAGACCCAAAAATTAATTAAAAATGCCTCAGTATCATTTGGTTCTTCATCCTCATACTTGAACTCCTGAGGCTTATAATATTGAAACGCTGAAGAATGGAAAACCACAGAGTGACTTGGAGCTGTCACAGCCTGGGCGGGAACAAAATGATAAGAAAGATTTCAGTGAGAAAGGCAGATATGGTCAGCTCTACATAACTCTTACACTAGTGAGCCACAGCTGACCATATTTCTAACTCTTTTCTGTGTCCAGAAGATATGAGCCTGTAGCAAGGCTGTGCTGCAGAGCACTGGCGGTCCAGGTAGATCTGTAGCAGGTTGCTCTTTTATCTCCAGAGTGCTTCACTTTGGAGTCAGAGGTGCTAATAAAAGCCGTGGCTGGTATCATCACCCCCACCAGTGCAACCTGATCACAAAATCAGGCCTTTCTGACCCAGTAGTATTTTATATCTGCTCTGAACTCCCTCTGTGAAAACTCTGTAAACAACAAAAAAATCTGTCTCTGGAGAACTCACAATTACCAAAATCTCCAGAGATAAGCACAGAGGAGCTAGAAGCATCTGGGCTTTAATCCCATAAATTTGACTCTGATAGGCATCTGCAAACAGCACTACTGAAATCAAAGTACATAGTGCTCCCAAAAATAAGGTGAACTGGTTTTATAAAAGATGTTATTGTCAATTTAAAGGAAAACACTGTAAGGATATAAATAATCGGTGGTTTGTCTGGTCTTCTCTTTCAGTTATAAATTTTAATTTTTTGACGTTAGACAGACACAGCTAGGAAAGATTTTTGTCAAGAGTAGCACTTTTCCAAAAGCTTGTTTCTCCTCCCAAGCACACCATTTAGCAATTATTTGCTCTAGACAGGAAAAGATGTTCATCCAAAGCAGTGAGGTAGTGAGAAAGGCTTCCTCTGTGGACTTTTTGTCCCAGTGGAGGAGCATATTTACTGAATAATCAATGAAATTAATGTTAACTACATTCTGTGTTGTTGTATTGTGGTACAGTGTTTTCCTGGAATAAAGATTGCACTGCAAAGAGCTGTAGTCTTGAAACTGACTAATTTCCTCCTTGGCACAGTTAAACCCAGGAAACATCCAGTGAAAAAATATTTAGAAGTTGTAGGGATGAATAACACATGAAATCCAGACACCTTCAGGATAAAGCACAACATTTTGAAACAGTGGACAGAGACAGTTACAGCCAAGAGATGGGTAACACATAGTTTTGGAAAACAGACAAACATTTTGTAGGCACGCTAACTTATTCTTCCAATATTGCTTGACATTTCTACAGGCCAATCAAAAATCTTACAGCTTCATTCTTAGATTTGACCTATCAATTAAAAAAATGTTTGTTCTTGGTCAAATTCCTGTCTGTTTCTGCATGTGTGAAATTTGTGTACCATTGTCTTTCATTGTCTCTGTGTTCTGTACCCTTCTTTCTTAAAACTCTTCCTTCTTAAAATTCTTCTTTTAAATAAGCATTTTTTTACAAAAGTTGTAATATTGTTTTAAACAACACCATCTGAAAAAAAAAAAGTCTCTCCATGCTTCAGCTTTTAATAGAAAACATCAAGTCTCCTAATCATTATGTGTTACTTGACAAGGCTTAGAGTTTCATGCTCCTGAATGAAAATGATCATGATGAAAAGCATGGGTGTCTCATAGAAGAATCCTGACATTGTTCAGAAGAACTTCTGGTTCTACTAGTCAACATCAAAAGGTAGAAAATAATATCTGATAAGATTAATTGCACAGAGATGACAGACTTCTGCCTGTTTAAGTTCTCATGAATACTAAGATGCTTCTCTTACCTAATGAGTTTAAGATATATTCAAAGTGAGGTCAGGAAAGACTTTGGAAAAATTCTTTCACTCACACATAGTATACAGTGGCTCAGATACATGCCTTGTAATTTAAAATATTTGACATATTTAAACTATTTATTTTTTAATAGTTTTTTGGTACATTTTGTATCAAGACCAGTATAGTAATCAGCAAATATAGATTTGGAGCTGCAAGCATAATGACAGTGACAGAGAATAGTCACTGACTACCAGTCAGTCAATAGTTAAGTAATGACAGTGACAGATAAGAATCCTAAATATGTTGATTACAGGTCATGAAAAATTATGGAACTGGGATTTCCTCCAGATAGATATTGTACGATAAAGCAGATAAGCCTCACTCTAGACCCACAGACTGCTTGGAAGAACTGAAATAAAGCAAAGAGGTTTTAAAAACAATTCTTCTTTAAAAAATAATGCTTTCCCATACTGACTTATTTCATCTTCCTTCTCATGTCTTGGCACCATCAGGTTTATTCCTCTCAGGTGCTGTAGCAGCCTCAGGTGGCACATCAAGCTTCTCACCCCTTATTAAACACTCTGTTCTCCATTTCTCTTTAGATGTCCTTTCAGATTAGACCTCACACGGCACCTCTGCATACTCTCGTGTCCCCAACATTCCTGTAAGCTGTGTCTTCCTACCAGGTTAGTCTTTTACTTTAGTCTTCAACTCATTCTTTTACTGTCACCACTGACATACCCTGTGGTTTCAGTCTTGGTTATTATTTTTACCACAAGGAATTGCTGTTTGACTTTAGTATTGTATGTCAGAGAAGTAATTACTTCAATTTCTTTATATTTTAAGCTAAATTATTTTTCTGTTAACACGCGTGATTCTGAACAAGTGAAGAAATGCAATTATCCTGCCTAGTGTTACATAACAATTCCCCAAGTGTTTATGACTTTTCCTGATGTTTGTCCATGTTTGCTTGAGATTGGTGCCAGCTGAAATTCTGCCCAGTGCTGTTCAAAGGCACAGTTGACAAAGACATCTTTCCTCTTTTAGAATGTGAGGAAATTAGAAATAACAAATTAGAAATAACTTAAGCTTTGGTAGCTGAGAGTTTTCTGGTCTGTTCCTGCAGCATCTTTTCAGCCCAGCACCAAAGGAAAGAACTTCTTGATACAGTCCACATGGTGGCACTACCCGATCGTTTTTGCTTTGTACTACTGATTCATGGCACTTTTCAACACGTTACTTTCATCATGTTCGATCTGAATTTTTAAAGAGATTATTTTATTTTAAGCTGAAGCATCACTAAAAAATGTTAGGTTGTGTGTTTAAAGCTTCACTTCCACAACACGCAGGAGCCTGGTGGCACAAGGGCAGGTGGAGGAGTGTGGGAAAACGGAGGGATAAAGGGATAAAATGTGTCCTGTCGACAGGCTGCTGGTCTGTACTCTTGTCTGGCCATTGCGTGCACCCAATCAGTGCAGTCTGTCCCGGCTTCTCATTAAACCCCATTTCTAGCTATTTCCCTGGGTGAGGGGCTCCCTATTCTGTGCGCAGGGACTGGGGCCACGGGGGCCCCTGCATCTCTGCTGCCAGCGCCTGGAGAGACTGAAGAACACATACAGCGTATGTGGGCGTGAATGTCTATAGAATCATAGAATGGTCTGGGTTGGAAGGGACCTCTAAATGTCATCTTAGTCCAACCGCCCTGCAATGAGCAGGGGCATCTCCAACTACCTCAGGTTGCTCAGAGCCCTGTCCAACCCGACCTGGAATGTTTCCCGCAATGGTCCACCTACCACCTCTGTGGGAAACCTGTTCCAGATTTTCAGCACCCTCATTGGAAAAAATTTCATCCTTATATCAAGTCTGAATCATCCCTCTTTTAGTTTAAAACCATTACCCCTTGTCCAATGGCAACAGGCCCTGCTAAAATGTTTGTCCCCATCTTCTTTATAAGCCCTCTTTAAGTACTGAAAGGCCACAATAAGATTTCCCTGGAGCCTTCTGTTCTCCAGGCTGAACAACCACAACTCTCCCAACTTGTCCTCATAGGAGAGGTGCTCCAGCCTTCTGATCGTTTTTGTGTCCCTCCTCTGGACCCACTCCAACAGGTCCGTGTCTTTCCTGTGCTGAGGGCGCCAGAGCTGGACACAGTACTCCAGGTCTCACTAGAGCAGAGTATAGGGGGAGAATCAGTTTCCTCAATCTGCTGGTCGTGCTTCTTTTTATGCAGCCCATCGCTAACAAACATAAAAGTCCATCAGCTGGCAAGCAGGATATGAAGCCAAGGAGCCAAATATTGGAGTGTCTAATACCAGAAAGACCTGGGGGTCTGAGAGCTGGCAACTGGGAAGCAATGCTGTGAGATTTGGTGAGGCCATAGGTCTGGACTAGCTGCAGGAGATACCTTTCTTCAGGAGGTGTGTGACTGGATGAGGGACAAAGGGGAGAGGAGAGGAGCCCGGAGTCAACTGCTGGAGAAACCAAATGTCTAAGGCCAGCCCTTTGAGAGGGGTGATGGGGGAGTAGGGTATGTGGAGGGATGGGGGGTGGAAGGGGATGAGCTGTCATGCCCAGGTGCTGGCAGCTGGGGCTACTGGGATCCAGGAGCAAGGCATCGGCCAGATCGAGTGCTTAAAGTCAGCTGCTGGAGGGATCCAAGCTTTGCGGATGTATTTGTATACATTTTCCACTAACAGGTTTTCACACTCATCAGCCAGAGAGAGGAACAGAACTTGGCCCGTCCTGTCATTAGTGTCTGCATGAGTGCTGTGTTTCCTCTCCCTGTTGAGCTGTGCATACGGCCATGTGTATGTGTATATGTGTGTGTATACGGTGAGTCTGTGCGCACACTCAGCCTCCCTGCCAGCTGGACGGGAGGACGTGGAGCTGTGCCAGCCTTGCTGCTATTGGACTACTGGATTGGCAGCTCCCAACAGAATGTACATATATTTTAGTTCAGTATTATTTCTGCTTGCTTATGCTCTTTAAATAATGACCTTTTAGTCCAATTTTAAACAATACTGGGGTGTCCACTTTTCATTGGGTTGTTTAGGAGTTTGAGTTTTTTGAAATGTTTTCCAATTTAATGTAACTTATGAAGCATAAATGAGAAAAAAATTGGCACAACAATAAATTTCAAATAGATATAATGTTTCTTGACAATAATGAGGTGACTAACATTAGAAAAAAATGACATTTGTTTTAGCTTGACTCCTGCCATATGCTAGACTGAGCTTATTCTGTACATTTACAGAGCTTTAAACCCTAATTAGGCATCTCTAAGCTGTTAGAAGTTTGATAACTTCACTTACAAGAACATATCGTATACCATGGTATTATATTCTAGTTCAGCAGATGATTTTTTTTTTCCTGACTTTTTTTTTTTTTCCCTACTCCCACTTCACTTTTGTGTAACGTCACCCCATTGCTTTCATTCATTTTAGCACAAAGCAAGGGAAGTTAAATGGTCTGCTGCTATACTTCATGCAATTCATGTCAGAGAGGATATATTCTCTGGTTTCTAATTGTATCTTCAATTTTGTGTCAAAGTTTGTTCACCAAGCTTTGTTACATTTAAGCATAAAACATAAACATACACAAATACGTTTACACACAAAACACAAAACCTTTATGTAGAAAAATTCATACAGTTCTACATCTTATCCATTTGTCCTTGGTAGAGTACATGAAAAGGAGATGTAGAACTGCACACATCTCTCAGGGGGTGTGTGGCAACGTTTTTACATTGCACATCGATACCGTGTGGCAGTTTAGGACAGGAAGTGGCAACTGCTGCTTGCTGCGAAACCTGCGGAAAGAAAGGTATGCTCTCTAGCTCAAACCAGTCTCAGTATTCAGAGACACAGAAAATGGACTTGGAAGAAATCAAGGCACCTAAAGAGAGATCCTGTTCTGCACCCTGACAAAGTATCAAAAAAAAAAAAAAAGCTTTCCAGGAAGACACTTGTCTAGTCTGTACTTTAAAATCTCCCATGATGCAAATTTCATTTCCTCATTATGATATGTGCTGCAAAGCTTTATTTCCTCCTAAAATTTTCATTTCTGATACGACAATCTCACCTGCTGCGAGGCGGGCACATTACTTCTTGTCCTATGTACTGTGGACACTGAGAGGAGATTATTCCCTTCCTTTCGTAGTGCTTCTTTATGGTTTTGAATGTTTTTATACATCCCATCACTTTCTAATCCCTAGATTAAACAGCTGTTTCAGTCTTTTCTTTTGGATCATGCCTTCTAGACCTTCCACCACTCTCATGGCTGTCCTCTGAATTGTCTCTACTTGGTTTAGATCCTCCTTGGAGTCTGGTGACCAGAATTGGACCAAGCACAGAGTGGCACAGCGGTGAGGCAAACCGAAACATTACTTTACTTCCTTTAAAGGCTGTATATCTCTTCTGAGGAAGAGCACCCTGAATTCTTCAGTGACAAAGACCGCGCTCGTGTCTCAGCTAAAAGCAGCAGCTCCCGGTGGTGCTGTGTCACCCATGAGACAAAGCCAGTGTTGGTGATCCTGGCGGTGTTTCCTCGCAGTTTGTAATGCTTCGTCAGGGTACTCGGTAGTGGGGGTTGTTAGAGGAGGGACACCAGCCTCTGGCTAGACTTGTCCACCAGGACAGTTCATCTGGCTGCCACCTGTGCTCAGCTGAGGCCCTCTTACCTGAGTGGTCCTGGACATGTGCTGCATGCTAAGTGATTTGCTTTTAACACAGTACGAGGACTCTAAATGACCTGTGTTACTTCTTTTTCTTTTCTTTCTTTTGTCCCCATTGGAAGTAATATTTATTTCATGGCATCAATGGCAACATCTAGTAAAGAATCTTCATTTAATATGATCACTTAAGTATGTATAAAATCACAGTGGAATCAAGTATATGCTTAGAGTAAGGATCTCATTAATGTAAAAGGAATAAAAATATCTGAACGTGTTTCTAGCTTCTCCTTTCCGAAAATTCCCCAACATCATGAGAGAGCATGTGTGGAAAGCGAGGTAACCCTTTGCCAGAACTGCTATATAATAGCAAATGAAATACCCTTTCCTTCCAGAAGGGCAACCTACGAACACCCTAGTAACAACAGTTTCAGTTTGTGATTTTTTTTTTTAACAATTAAAAAGAAAATACGAAAGGTGATGGTGATAACTTGTACTGCATTGTCCCTAGGATACTGAAAGAGGGCTTTTTATTTCCTAGCAAAAAAATAAATCTGGGTAAGTGCAGTGAAGCTTACAATGGTTACCACCTTAGTTTGGAATATATTTTTCATACAAGGTGGACTTCACCTACGTCCACAGCTGGAGTTCATGACTTTGTATGAGAATAAATAGGATGAATTGGAATGACATTGTATTCTTGTGTAATATACAAAGAGGAAGGGATTTAAATAAGCCACATCTTCTTTTCTGCGTATTAAACTCAAAATAGCCATACAGGAATCGGCAAGGTTTCTGTGGGTTTCCCGCTACAACTGGTAAGCAGAGCACACATCAATCATTTTAGCTGAATATTTGAAACGCATAGTGCAGCATATAGTGCTGCAATTTAGAGAATGAAGGAAGCTTACACTAGCAAGTACTTTTCTTGACGGAATTGCTTCAGATGATAGTAGTGGTATTATATGAAGACTAAGCTTTTGTAGTGAAGGTGTTCTCTCTCATGGTAATACTCACATTCTTAACCTAGGAACAAAAAATAAAATGGCATTTTCTGAAAGAGACAGCAAAGTGATGAATTTATTCAGCAAAAAAGATGTATGTGGAAAGAGGAAACACAGAAACATGTCAGCATTCACTTCCTTTGCCATCTTTGATGCTGCAATTGACATGGGGTAAGACAAAGCAGCAGGACAAACAGTAGAGGTAAGAAAGCATTGAATGAAGACAGCTTTTCAGTTCCCCCTCTGCACAAAACAAAATAAAAAAACCTACAAACCCTCAAGAGAAGGAAAATTTCAAGTACAATATGTTTGGCTACACTCATTGTCAGGAGAAGCAAATTTTTGTGGCTGAATGGAGGTGACCTAGATACGTACCCCCCAGTTTCACAAGAATCCTTGCTGTAACTCCTGGTATGTCTGTTTCGTTCACGCAGCATCCTGGCTCCGAGTGTGTCATCCGTAACTGTGTATTGTGTCAGGATAGGTGCCACAAGTGTAAGTGTTCATATCACAACCGTAGCACCAATGTTAACATGACTAGCACTGAAGGAAGAGAGGATGCTGACTAATCTCTGCTGCCTAACTCAGATTTCATCCATCCACTCAGTAAACACCCTGCATGCTAATGTTGTAAAATCACTGCAGCAGTGCCAGAAAAGATGAAAACTAAGAGGTACATGGGCACTGTTTCTCCCAGCTTCTCCGTTACAGCTCTACGTGAGTGGTTTTCTTTCCCAATGATACAGACCAGAGATGATCCATCACTTAAGCAGAAAAATACCCTCCTGTTTCCTGCGTGAAGCTAGCCTTAATTTTAAGAATAGAAACGCAGGAGGGGAAAACCAAGTCTCGGGGTTTGTGCAATGTCTTGTGAAGAGGCAGAATCACGTTTTGTAGTGGTGGCGTAAGCACCGTCGCGCGGCTTGAGCTGAAGAGCGGCAGACCCTCCTGCCAGCTCCTTCAAAATATTTCTGTCCTGCTGCTCTTACGTAAGTGCCCGTGTCCCACTTTGCTTGTGCAGCTCCCTGCCTTGTGCACCATGATGCTCTGGAGCCTTCGCCAAAGGTAACGCCCGGCAGAACGCCACGGAAAGCCAGCGGTAATCCGAGCCATACGACCAGCAGTAGTAATTAGCGGTGACAGCTCGATACGGCCGTTCCCAGAAGTAATTTGGGCTACGCGCTAGGAGGGCACCTCGGGGGTGTTTGGGCTCGGGGCTGCTCCATCCCCCGCTTCCCCGGGGCCACAGCCCCCCTCCCCCGCACAAGCTGCCCCGGCCTGGCAGCAGCCGGAGCGGGGCGGGGTGCGGGCACCCCCTTCCCGGGATGCGGGGGGTGGGGGGGGGCGGGCTGCGGGGCGCGGAGGAAGGCGGCGACGACGACAAGTGACAGCGCGGCCTCGGCCTGGGAAGCGCCGCAGGGGCAGGGCACACGCACAGCCCGCACACGCACAGCCCGCACACGCAACCCCGCCGGCCGCCTTCTCCCCACCCCCGCACCTGCGTTGCCGGCCGGCGGGGCGGAGCCGGGGCGGGGGGCGGCACCTCCCGCCGGGAAATTCCCCCTGTGAAAAGGGCGCTGTCCGGGCCCGGGCGGCCGTCTGTCTCCGTCCGTCCGTCCGTCCGTCCCTCCGCGGGTGTGCGGGGCCCGGGCGGGGAGCCCCGCGGCGGCAGTGGGCCGGAGCGGCTGCGCAGAGCTGTCAGCATGGCCGGTGAGCGGCGGGACGGGCTGCGGGGGGGAGCGGCACTGGGGGGGTAGGTTGTTTGGGGGGAGCGGCCCCGCTTCTCCCGGGGCCCCGCGGGGCTGCCCCCGCCCGTCCCGCTTCGGCCGCGGGGCTTGTGCAAACCGATGGCTGGCTGTGGGGAAGCGCCGGGGGTCGGCTGGTCGGTATCTTGCCGCTCAGAGGGATGGTTTGCTTTCCCCTTCCACCGCCTCCCGTTGACTTAAGCCCCTGGGCAGTCGGGGAGGTGAGTAACAGCGCTTTTCGCTCTCACTCCGTCATCCCAGCATCTGCTTTTGATATTAAATCTGTGGCCGTGTAGCTCGTTAAGCAGCCTTGTGGAAAAAGTTAATGAAGAAACATCATGGGGTAGTTCAGATTCGTTGCGATAAGACTTTATGAGGCTGTTATGTTTCAGAATGGATCTTTTAAGTCTTACAATTATGCCATTAAAACGTTTAGGCGTTAAATAAGCACCTGGGTCTCGTGTCTGGGCTAAAGACATCAGTAGGCCAAAGACTCTGATGCTCAGCGAGATTCTGTTCACATAGGAACTTGGCTATGAAAATGCAAATGAATAAGAAACAGAGACAGTATAAATGCAAAGTAACATAGATAAGGGATCATGTATTGAGTAATTACAACAAAATGCACAATTAAGTTTCTTGAGGCTAGTTTAAACTGAACTCACCTTCTTTTCAGAAGGTGTTTCTCTGATATCTTAGCGTTTAAGAAAGCCCACAAAAACTCCAGACTTGGTGGAGTTAATTAGAGTAGCATTTCGAAGGAAAGATGCTCTCTGGTCTCAAAGCTTAGGAGTGTGTGTATTCAGTTACTACTTAGCAAAGTATGAACTTTCACTCCTGTTACATATATGTGTGTGCTAACTATCAACAGAGAAAGAAAAAAAATCTGGGTTTGTATGGAGGCATCTTTTACACTTTATATTGTATTTCAGAGTGGCAAAACTGAAGCAGGAGGTAACGCTTTTTTTTCCTTAATTTATTAATGTATTTTCAGTGTAATTAGGAACCACATAAGGAATTTTTCAGTAGGGGAAGTTCATAACTTCCTGGTACTAGCTAGCTTTTGTAGTTGGTTGGTTTTTTTTTTTTTGTCTCTTTTGGTTGCTGTTCTGTAACGTAACACGATAGTGAAGAGGAAGTTCGTGAGCAATTTTGTCTCTCTGTTAGAATCTGAACAGTTTATGGAGTCCTAGGTAGATTACTGCTTTCTAAAATCGTGTTTACACTTTCGTTTATTTCAGACTGAGCCAGAATGCGCTGTAATAGATCTTTTACCATCGTCTCGTTTGTCTGAGCTGTCGCGGGAGGTCATAAGCGTATAGGTTGTCTGCTCTTGCTTCTTCAGAAATTGCTATTTCTGGGGAGGATGTAGGGTCACCACTGATCCATATAGAGCAGTGACAAGCAAAGCTGAAGGGCAGCACTTCTCCCGTCTGTGTCTCCCCGCAGTCACCTCAGGTCGTAGGGTTTTGGGTGATACTTTCACATCTTCCATGAAGACCTGCAGCTACTTCGCTTTCACACACAGATGTTGCTGGAGAATCTGTTCACAGGGCGCTCGTAGTTGTGCAAGAAAATTGCAAATGGTGTAGTTCCTCCAGAGCCTGCTTCCGTTGAGCAAAGGAGCAAGACAAACCGTATGAACCCTTGATCCCATTGTCACTTTTCTTGGTGGCAGCAAGCTTCCTCCCTAAGGGCACAGGCCATGTTAAACTTTAAACTGGCCCAGGTTTCTCGTCACGGAGAGGTCTGATGGAAGTGTTGTTTTGAGTTTTTGGGGTTGTGCCTTTGTTCCTTTTTTTTGTATTGCTCAAAACAGATAATTTTGTAATTGCTCAAAACTCGGTTCTTGAATGAGTAGAAGCTGGCTGAACTGTTGGAGCTGTTACTGCTTTTACCTGTTTTCCTTGCTTATGTAACCAAGACACTTGATCTCCTGTATTCGGAGTTATTTACTGTAGTAGTCAGGGCATGGGGGGAATAAACAATTTTATAACAAAAAGAACAAGAGGCAGGCTGTAATATGTAGCATAATATTTCTATTGCTAGCATGTGTAAAGGCAATTATAATTAATTACAGAGGCAAATTAAACTCTTAAGCACTTAGATGAAGGATTAGCTAGATTTGTGCTTTTCTTCCATTTCAAATGCTTTTCTGAGTAGTTGTGGGCAGGTAGGTAACGTGAGTCCCCGTGCATTTCTCTTCTAGAAGTAGTAATAGAAAGTTTGTTTTTTTACGTAGCTTGTATTTGTTTGACCAACACAGCAAGACCTGAAGAGGACAGGGCTTTAGCAACGGTGTGGGAACTAACAGATCTCCGTGTAGATTGTGAAATAGTTAAGCCATGCCACTTCAGAAGCACATCGCTGATTTAGAGAAATGGGGAGCGCTGAGCAGCCCTCCGCTGGGCTGCAGGGTGCTGATAGTGCCTTTAGTTCACACAAACCCCTCTAAGTGTTTCCTCTCCGCACCAAACATCGGTGACACCAATAATCACGGTGGAGATGATAATGCGATTCTTAAATAGAGTGAGAGAGAACCAAGATAAAATGAAGTTTAATGTTTAATCTCTGGAGGCTACTGCGTCACTGAGCTTTACTTTCCCACAAACACACCTGCTAGTAAGCAGTGGGTTTGCCTTCAATGACATTTGTTTCAACCACAACCCCGTAAAGATCACTGAGCCCAGAATTTTAAACTAAAGCGCTCTTCGTAGGTAAGAAAAAAATCCTCTTAAGCAAGTATTAATAGAGCATGAAGGGAAATTACTGGTTAAAGCAGAGAGAGTTAAAGATTTGAAGTGATTATGTTCTATAGTAGTTTTGAACAGCAAAGCTCTAGCTAGTTTTGACAAATATGTCATGAATGTGGGTGTACGGTGCGTCTGGTTAGCAGCTATGTAAGCCTGGGCATCTCCGGAGTAATATGATTAGTAGGCACTTTACTGCAATTTTGTCATTATAGCATCTAAAATAGCTTTTTAATTTAGAATATGGATACGTGTCTGTATTTGTGGCATACTGTGTTACGTAGGAATGGAAAGGTGAGATTCTTCTCTCTCCTCAGTGATGGGATGGAAACGGGAAGCTGACTGACAGGCAGCAGTGACTTCTTGACGCTGGTAGAAGTCTTCTGTTTTCTGATCCACTGGACTGTCCTGACGAATACAATAGCATAAGTAAATTTAAGTGTGAAAGTTAAATAGCCATATGCTGGTGTGTGAGCTTGGTTTTGTGAGAAGCTCAGACTTGTGCTTTTTCTTTGAAACCAGCTTTACATCATTTCTAGGCTTTTTTGTTATCAATGCCTGTCTCATTCTCCCCTTTGCTGGACTTGCTTATTTTCCAGAAAGAGGAAAATAGGCAAAGCTTGTCTAAAGGAGGGTTAGGTAAGATCTGGGAAGTATCTAGAAAAGAGACCAACTTTGTAATTGGACCTAGAGTAGTGGCTAATGTGTATTTAATGTGACAGCTCATGGTCTATTTTCAGAAAATTATTTAAAATCTACTTGATGGGAGGTGATCTGTTTAGATATTTCATTTTGATAAGTTGTTATAAAGGAATATAGAGTCTTAAACCCTAGTTCTCAAATGTTTGGCACCGAATACAGCCTGAAGTTGAAATGCATTGTGCCTTCTTAAAAGGCGTTCAGGTTTTGAAAAGGCATGTGTTCTTGAAAGCAATTCCAGCATCAGATCTGCTTTCTCATACTGCCATTCCACAGCTGTCTGTAGGTGTGTTAGAGTTCAAATGTGCATTCAGGTAACACCAAGGCAACATCTCGGAGATGTAGTTCTTTCCATTCCTTCTACACTTCTCTTAATTACTTTATCTTTTAGGTTATATTTTCCTAGTTTAGTATAAACTGCTGCAGCACTGCAAATGTTTTGCGATCAACAAATGCAAGGCGTGAAGTTCAGGCTGTGTTGGCAGGTAGACCTAAGCCATTGTAGGTGTAACAAAAGAGAAGCTTTTATTATGGAGTTAAGATTGGAATCCACCTCTTTGCCAAAACTCATATGCAATGGACCTTAGGCTGTATAGACCTTGGGCAAAAGGAAGTAGGGGATCTTTTACCCTTTGAGCACTTTCAATATATTTAATAACTATTTTGCTTATTACGTTAAGTCCAAGCACTTTTTTCAGTGCTGTGCCACAGGATTTTTACCTGTCATGTTTGTTTGTGATGCTCAACCTTGCTTGAGTAGGATGCTATTATATGGAGATGACAGAGAGCTCGGTAGACATTTCCATAAGCTATGTTCTTCTGATCGTGCAGCACCATGATGATTCAACCTCTACAATATTTACTTACCCTCTGTTATTTGTTTTTCACATGCCATCTCGCTGTTGTCACTGTTTGATTGACTATCCTGTTTGATGTTCTCAGTAAGAGATATTAAATAGCTTGTTCTGTATGGCAATAAAACATCACTTGTAAAGTACTTACGCTCTTACTAAGTCAATGTCTTGCTGACCCCCTCATTTAAGAGTTCTGCTGTCTCTTATTCTTGTCTATCACTCATGTTTCCCGAAAACCTCTTTTTTTGACGACTGCCCCACAGCTTTTACTGAGGTTTCGTTGTCTGGGTAGATAATGCAACTAGAATCTGTCCCTGTGAGAGATGGGCAGCTCAAGATGTAGAATTCAATACCAACAATCAGGTATTTTTCTCAGCCCACACTCATGGTATTCAACCCAGGACATTGGTTTTTATATAATTTGCGTAGTTTCTGCTTCACTATAATAGGAACTAAATCAATCAATTCAGAGGAAACATCTTCCCTTTCAGAGGACATTTAAGAGAATATAGTATTGACAGCGACTGCACTTTGAGAGGACAACCATTCCTAAAAGCGTATTACAATTAACATATCAACCATTCCCTCAAAATAATATGTTTTCTGCTGTACAAAATCCTCTTCCATCAGACTTTCTAATAGCTGAAAGAAGCTAAATTCTAGGTGAGATGGAGGGAAGGGTGTCCTTTGCTAATTACTTAGATGGCATTGATACTTGAGGCTTCATTTAAAATTTCTTCTCTCCCCTTGCCCCTGCCTTCAATAGATGCATGTACCTGAAAAGAAGAAGAGGTTGTCTGAGAAGGTAGACCAAGCAGAAAGGTCGTTGAAGAGTCTAGATCTTCTAATTCTTGCATCTTCTGCTGCATGTTGAGCTCTACTGTGTACTAACAGTGAAAATGTTTTATTTTGTTTTTAAGGTGGCCCTGAGCCCTACATTGAAATATTTGAGCAGCCCAGGCAAAGGGGCATGCGTTTCAGATACAAATGTGAGGGAAGATCGGCAGGCAGCATTCCAGGAGAACACAGTACTGAAAACAATAAGACTTTCCCTTCCATACAGGTAAATACTACTTTTATTTATGAATTACCATTGCCCAGATTAACATTGTGCTTTAGCTATGTGTTGGACTCAGTGCAGTAAATAAAATACTTTTCTTTTCATGTTCTGTTATTCTTTCTTTGGCATGCAAATGTAGTTGCAACAGAGTGGAAAAAGAGTTCCTTGCTTCTAGTCATTGAAGATTTTGTTTCAAATTTGCAAGAGGAGAAGGTGTAGAGGTAGTTAACAAAGTGCCAGTAGAGGGGGAACTCAGTGAAGTTACTCATTGTCTGGGAATCATTCATTATTAGCTTTTTCTGTATACACGTTTGTTTTGGTTTCTTAGTTATGTGAGTTGGGGTTTTTTTTCTGCTATTTGGACCACAGTATGAGTTTTGGGAGAGCTTTGAAGGAGCTTGTGTATAAAATTTGCAAAGGCTTTGAAAAGCTGCGCAAGCATGGGTGCAACATAAAAGATGGCACTTTGTACAAGTGACAAAAGTAAGAAAGTGACTGGCAGGCATTGATTCGGTAATTAGGCTCTGCAAAAGAAACTACCATGAAGCACGTGAAGTCAGAAGGGGATACAGAATTTAAAAATGAGATGAGAAAGGGGAATTATGTGGTCAGGGCACCTGCGATGAAGACAAGTTGGGTGTTGCGTTGTGGATAGGTTGGGAAATCCAGAATGAAGGGCTTCAGAGTAGCCCTAGCAGCTAGGATCAAAGCAGGCACAAAGACACAGACCGCAGAGGTGGAATGGAAGCATTTTGGCAGTAATTTTCATATATGGGACAAAGAAATGTGTAAGAGACCCTAGACGGGTAGGGTAAGGGAAAAGAATTTCTGCTCTCCTATTTGAAGTTCAAGTTGTTAGTGTTTCCTTGATGTCTTTCAATTTGGAGAAAATCTTTCAGAGATGAGATTAGAAGAGAAAGCTCAAATACAAAGTTAAGAGTACCTGCCATCTTGAAGTACGTTACAGTGCCCAGGAACAGCAGCTGTGTGTCTGTGCTTGCAGTGTGGGCAAGTATACAAAAAAAAAAGGTGGAGCCAAAGATGGAGTCTCTGGAATCACAGCAGATAAAACAGGTATAGAGGATGTGAAATCTGAGAAATATCTTTTACTCTGAGGCATAAAAGTTCTTTAAGAAGAGGGAGAGTTTGAGAAAGATAGTATTGGCAGTCATGTGTTGAGGAGCAGAGTGAGCCTCTACCACATAAAGCAACTGTGGAAGCTGGTCTAGCCCTGAAGCCAGAATTACTAAGTGAATAAGCAAACAAGGTCACCCCCTTGACTATCACAGTGCCAGATTTGGTTAAGGAATGCAGGAAATGGAGATCTTGCCAGGTTCTTTTTTTCCAGCACTCTACCAATTGAACAAGGAACTACGTAGGCTGCTGGCAAGAGTCAATATTTTCACAGACTCTCAGCCTCACACTGTGTCAGGGCATGAGCTGACTGGGCAGTATGAGCCCTTGGTTCCTCTCGGCCTGGACCCAAAAGGAAGCTGGGACATGGTAGGTGACCGCTCAGTCCCTGGCCATAGTTTCTTCTTTTTTTAAAGGTGACTGTTGATGACAGAGCTGATTGTTAACTGATAGCAGGTGATTTCTAGGTGAATTCCTGCCTCCCTGAAGCCCGTAGGAGGCTTTAGTGCTGATTAGCTGCTAGGGGAGTCCCCTCTAGAGGTGGAAACATCAATGAGGATGAGAACAGAGAGGCCAGGAAGAGATTAAATTCATGGTGCGGTTGAAATGAAGAACATCAAGGAGGAACTGGAGAATCAAAAGTGGCTACATCAGGCTTCAAGTTCGAGGGACTGGGTGTGAAATGAGAGAGAAATGACATAATAGTTGAAGAGAGCGGTGGAAGTTTTATTTTAAGGGTAAAAAGTAATGGTGGCTTGTATGAAGGAGCAAGTTGGAGACTGAAGAAAATAACATGACAGAAGCTAGAAGAGGACAGGTCAAGTCAAAGGTTTGACATATCAGCTGAAAAGGATATGTGATGGATCCTTGGAGTCGCAGGAGGAGGAAAGAAAGGACTGAAGGAGAGAGGAACAGTTAGTTACAGGGCAGGGGAAGTGGAGGAGGAGAGCTCGCCTCTGCACAAATGTGTGCCTGAACAAGTCTTGTATTTGCTTTCAAGTCGTTACACTTCAAACAATTTAGGCCAAACTGTTTTTCTTTCTTTTTTTTTTTTTTTTTTCACTCACCCACACAAGCCTTGGTGACTTCACCGGTAGCCGTCAGCATGAGGGAAAACTTATGTACCTTAGAGATGTGTGTTGAATTAGGCTGACAACTGCTGTGAAGGCTCTAATAGGAGCATGAGAATTCAGTGCCCCCTTTCTTGAATATGAGATTGAATATTCGTATGAGAATAATTTAGAAAAAACCCAACGACTTGATAGGGTATTATGTCTTGCTGTGTCTGTTAGGATTCACTTCCACTACTTAGCGTTCGTGCGTAGGTAATATCCTTATCCCTGAGGCTTTAGGAGCTTTTTTCCTAAGATCTTTGGAGCTAGACCTGTCCTTCAATAACCATTTGTATGTGGTCACCTACGTAAAATTTTGCATCTTTCACTGTATGTGATAATGAAGTATGTCCTGATACATTTGGTCTTGCAACATTACAAGCTGTTTGACCTCTAAGCTTCCATATTACTTCTGGCCTTTAGCACAGGGATGAATTCAACTCCTATAAAGAGCCCTGGTAAGATGGTGAAGCAGTGGATCCCCAGCCTCCAAAAAAAAAAAAAAAAGAGGGGAGGAAAAAAGGAAAAAGAGAAAGGAAGATTCTTTAAAGCCTTTCAGACTTCCTTCTCATTCTTGCAGTAGGGTGGTTTAAGAGAACTGAATGGATTGGATGTTGAGTACTGGCACCAGCAAAACTTTACCATTACAAATAACTAGCAGGTGAAGTATGTTGTTTTACTTCCTGAAATAGATGAGCTATACTTTTGGGAAAACGTCTCACTTTTCAAATATTTTGCCCAAAAGTTGGGGTTTTAGTGTAAAATGAACAGAACTGAAATGGAATGAACAAAACTTCTGAATGATCCTGGCTTTTGTGAAGCAATAATGCCATTGTCTTAGATGTGGTGTTTCATCCATAGAGTATTTTGGATAAAATGTGGTTTTTTGTTACAGGTAGGGACTTTACTAGCCTTGATGTCTAAAATCTAGAAAATATCTCACTTTTTTTTTGATAGATTCTGAATTATTTTGGAAAAGTCAAAATAAGAACTACATTGGTAACGAAGAATGAACCCTACAAGCCACACCCTCATGATCTGGTTGGAAAAGACTGCAGAGATGGCTACTACGAAGCAGAATTTGGGCCAGAACGGCGAGTCCTGTCGTAAGTAATGGTGTTGTTTGGGAGTTTGATTAATTATGCAAGCGATTTGCCAATCTTATGTTTTGAAACACTGGGTAGTGATTAAAAGAGCAATTAGTATGCTGTCTTTGCTGAAGTTTACTAATCCATCTCAGAGAGGGCAACTTCTCTTTGAAGTATTTCCTTCATTTTCAATACTTCACACACTCATCCATGGTCCTATTCTTTTACTGCCACTCTTTTCTTTGTTCATTCTCCCACTGTCTGTCTCCTTTTCCTTTCTCCCACTTGTTTGGTTTTTTTTTTAAGTCTTGTTCAGTAGCATGTCTTACTCTTGAGCATGACTCTCTCTTACATGTGAGAATTATGAGCAATAGAATAGGTAACAACAGCATTAGAATTAATACTCCATGGTGATAAGAGATTTAGGGAAGTTCACGTGTTCCATGGGAGTTATATTTGGACTTCCTGGAAACTGGTGGAGAAAGTTTGTACTGGCTGAGTATCACGTCATTGAAGAAGATAATGGTTGTGACACATCTAGAAACGTGTTAGTAGGTGTCACTGTTGTTGCTGTTTGTTTGTTTGGGTTTTTTTTTGAGTGAAAATACAGATTCTGCTCAGGCCCAGCTCTGTAGAGCAAGCATGCCGGGGATGGATCTATTTGTGGATGCAGCAAGAAAAATTCAGGCTGCGTATGACGTGTTTCTCAGTGCTATTCAGAGGGGATATTAAGAATATCTAAAATACAGTTGTATTTGATGGCATTTCCTTTTAAGTTTACCAGTTCTTACGTAATAAAGGAAAAGCAGAGTAAACTGCAACAAACGTCGAGTGATTATTGCTGGACAGGGAAATTTAGAGTTGACAGGCTGTTTGCGATGTAGTAAATTTGGAAGTAGGCTTTTGCTTTGGACTAAACATAACTGAGTTGGGAAGAAAAGAAGGTAAATATTTCAGTGTATAAGTAGCTCTTACGCACTGCTCTCAGGCTGGTGTGATTCTGTTGATGTTAGTGAAATTACTCTACATGAACGTGGGTTTAGTCAGTAGAACACTATTAAAGGAGAGAACTGAAGACACGGGCTGTTTGAAGATGATGATTGCCCGATGGTGAAATAAACAGTTGCAATAGTGGAGATGCTTCTTCAGCGCACAGCCCAGGCTCAAGTGGTCCTGAATGTGCTGCAGTATATTCAGGTTGCACGTAGCATGTTGACTGTGCTGTCTTTTGCTGTTACAGATGCTAACAATTCTATTAGTTTATTGTTTTTAGATCTGGTCACAATGCTGTCCTAATTGGCAAATGGTAGAAAAGGATTAGTAAATGTAATTTCTCTAATTTTTTCCCCATTGTCATACCTCTTTGGAAAGGTAGAGGCTGTCCCTTCAGGCACTTACCTTCCATCTTGATTGTTGTAACCTCATCCGCTTCCCTGCAAATAGAGTTCCCCTTCACCTTGTCTAAAAGGCAGTTGCAAATATCTTAAACTGCTAAGGGACCTCGCACCTTCCTCTGACTGTCCATTCACTAGCTTCTCCTTTGTCATCTCACATCAAGTTTCCTCACACAAGGTCAAAGGATGTCAGCCGTTCTAGCCCATCCCACTTCCTCCTCTCAGCTCTGCACCTTCTGATCCAAAGCAAAAAAGCCTGATTGCTTAACATCGTTTCTGGTTATGTATTACATTCACTGGGTGCAGGAAGGCACTGATGATTGTTTTTCCTCTTGGCATTTTATTGCACAAGGATAAGTGTGTAAGCACCAGGCAAGTCTGTAGAGAGGCCATTACAGGATGTAATGTCAAAAAGCATTGGGATGGTCTGCAAATATTTATTTGCAAATTTTTATTTCATCTCCATTATATGTGTGCATCAAATCCTGCTCTTTGACATCATGCTGTAACTCCATTTCATTTAAGACACTTATGATGGTTTGCTATATCCATCAATTCTTCTCAGTATTGTTAGGTTAGAAGCCCCTCAGTTTCTTACAAAATAGTAAGTGGGCTGCTTTCATTTTATTGATAATGAGAAACTGAGCTTCAGTTGAGCGCCTGATCCTGATGGGAGGAGGCTAGAAACATTCACTTTGAAATGTTTCCAGCATTGGTACACTCACTTTTTTTTTTTTTTTAATC